>JACEFZ010016152.1:70000-560000 GCA_014155875.1 Cepaea nemoralis
GTGGGTGGAGGAGGATATGTGGGTGGATGATTGTTGGTGGGTTATGGGATGGGTGGGTGATATATGTTTGAGTGGGGAGATGTGGGTGTGGGGGATATGTGGTGGGTGGGAGATGTGTGCAGGTGGGGTGGTTGGGGTATGGGGATGTGCTTGTGTGTGAGGGATGTGTGTGGGTGTGGGATGTTTGGGTGGATGGGTGGGGAGTGTGTGTGTGTGTCGGTGGGTGTGTGGGTGAGGGATGTGTGGGTGAATGGGTGTGGAGGTGTGGGAATGTGTGTGGGTTGGGGGATGGGTGTGGGTGATGGGTTTGGGGATGTGTGTGTGGGTGGGGGATATGTCTGGCTGGGTGGGGGTGTGTGTGGCTGGATGGAGGATGCATGTGTGTGTAGTGAGAGTGATTGTAGGTGGGGATATGTGGGTGGGTAGGAGATGTGTGGAGAAATGTGTCTGTGGGTAAGGGATGCGTCTTGGGGAAGTGTGTTGGTGTGGTGTTGTGTGGGAGGGGAGATGGGTGTGGAAAAGGATGTGTGTGTGTGGGTGGGTGGGGTGTGGTTGGGTCGGTATGCGGGTGGATTAAGAATGTGTGTGAGGATGGGGGAGGTGTGTTTAGATGGGTGGTTGGGGTGTGTGAGTGTGGGTGGGTAGATGGGAGATGTATGTGTTGATGAGTGGGTGAGGGATGTGTGGGTGTTAGTGGTTGAGGGATAAGTACGTGTATGGAGGGATGTGTGAGGGGATGAGTGTATGGGGGGATATGTGTGTGGATTGTGTGTGCATGGATGAGAGGAGTGTATTTGTGAATGGGGGATGTGTTGGTGGGTGGGGATGTGTGTGAGGAATGTGAGTATGGGTGGAGAGATGTGTGTGTAGGTGGACATGTGTGTATATGGGTATGGGTGTGTGGTTAAGGGATGTGTGGCTGGGGGATGGGTGGGTGGAGGCTGTGTGGTTGCGTAGAGGATTGTGGGTGGGTAAGTGTATATGGGTAAAGGTGTGTGGTTAAGGGATGTGTGGTTAAGGAATGTTTGGTTGGGGGATGGATGGGTGAAGAATGTGTGGGTGGGTAGAGGATATGCGGGTGGGTGAGTGTGTGTAGGTTAGGAGATGGTGGGGGATGTTTGTATAGGTGGGCTCGGGATCTGTAAGTGGGCTGGGGGATATGGGAGATTATGTGGGTGGGTGCGGAATTTGTGT
Organism: Cepaea nemoralis; assembly: GCA_014155875.1. NCBI lineage: Eukaryota > Metazoa > Mollusca > Gastropoda > Stylommatophora > Helicidae > Cepaea > Cepaea nemoralis. Next base: position 71,195 of record JACEFZ010016152.1, read on the forward strand.
ATGGGTATGTGCCGGATATGTGATTTGGCGGGGAGATGTGTGTGTGTGTGTGCGTGGGGGATGTGTGGTTGAGGGATGTGTGTTTGGCTGGGTGGTTAGAGGTGTGTGGGTGGAGGAGGATATGTGGGTGGGTGATTGTTGGTGGGTAATGGGACGGGTTTAGGATATGTGAGTGGGTGGGGAGATGTGTGTAGGTGGATGGATGTGAGTGGGTTGGGGAATGTATGTGTGCTTGGGGTGTGGGTGGATGAGATGTGTGGTGGGTGGGAGGTGTGTGTGGGTGGGGAGATGTGTAGATGTGGGGATGTGGTTGATGGGTGGGGGTATGTATGTGTGTCTGGGATGTGTGTGTGATTGGGTGGGGGATGTGGGGTGAATGGGGGATGTTTGGGTGGATGGTGGTTGTGTCTCATAACATGGTAATATGCATTGTTTATGCTTACAAAATTCATTTGACAATGTTTTTTCCTATGCACTATTGATGAACGAAAGATGAGTGATTGGAAGGGCCGAATGTAAGACGGGCCTGCGTGCCCAATTTGTTACCCTTTGAAAATAAAGTCCGTTCGTTCGTTCGTTCTATCTTCCTCTTTCTCTTTCTTTCTCTCTCTCTCTCTCTCTCTCCTTCGCTCTGTGTCTGTCTGTCTGTCTGTCTGTCTGTCTGTCTGTCTCTCTCTCTCTCTCTCTCTCTCTCTCTCTCTCTCTCTCTCTCTCTCTCTCTCTCTCTCTCTCTCTCTCTCTCCCCACAGTCTAATACTCACCAACTACTTTCCTCTTGTTTGTACTATCACCTCCATACACAACCAAAGCATTCTCCAAAAAGTTACAAGAAGAAATCAACTGTAAAAGACACTGGATGCTGTCAAATTATTCACTAAAAGCAACATCCAGCAAAGTGAGTTCACCCAAAGTATGTCGCCGCCTTCCTCGTCAATTTGAGAATATACAGAGCTGTGCTGCCAAACATTAAATCATGTTCAGTTGTGCTCATGTGTTTGAACAAGTGTTCAGTTTTATGAAAGCAATAGACACTGCTTAAATCTTAAGGCTGATTAACGAAACTTTTTCACAAGTAATTAAAGTATTCTAGAACAGACACAAGTTGGGTGTTGAAAAATCGTGCTTCCAAAAAGTCCTGCAAGGCTTCATGTCATTCTATTATTAAGCTAACCACTAAAGATTAAAATGATGAAATATTTAACAAAGGGTTACAAATCGTATATGAAACAGTATGGGAGACACGAACAATTTTAATGGTTATGGTATTAAGATTCGCGACAGTAGGCAGACGATCTCTTTAACGGGACGATGGCTACGGTCTTCGGCCAGAATGGTCACTGCCAAGAAGGAGATCAATGGCAAACTACCCTCTTTAAAGTTGCCTAGTTTTCATGATTTGTCGAATCACAGAACGTAACAAAAAAAAGACAACACCTCTAAAATTAACGACATGGAATGTTCTAAATTTAAGCGAAGACGGAAAATTTGATAACATCAAACAAGAAATGGGAAGAGAGATTATTAATATTTTAGGAATGTGTGAGACGAGATGGATAGTAACCAGGGTAAAGACAGGGGAGGATAATAAGAATATTTATTTTGAGAGAGAAGAAAGGTAAAGAGTTGTAGCAATTATCTTGTATCTGCAAACATCAAATCTGTTAAAGGATATTAGGCAGTGTTAGACCCTGTTTTGTTGGTAAAATTAATAACCAGACCTTTTAACATTAACGTCATTAAAATTATTTGCCCCAACAGGAGAGATCAGTGACGAGAGTATAGAGGAATTTTATAATGACATAGAGAATGCTTTGAAGAAATGTAAATATTCAGAAATAAATATTATAATGGGTTACTTCAATGCGAAAGTAGGAAATTAAGGCGATGGATGCACGTTGGCAAGATGGTTTGGGAGAACGAAACAAAAGAGGATACAGACTTGTAGAACGGGCAAAAGAGCAGTAAATGATTGTTGGAAACACCAGGCTTAAGCAACATCCTAGACGATTAGAGACATGGGGGAGTCCCGACAGCATGATTAGAAACCAGACTGATTACATCCTGAATGGCAGAAGGTTTCGAAATGCGTTAAGAATCGCAAAAACAGTTCCCAATGCAGACTGTTACAGTGATCACAGATTGCTTACAGGCACATTGAGGTTAAAGTTAAAGAAAGTCAAGTATACACCAGGAAACATTTAATATGATCTCTGTACATTAATAAATGACAAGGAAATAAGAGACAATTTCATCAGATGTAAAGAACAGATTTGATATATTGTCTGATCTAGAAATCGTATTTCAAGATGTGGATGATCAATGGGAAATGTTAAAGTCTTCAATCAGTTTGGCTGAAGTAACAATTTTTCCAAAATTAAAGAAAGTGGGTCACACAAAATTGATGACTGAAGAAATTTTACAAGTAACGGAAACAAGAAGACACACAAAAATAACCCTGACAAATATGAAGAAATTCACAGAAATGTCAGAACATTATGTAAGGAGGCTCGAGAAAAATTGCATAGAAATTGAAAAACAACACAAAAGTAAAAATATCAAATTAACGCACAAAAGAATTAAGAATCTTACTAATAAAAGAACACATACATCAACAGGCTGCCTAAAAGAAAAAGATGGGAAAATTATATTAGCAAAAGATCAGATTTTACATGTATGGTAAGATTATTTGTAAAACCTTTATGATGATAGCAGAGAACAGGATGACATTCAGAATAATAATGAAGGATCATCAATTTTGAAGACGGAGTTTCAGAATGCTCTTAACAATATGAAAACTGGCACGACCCCCAATTCAGACATCACAACAGACATTATCAATGCCTTAGAAGAATGTGGACTAGACCAGGTCACCAGACTGTTGAACACAATATATGATACTGGAGATATACCTCCTGAATTATGTAATTCTATATTTATTGAAAATCCGAAGAAATCAGGAGCCGTTGAGTGTGATCAACATCGAACAATTAGTATAATGAGCCACATCACGAAGATTTTGCTAAGAATTATCATGCAAAGAGTTAGGAAGAAAATACAACCCGAAATAGCAGAAGAACAATGTCGGTTTGTAGAAGACAAAACATATTGGAAACAACAAGCTGCCATAATGATTGATAATGAAGTATGTCAATATCAGCATATTAAGAGAGGTGTGAGACAAAGATGTGTAATGTCTACAGGTCGTTTTCCCTGTGCAATCAATTAAAATATTTTCAGAAATGTAGCAGTATGAAAGGAATCATCACTGGGGGACGTAACAGCAATAACATTAGATATGCGGATCGATCTAGTATTGATTGCAGTCAATGATCGCATTTTAATCTTGTTGGACTGGTAGTTCATGGTTCCGTCGCCCTGCTATTGAGTTTAGTGCGTGGCGCGAAGCTGTGAGCTGTGAATTTCGTGTGAAATGCTTTTTAATCTGCCCGAGGTTGTGGAGCGTGATCTGCGTGTTCAGAGCAAATGGTGGAGGGCATGTCCCAGAGTTGACTAGTTTGTGTGCCTTATGTAGAAATGTGTGGCGGCTGGTCTTCTGGTTGACCGTCGCTTCTTTTAATGATGAACCGTACTTTCGTGGAGGACTGTTGTTTTGACATTCTGAAGACGGCATTATGTACAGTGAAATGTTTGATTACATCTCTTCGAGGTGTTGCGGTGTGATCTGCATGCTCAAAATGGCGTAGCTGGCTAGACGACATCTAGAAACGAAACAACAACATCCAGAAATATTTGCATGTATGGCGGCTGGCGTGTCACAGCAGAAGCGAGCGGTTTTCTCTCCTTATGCAGAGATATGTGGCTGCTGGTGTTGCTAGTGACTGCCGTTTCCATCGATGATGAACTGTGGTTTCGAGGAGAACTTTTTTGTGGCATTCTGACGACGGCATTATGTACAGTGAAGTGTTTCTTTACATCTGTTCGAGTTTGTTTTGTGTCGGAGAAAAATGGTGTGGTGCCTAGAAAACATCTGGAAACGGAAAAACATATCTAGAGACATCGAGACTCTGTAGGTGAACATCTGTTTGGGAAAGTGACTACCAACTCCATCAGGGGTGAACCGTACTATTCGTAGAGGACTTTCTGGCGGTGGGATTTTGCGCAGTGTGACGGAGCGGGCCGTTGTTTGTCGAGACTCCTGTATTTTCCACTTTTCACATGGGACATTGAGAAACATTTTATGTGATATTCCCTGGCACGGGAACGGAGCATAATGGGGACGACTCTTTGCTGTGATGTTGGAACCGCGACTAATGACTAATGACTAATGAGCAGGATCTGCAACAATTAGTAGATTCGGTTGTTGCACACAGTAAACAACTAGGGTTAGAATTAAATTGTAAGAAGACACAGATTGTGGTTGTCACTAGGAAGAAAGAAATCCCAAAATGCAATATACAAGTTAAGTGGGCATAGTCTAGTTAGTTAGTTAGTTAAACAGATCATCCTCATTGCACATCGAACCATTCAGTCCATGAGTGCTCGGATCCCCTCCTCAGCATATCTCGCAGCGTGTAGCGGCTAACGACACCATAGCATAGTCTTAAACAAATGAATCAGTACAATTATCTCGGAACAGTCATACAATCTTATGGGAGATGCCTTGAAGAGATTAGAACAAAGAATTGTCATGGCGAAGGTAGCCTTTTTCAAGAGGAAAAACATGCTGGCCAATAAAATGATGCCAATTGCAACGACAAAAAGAGTGTTGGGATGCTACATAACATGAGCAGACAAGCTTAAAAACATCTGATGGATGTGAACATGTTGTTTCTGAGGACAATGCAATGAATACCATGGACAGACAGAAAATGCAATGAACGAGTCATACAAGAAACATATGAAAATCTCACATTGATTAGAGAAATCAGACGTAGATAGTCAAAATCTTTTGGTCACGTTAAGAGAAGAAATAAATTGGAGAACTTGACAACTGGCAAGATCGAAGGAAAGAAAACAAGAGGATGGCAGAGAAGTAAATACCTGGATGGCCTGGCCTCCTGATATTTTCGAGAAATGAACAATGTGCTTATCAACGACTCTGGTGATCGAGTGAGATGACGAATCATGATCGTCCTTGCTTATCACAATAGCATATGATGAATAATGAATCAACCATTTTTCAGCCTGCTTAATTATTGTTGCAGTTTAAAACTAATCCTTGCCTGGTGTCGAGGGTAGTTAGTATGATATCATTTCGTTAGCATATGAATTATTGTTTGTTAGGACACGATTATGGTTTATTGTTAGGAGCGTGTCAGAGGTCGGTAGGAGCAGTCGTTAGCTTTCGTGAATTAGTCTGTTACTTATTTGACCTGCTGTGACAGGTTCGCCTTGGGTATTGCGAGTTAACCAAGCCCAAGGGGTCCTTAGCACTCCCGTGTATTCTCACCCCAGGGGTTGGACAGGTAGATACACTGTTTTCTCTGTGGTTGACCTCCAATTGTTTATATATGTCTAAAAACTCCTCCAGATTCTAGACCCCCACTATCTACCTTCTCCCTTGGGACAATGAACCCTGAGGCATCGTCCGAGACCACACTCAATCAATGTACAAAGAATCAGTCAACATCAACAAAGTTTATTCTACCCTAAAGAGAATAGGTAGGAAATGAACACCCTGATAGTATAAACTATTTACAATAGCAGAGGATAAGGTAGAGACAGAATCAGAGTTAGAGATGCTACGATATTCATCAATAGGCTGACGTGCAGGTTTGAGGCAGATGTTCCGTCCAGTTGGTCCGACACTCACCCGGCTCTATTCCAGACTGATGACTGGAACCTTTGGAGACCACTCCGTCCCCAGAGATAAGATCAGATGTCAGAGGAACTACCTCTTCGGACCACAGACTGCTGGATGAACTTCTCGTCTGCACTGTCCCAATGAGTCGCTGTGACCACCTTTCACAGTTCTCGACGTACAGCCTGGGTAGGAGACCCTCCTCCTTGAGGCGACCCCAATTGATCTCTAGATGTTCCTAGAAGTAACAAATGACCAATCTAATGGTCCCATAGTAGAAGCGTTTACCCCTGATTGGGCAATGAATCAGTACTGCAACAAGTTCAACACTGTCACTAGAAAAACACCAATGTTCCTATCGAAGAATTCAATACATTATAAAATCACTCATGTTCAGACTCCCTCGGAGTCAAGCACATAAATCTTGAAACATGGTTGAGCTTGTGTCAAAGACTCGACCACATCCCCTCCGCCAGGGAGAGCGGTCAATCCTGGAGGGACCAGGAGGAGATGCGGTGCCCGAGGCAAGAGCAGGGGATATGAGAGAATAGTGGAAGGTTAGCCACTCCCTCATGATACACGCAGGCGGTGTGCAGAGAGTTAGCACTCTAATCACGATACCACCACACCTCATGAAGCCAGAGCACAGTTGAGTAGACACTCAACAGGCCACGTTTTGCCAGCAGCGTGCGATGTGAGGTAACACGCACGAAGGAGAAGGTCACCCCGCGTGGTGTGTAACCACGGGAGAGATGTTCGGCAGACGGGAGACTGGACTTGGGGCGTTCACATCGTTTAGAATAACGTTAGGAGTTTTGTGTTCACTAGTAGATAGAGTTAGCATAGGGTTAGCAGTTTGTGTTAGATAATTCTGTGGCTGTATATTGTGTATTGCATTAGCGACTGTTTACCGCTTGTAAGCGAGCCAACGGCAATAAAATGGACCATGCATTTTGCCTCCCACACGACTTGCAAGTTGTCTTGTATGGGTGTGTGAGAAGTACCCGATGATGCCTGTCAGTTAAGTTGTTGACAGGCCAGGGTAATTGTGGTGTCAAGAAGTGGTGCTTGGACGAAAGAGCCAAGCTAATACCCACAGCCAAAGGTAATTGTGGTGTCAGAAAGTGGTGCTTGGACGAAAGCGCCAAGCTAATACCCACAGGCAAGGATAATTGTGGTGTCAGAAAGTGGTGCTTGGACGAAAGCGCCAAGCTAATACCCACAGTACAGGGTAATAAAATGGACCATGCATTTTGCCTCCCACACGACTTGCAAGTGTCGTTGTATTGGGTGTGTGAGAAGTACCCGATGATGCCTGTCAGTTAAGTTGTTGACAGGCCAGGGTAATTTGTGGTTGTCAGAAGTGAAGCTTGAATGTAATATTCAAGCTACTCCACTCGTCCACGAGGCTCTAGACTAGGGTTTAATTTGTGTAGTGACGGTGATTTGTGCAGACGAGAGAAATTTTGCAAGCTAGAAATGTGCCTATCGTGACGTATTAAACTGTTTAATTGTGTTTATGAAATATTCATTTAGTCAAAGTATGTATTCATCAAAGCTGTAAGTATTAATATTCTTGTTTTCTTATATTTATTTATATATTTACCTTTTTGGTGAGAAATGAGTACCAAAAATGATTCACGGCGGAGCGATACAAAGCCAGCCGACAATATCGATTTTTCATCGCGCTGTGCTGTGACGTCAGATGATTGACAAACAGTCGTCTGGGCTCATTAGCATACAGCAATCGAGTGTATAGAGAATTGCTAAACAGCTGCTCGCCTGAATCGGTACGTTATATCATTTATTATTTATTTATTTCAATTATTAAAGGAATATACTTATTTATTTAAACATTATGATGTTATTTTTATTTCTTTAAAAGCAGATATGCATATTTTGGGTCATATTTTCTCTTGCTTTACCGTCACGATGGAACTATTTTTTGGCCAGGCAGATGATACTTGCCTGCACAACACGTACAGAAATTAAATAGATTAGTAACGTAAGGCAATAACTGATAGAGCAAAGACAGGACATTGACATTTAATTTATTTAATACATATTCTAGTTGTTCGTGAACCTGTCTGTCATTGTCTAAGTCATTGTCCTTAGGGGTCTGGGTTAACATATCGTGTAATAGGCCTGATTACTACGGCCCTGCATATCAAAGGGCGAACTACACCTGATTACGGCCCTGTGTACCAAATATAGTTTGCTGGTAACGACACGTGCCTCCACCCGAAAGTACCAAGGTGACCTGTGGCAACGGAGTTCCGTTCCCCGATCCTCGGGAACGTTAAAGCTGAGTACACTTATATATTTTGGCATGCAATTTGATTAATAGTGCATCTCTTTTTCAGCTTGTAACGCATTGACATATTTGTATACTCTGTTTTTCTGCAAGATAAATCTGGGCAGGGTATAAACAGAAAGCACAACTGATAGTGATCAGATAAGAACAAACATAACATATCAAAGATAAATAACTGATTAAAGTCATCATTGCCTATCACTGTTAGCCAAGTACTAAAGTAAGATGGCAACTTTATCAGATTTCATAAAAGCAGGCAAAGAACTAGAATTAACAGGAAAAGAACTACAACAATATGCAGATCAGAAATTTAAAGAAGCAAAAGAAGAACAAACACGAAAAGAGAATGCGGAGAGGGACGAACGTGCACAAGAAAGAGAACACCAAAAATAACTAGCTGAAATAAATAAGCAAAAAGAATTAGAGATTAAACAACAACAGTTAGAACACGATAAAACAGTTAAACAACAACAGTTAGAACACGATAAGACAGTTAAACAACAACAGTTAGAACACGATAAGACAGTTAAACAACAACAGTTAGAACACGATAAGGAGATTAAGCTAAAGGAATTAGATCTAAAGCAAAAGCAAATAGATCAAGAGAGAGAGATCTTAAACAAAAAGAGATAGATGAAATGACAAGAGTTAAAGAAAAACAAATTCAAGTAGAATCAGAGACACAATTAAAGATGAAAAGCATGGATGTAGACTCACACGCAGAAATCTCTGCCACTAAATTAAGAAGTCAACAAGAAGAAAATAAGTTCAACAAATACAAAAATATTATCAAACCATATTGTAAAGAAGACTCAATATCAGCATGGACAGAGAATGTAGAATATCAATTTAAATACCACCAAGTTCCATTAGAGATGTGGGCCCCAATTTATACAAAAAATCTCAGTGGTGAGCCCCTTAAAGTAATAGAAACTATACCAACAGAGCTTAGATCTAGCTATCAATACATCCATGATAGGATTATGCAGCACTTTTTACTTGATGCCCCTGGGTATCAAGTTCAGTTCTCAAATCTAAAACCTAAACCTAGTGAAACCTTTATTGATTATGTTTCAAATGTACAGAGTGTACTAAACAGGTGGCTTAAAGCAGCTAACATAGGAAAAGACTTTGATAGATTAAAAAACTTAATTACGATGGATAAGGTTATATCCACCATTCCTTCTCCTTTTGCCAAATTTTTGCAGCAGTCAGACATTGAAAACATAGAGCAGTTTGAAAAGAAAGGATCAGCATATTTTTCTTCTAACAGAGATGTGTTTAAGACCTCAAATGACTCTGAAATAGTTTCCTTTGTCAAAGACCAAACTAAAAACTACCAAAGTAATAGGAAACCTTATCAGAAATACGATAAGAAAGATAAGAAAATGGAAAAATGTATCCATTGTCACCTCTTACATGACACTTATGCTATGTGTGACAAATCGCCAAATTATCCGGCGCATCTTGAAAATGTGATCAAGAAACAGCAAAGTAAAAGATCTGCATACAGGCGTGCAATCAAATGTTTTTTTTTGTTCCTGTTATGGCCATTATAGTAATAAGTGCCTTGGCCGGCAGCGTATGAAAGCCAGTAATGCCATTTTGATTGACACCTCTTTAGATAGTGGTAGTGAGAATGAATGTAAGAGTGAAAGTGACTTACCTAATAACCAAGCAGAAAATGTTTGTGGTGCATACGATATGTTGAGCTTCGACAGCTGTGAACGATGTCACCAATTCCATACAGACGCGAAACTAGAATGTGGACATACAGTACTATGCTCATCTGAGAGTGTAAATGCAGCAGTAGCCTCCAGAGGCAATCTTGTGTTCCACAATGCGATGGTCAATGATGTAGCATGCCAGTGTTTGCTGGACAGCGGCAGTACCCTTATTGGTCTTCGGAAAGAACTGGTGAATCCGGGTGATTACACAGGTGATACTGTCAAATGCCGTACCTTTTCGGGTAACATTGAAATCTACCCTTTGGCAAAAGCCCAGATTGACTCTCCTTTTCTCTCTGGTACCTTTACCTGTGCAATACTGAACAACCCTTGTACTGATTTAATTCTGGGGTGCTTACCCCAACTAAAACATTGTACGATTGATGAAATAGTTGCATGGGAAAAAGTAAAGGCAACTATTACAACAGCCAAAACAGACACTTCAAAACATCATAACATATTACAAGATGAGACACTACTGATGCTTTCTACAACCAGCACAGATGACACAAACAAACAGAAACTTTTACACCACCAGAAATCTACTCTTAATGTGTCTCCATACTTAAAATTGTTAAAGGTCAAAGCCAGAGTGACCAAAAATGCATCTTGTTTATTTAGACGTAAGAATGGCATTTCAACTACAGGTCATGCTACTGGTAACCATGAACAGGTGTTACCTGAACAACACCGGTTAACTATGCCAAAATATGCACATAAAACACCGGTGACTGGTCATCTTGCATACAACAACACCAGACCAGGTTTTTTCAAGAAGATAAAATTATGTTTTCATAATGTATTTGCGTGTAATGTCTGTCAACAATTGGTACAAAAGTTTAAGGGTAGACATCCTACAACTGAAGTACAACCTTCTATACTGGCTCCCAAGCCATTTGATAGAGGAAGGGTCAGTTCTACCACAAACACACAAACAACGGTGCAAGAACCAGTGATCTTGAACTTGATCAAGACAGATTTAGGCTACTTCCATACCAACGAAATGGCAACGACTATTCAAGGTGGTACATAACCATGGTACATGTTGACTATGAAATATCGATAAACATACACTTAGAGATATTCCATGTCAACATGCGTAAACCTTCACTTTTCAAGACAAGAGACAGAAGTAGTGACAGACGAACAGAGTGCACCAACACCTAGTGATCAGACGACAGACATACATAGCGCAACTACACTAGTTAGTGAGACTGGCAAATCCGACGAGGGGCATACATGTAGTGAACTTATAGAATACACATGAATAAATCAGAATACTGATGACTGGACAATACACCTACTGAAACTGAGACATGCCTTTGACAGAGTGCGACTCTTCGGTCTCACTGTCAAACCAAGCAAAGTCAAATTATGCCTAAAATAAATTCATTTTTGGGTCATGTCATTTCTCAAGTCCAACTATAGACTGACCTGAAAATTAGTACCAAAATTATGAATCTGACCATGTCTAACAGAAAGAAACAGGTCAGAAGCCTTTTGGAATTAGTAAATTACTCAGAAATTATAATTCTATATTCCAATGTTTTAAAAGCATTTGTGGAATGAAATGTGAAAGATGCATTATTAATTTCTGCATTGTCAAAAATTGAAAATTCTTTTTTGTAAATATTCCAATCCTCCGCTTGCCTAATCCTAGGCTCGTTTATTATTCTAGGACAGATGCTAGCAGTACTAGGCCAATTTTTTGAGGGCATCTTCCACCCGAGTTGCTACGTGAGCCGTAAGATCACACCTGCTGAGTCCAGAGATTGCATATCACAGTTGCAACCCTAAGCGTCATCTATGCAGTGAGAAAGCTCCATCGAGTTCTGACGGATGTTCACTGCATTGTCCAGACCGACAACTCCCCGATCACGGTCATAGAAAGTGGTGTGCATCAAAATGACCGGATATACAGGTGGTCACTAATTTTACCATCTGAGGTAATAATACCTGAAATCCCACATAATAATGTAGAATGATAGTTAGTACATGAATACAGTACAATATGCTAGGTAAAATAGGTTACATATACACCCATGGTGTGCTTAAGAGTGTACCAAGTACAACGAACTATCATGTGTCCGTAGACATTAACTTAAGAACTGTGCTACAGAACTTAGATACTACCGTGTGAATCAGGACAGCTCATTTCCAACTAAGCTCCAGTCCGGTGTATCATTTGTGTGAAATGTAGAAAACAGTGTCAGAACAGTGCTTAATTTCAGACACATAAAGACTAAGCTACGACACCAGCGAATCTCTACACGTGCACCACCAATGAACATTATTATGACCGTAAAATGTATTTCAGATACCCAGGCAAATTATGTAGTTATATTGTGCCTATACCAATATACAAACATGAAGGCAACTACTAACCTGAGAGAACTGAATACCATGTATATAAACTTAATGTGATATGTAAGATAATATTTTAACATAGTGATAGATGAGAGATAGAATTAGGTAATATAATAATTCTCATTTATTTAAATAGGGTAGTTAGTACAGTAATTAACCCAGCTACTTAGCTTAAAATATTAGGTTAGACGTAAAAAAATAGGTAATTACAAGCTAAAGTAAAATTTTAATAGAAATAGTACCATTTAGATTGTTACATTTCATTTAGCTTTAGTTTAGGGTAGTTTATTCCATCTTAAGGAAAACCATACCATCGATCAAACATTACCAGTAATTAGTATTATCATTTTACATACATCATTTACATAATTTAGATTAAGAACATTAATCATATGATTCATTTTCAATCTAACAACATTAGATAGTATAGTATTAGAAAAGTACATAATTTATGTTCACATCATCCAGGTAATTAAGGTACATAACTCATATCACACTAATTACATTTAAATAGTTACATTACATCCCTTAGATTAGATAAACATAACGAGTAGGATAAACAGATAATATAATTAACATAATAGAACTTAGGTAACACATTAAATACTTAGTTATAAAAGGAGAATAGTTTATTATAATATAAAATATGATACTTTAGGTTAGTGTAACATACTAGATGATGAGATCAAAGGGACAAGCCATCAACCCTGTCTCGCCCATGTAAATATAATGTACATATATGACTCGTGCAATGACTAGCGCACAGTCATGAGGCTCAATCATCTCAAACTGAGCCAAACGTGTACAGTCTCACTCCAAGGTTTTTAAATAAGCAGAAGAATAAGTATGGAGGGATGAGTGATGTGTGATAGAAGTAAGGGTGAAAGGAGTATGACAGAAGTGTGAAAGTGAGAATGAATGAAAGATAGACGGGAGAGAATGCAAGCAGTCAGCAAATTCTTCTGCTGCCTGCCACGACTTTTAATATTTGTTTGCGTTAATGTTGGTTTTCGCTAGGGAAATTGTGTTGGTGTGAATGTGTTGTCTGTGATATAGTTTAGAACTTAGATTACAGTATTTTGGGTTTCATAACAATGGAATGTAGTCACGAATCAGTGTTATACACCTGCTTGTGGCCACATTGAACAAAATTATGACACTCAAAAAACTAACATACATACACATATAAGTTAGAAATATAGGGTAGAAGTTAGATTAGTAGATTTATTACATCCAAACACGCAAACAACCAGAAAAACAAACATATAAATTGCATACACTATTTGTAGATCAAAGGCAGATAACTTGGGGCCAGGGGACATAATAGACAACGAAGAACTAAATTAACAGTGAAATAAAGTCTTACGCGCGGAAGCGAAGTAGGTAAAGCCTGTCGCACACACTCTTGTAGAATGGTTGTTAAATATTATATGGGGGACATGAAACAATTCATGTGTTGACCCTAAGAAAGTCAACTTTGTATGGGTAGTAAGTTAATTTACTATGTGAGGGCAGGTCTTATAAGACAACGGTCCGGTTCAGACATACCTCTGATAAATATAATATAGCATGTGAGAAGGGGCTCACGCCAACCAGGCAAGTTTGTGGCGATTGCCAGTAGCCAAGTGAGGCTTTGCTTACATTGTGACAATAGTTGTTAATAGTCTATTGGAAAGCCCAGAGCCAGGTTATCTAGAGTCTTTGACAAAAATTAGAGACACTAATTTTTTGTGTAGAAACCTCCTTGCGTCACAACCAATAAGTGAAAGTTGATGACGCAACACAAGAGGGGCGGGTGTGTGTCAAAGACTCGACCACATCCCCTCCGCCAGGGAGAGCGGTCAATCCTGGAGGGACCAGGAGGAGATGCGGTGCCCGAGGCAAGAGCAGGGGATATGAGAGAATAGTGGAAGGTTAGCCACTCCCTCATGATACACGCAGGCGGTGTGCAGAGAGTTAGCACTCTAATCACGATACCACCACACCTCATGAAGCCAGAGCACAGTTGAGTAGACACTCAACAGGCCACGTTTTGCCAGCAGCGTGCGATGTGAGGTAACACGCACGAAGGAGAAGGTCACCCCGCGTGGTGTGTAACCACGGGAGAGATGTTCGGCAGACGGGAGACTGGACTTGGGGCGTTCACATCGTTTAGAATAACGTTAGGAGTTTTGTGTTCACTAGTAGATAGAGTTAGCATAGGGTTAGCAGTTTGTGTTAGATAATTCTGTGGCTGTATATTGTGTATTGCATTAGCGACTGTTTACCGCTTGTAAGCGAGCCAACGGCAATAAAATGGACCATGCATTTTGCCTCCCACACGACTTGCAAGTTGTCTTGTATGGGTGTGTGAGAAGTACCCGATGATGCCTGTCAGTTAAGTTGTTGACAGCTTGGTAACAGACCATATTGTCTCTATTTCTATAGGACTCGGTTGTTCGAATAATTTGGTAAGAACTATTTCATATTCAGCACACAATGTTCATAAGGGCAAGGATGAGTTGACCTGTCTACCATCACGAGTTCTAGTAAGAAAATACGCAAGCTGGTGTGGGTCTAGTCATGACCGAACACTAGTGCCAACGTAGTTACAGTCCCTTGGTTTGGGCCAATCTTTGCCTGGACTCTCAGACGTTTAGTCGGAAACACATTGACTTGGAATTGATGAGCACCCAGAGCTCTGCCTACCCCTGCTTGGTAAGTCTCTCTGGAGTGAGCCTGCCATCATAATTCCTTAATACATCAATCTTTAGTATACCCCGGCAAGATTGCTCAGGTAGATGAACTCTTTTCTGAATTAGTCTTAATCACAGTTCTAAAATGGAAAAACAAACCATCTAGTTCCACTAGTGCTGCTGTAGGGCTCTAGAATCACGTGGTGAGTATGAGTTATGCATGGTGATTCTCCCTCTTGTAGAATGTAGCACAGTCAGGCGTGGTTAAGTAGGTATAGTGACCCTTCGCCATGGATCACGTAGTGGTTTCCCGCAAACAACTTAGTAATAGGCTGGTTCTAACAGGCAACACCTGGAAGTAAGAGCGATCGGTGAAAGTATTCGGCCCAAACATTGGCTCATGTGCATCAAATCCATGACTAATCAACCTTCAGTCTTGCTACACAGTTATTCAACAAAGTAGAGCAACATCTCTAAGTTGATAGTATTAATGCATACACCTCAGTCCAATGTCAGCTGGCCCTTCAGTGAACAGCCCGTCAAACAGATTGAGAATCAAGAATGGCGAGTCTGCTCTAACGTTTCACCTATCCCTATTCATATAGAGGTTGTCGCTAAGTCATTCTGTAGTTGTTCAAGAGTTAACTAGAACTAAATATCAAGGTAAGGTTCCCTGGACCCCCCCCCCCCCCTTTACATTATACATCTAATCATAAACAAACAACGATTAATGCACCATCACTTGGGATATAGTAACAATACATGACCATATATCATATCTACACTCTCCATTTCGCTAGTGGGACCTCCTGCCCACTCTATAGCGAACTCTTCTTGTTAGACTCTTCCTTAGTGTCAAGAAGTCTTTCTCGCGAAAACATGCTCCCCGCATGTTCAAGGTTCTCTCCAGTTCTGCCTTTCCAAGAGGATTAGCCTTGGCCGTGGCCGAACTTCATGGCTGGCCTGGTTATATCAGTCTCATACAAGAATAACTCACACGCAGTTCCCATATCCCATTCGTCCCCGAATCTCATTCGTCCTCCATTTGTTCCTCCATACTTTCCTCACATCAGCACTGACGTAACCACGCAAGTATGAATAGGAACAGGACAGGAAAGAATAGCATTCAGAACGCATGTGTACATCGCGACAGTAACGCCGTGTTATCTCGCGTCGAACCACTTCGGCGGTCGGTACTTTATTCATAGAAGTAGTACTCACCATGACCTAGTATATACGTGATAACTACATCGTATATCTCTCTAGCATCACTGAAATACTTACCTTCGTATGAATTCCCAGTTCCTCAAATGAATTCACTAATTAGTTCCCACACAAAATAGTTACATCACTTCTTAGTGTTAATCACTACGTGCTCTATTTCCCTATCACATCAGTGATTCACTAACTCACTCTTCATCTACCAACTTACCTGTCTAATTTCAGCGCTCTGCTAACCGTAATTACTGATTGACATACATTAAGTTCATTCTATACCACAGTTTACTGTTCCCTACTACAGTCCAGCAAACATAGTACATGCAACTACCAACTATAATCAATCCATAACATTTGAACACAATTTGCCGATTGAACGGACTTATTTCTAAGCAGTTTACAAACATCAGCGGTTCACGACGGCTTGTCAACACAAATACACACACAGCTGTGCGCTGCCCTCGTTCTCAACTTGCTTATCGATCGGTCCCTTCATTAGCGATGCAAAGTCGCCCGCATATTTAATAAGCTCTGAACGATTGCAATTTATGCTCAATTTACAACGTTAAATTAATTAATAAAGTTAGTACCTGAATCGGTGAACTGCATCCAGTCAGCTTCAATTACTGTCTAGCCAGCAGGCCGTGAGATTTCGACTGTCAGCTGCAACTTGGTTGAGTGTGAAGGAATGGTTTCAACTGCCACACAAACGCAGTACCTTCTCACACAAGAGATAGAAAGCGAATGAGCTGTGCCAGCCGCATTTTTCCTTCGTGCGTACGAATGCGCCCGAGAAATAAGTGCTTCACGAAGTGTTTCAACTCCACGAAAAACTCTATTTTCCATACTGGAATTCTAGGTTCAAGCGGCACGTGAAGTTGGTGCTGTGCTAAACAAGCCTGGTCATCCGAATCCAGGTGTTTCTCGAACCTTCCAGATGGAAAATTCCTGCTGGGCTATCCCCGATCTAATTATAACCGGGAAAGTCCCTGATGACGCCGAATAAAGTGGACTCTCGCCCGACGAGGCACAAATGAATTGCCGTTTCGTCACACAGGCCCCCCCACTTTAAGAGGATCGATCCCGTCGTTCCACTTCTTAGTAAGAAGTTGTCTGAGTCGTTCTATCTTCTTTCTTAGAGACCGGATGGCGGGTGAGGAAGTCTAACCCGACAATATTTCATAGGATACTTTTACCACCATTGGTGAGGATGCAAGTCATCAAGTATCACGGGTGATCAACGCCTACTCCGCTACTGCGATTGGGCAAGTCACAGTGTCTTGCAGATCAGAGCTCCCGTCTAGATCTGATTTAACGATCGTCTCTGCCAGAGTTTACTGGACTTCTGCAACTCCAGCTTCCCCTTTCGAGGACCCAGCTGGACTGCAGTCGGTCGGTTTGAGGAACCATTGGTCTGTGTACAATCCGACACAACCCAACTCTTCCGACCACGGTTCTCAGTGTAGCTAGCACTGCGGGTGTTCTTTTGGGAGGTCATGTTCCCCCGATCACCGGGCTGAACCGAAGAAGGTACCTGCACATACATATAGGACTGCCTATTGTGTGACAGGCTTTCCGCTACCTGACCTGAAACCCGAACCGCGTTCTCAGCGAAACTTTGCGCCCTTTGGTGTGCAGACTTATCGGGCTTCCCCTCATAGCGCATGAGGAGAGCGGAATGGAAAGTAACAGACTTTCCCAGGATCTCCACTCCATAGTCCTTGTGGAGCCCCACTTTATCCACTAGGAATGGGCCCTGCCACCCGATTTCGAATTCGTTCCCCTCGATTGGGAGGAGTACTAGAACTCGGTCTCCTACCACAAAGGATATCTTCGTCTTCGTCCTCTTCACATGTGTGCATTTACGGCACTCAGGACAAGAACTGCTATATCTGCGCACGTCGCCTGTCATGCCCGGCCACGTATAGTACCGGGAAAGACACTTACCGGTTGTCCCTACAGTCAGATGTCCGATTGGGGACCTCACATGTACCTTCTGCAGCAGATTAGCTCTAAAGCTCTCAGGAACCAACTTACGTTCCCACTGCCGCTTCTCTGATCCGGTCGGAATTAAATTTGACCGGTTTTCAGACCCAAACTTACCCTGATTTAACGGGCTCACATCGTTGGACAACCTATTCGAACAAGGACACAGCGTCGCATCCTTGCTCCGAGCAGTACTCATCATATCCGGATGAGGTTTCCGGAGACTTACCTTCTCTAGACCCTCTTCCTCTGTATATCCGACATGCCTAGACTTATGGATGCTAGGGTGTTTTGGTTCGCCCAAAAACACATGCTTCTGGTCGAGAAATAGGGGATAGATTGGGTCAGGTACTATTGTCGCCTGAATGCGTCCAGTAACGTACTTGCTCCGAATCTCCACATTGGCAATCGGGCAACGTAACGCTACAGCACTCCTACTGGCTGGCTGTATCTCCGTTATCTCCCCGGTGAGTTGCTCTGGGCCTGTCAGGTGGGATGCAATTACAGCAGGATATTGCAATCCTATGTCATAGAGGCACATCACCTGTTGTCCGTTCACTTCTACTCTCTCAACCACTGGAGGTCTCTTTGGTTCACGATTCCCATCACCCAACTTCACTTTCCTGCAGGGTCTATCTCTAACCTCTGCCAGACAAGCAAAGTGTAAGTCCTTAGGCTTACTTTTACACTCACTGGTATTGTGGGTGCTGGACTTACAGAATTTGCACCACCGCTCACTCCACTTCCTCTTTGGAGAGTTAGGTGGGCTATTCTTACCTGGGTTGATGTTAGAGTCCTTCTCTAAAGTGTTTACCTGTTTCTTCGGTTCCCTCAAACCTTTGACCTTCTTTGATGCCTTACCTGACTTACCTTGATCCTTATCTTTCGATATCGGATCTGTTTGACTGGTGTCTCCAGTCTCGCCATAGACTTCAACATATCTTTCAGCTAACTTGGTGACTAACTCCAATCTCTCAGCTCCATTCTCACCTAAGAAGTTTCACAAGGGTTTCGACATTTGCATGCGCATCTGATCTACAACCATCAACTCACGCAAAATTTCATACTCTTCTTTAAATCCGGCCAAGGCCATCCATTTCAGAAGGTATGAGTTTAACCTCACACTGAATGCTGAAAACAATTCACCAGGTTCTCGCTTAGAAGTTCTGAACTTCCCTCGGTACGAGTGCGCTATGATTTCAAATCTCTTCAGCAGTACAGCTTTCAATGCCGGGTAATCATTCTGCATTCCGGTGGCAAGCGTGCATAGATTTCGTAACCGGCGCCTCGAAGTCCCTGGGAGAGTTTCAAACACTATTTTTGTTTGTCTATCCCCATTGCAATAGACATAGCCTCATACTTCTCTAAGTACTGGTCTATACGTTCTTTCTCGGGTTCGAACGGCAGTAAAGGCCATTTCATAGCCTGGTAGTCACGTCTACTGGTTGACCCTGAGCCAGGAGGTTCATCTCCTCCCTCAGCTCCCTCAGTTATACCAGTAGCTGGCGCTTGTGCCTCAAGTAGCTTCATTCGATACTCGTGGTCACGTCTCTCTCGGTCTGCTTTCAATTCGAGTCGTTTCATTTCGCTGTCAGCAGGTATCTTCTTTTCCTCTAAAGCCACTTTACTAGCTTCAAGTTCTCTTTCTGCTCTCCTCCTCTCTCTCTCTCCTCTTGGCGAAAATTTCTTTCCACCTCTTGAACATAGGATTTCAATGCCTCACCATCTAGACCTAACTTCTGCCCAGTTGCCTGAACTTTGGCTAAGTCTATCTCTTGGGTAGACATGTTGACTATGAGATGTGGTTACCTAAGTGTAAGTGGGTACTCAGCAATACAGTTAATAACTAACTAAGTGTATTAACTAAGCAACACCACAACACAAATGTCCGTCAGATAGTTATGAGATAGGCAGAAGTAGTAGAATCTTAGGTAGACTGATGGTAGAGGATATAGACAAAGTCAGGATCCCTACGATAGGTCCTAACCAACACACAGAGTCTGTAAATATCCCGGACGAGCCCTCAAATAACTCTGGAGTGTGACAGGTTCGCCTTGGGTATTGCGAGTTAACCAAGCCCAAGGGGTCCTTAGCACTCCCGTGTATTCTCACCCCAGGGGTTGGACAGGTAGATACACTGTTTTCTCTGTGGTTGACCTCAAATGGTTTAAATATGTCTACAAACCCCTCCAGATTCTAGACCCCCACTATCTACCTTCTCCCTTGGGACAATGAACCCTGAGGGATCGTCCGAGACCACACTCAATCACTGTACAAAGAATCAGTCAACATCAACAAAGTTTATTCTACCCTAAAGAGAATAGGTAGGAAGTGAACACCCTGATAGTATAAACTATTTACAATAGCAGAGGATAGGGTAGAGACAGAATCAGAGTTAGAGATGCTACGATATTCATCAATAGGCTGACGTGCAGGTTTGAGGCAGATGTTCCGTCCAGTCGGTCCGACACTCACCTGGTCTCTTCCAGACTGATGACTGGAACCTTTGGAGACCACTCCGTCCCCAGAGCTAAGATCAGATGTCAGAGGAACTACCTCTTCGGACCACAGACTGCTGGATGAACTTCTCGTCTGCACTGTCCCAATGAGTCGCTGTGACCACCTTTCACAGTTCTCGACGTACAGCCTGGTATGGAGACCCTCCTCCTTGAGGCGACCCCAGTTGATCTCTAGATGTTCCTAGAAGTAACACATGACCAATCTAATGGTCCCGTAGTAGAATGATTGGGCAATGAATCAGTACTGCAACAAGTTCAACACTGTCACTAGAAAAACACCAATGTTCCTATCGAAGATTTCAATACATTATAACATCACTCATGTTCAGACTCCCTCGGAGTCAAGCACATAAATCTTGAAACATGGTTGAGCTTGGTAACAGACCATATTGTCTCTATTTCTATAGGACTCGGTTGTTCGAATAATTTGGTAAGAACTATTTCATATTCAGCACACAATGTTCATAAGGCCAAGGATGAGTTGACCTGTCTACCATCACGAGTTCTAGTAAGAAAATACGCAAGCTGGTGTGGGTCTAGTCATGACCGAACACTAGTGCCTACGTAGTTACAGCCCCTTAGTTTGGGCCAATCTTTGCCTGGACTCTCCGACGTTTAGGCGGAAACACATTGACATGGAATTGATGAGTCCCAGAGCTGCGCCTACCCCAGCTTGGTAAGTCTCTCTGGAGTGAGCCTGCCATCATAATTCCTTAGTACATCAATCTTTCAGTATACCCCGGCAAGATTGCTCAGGTAGATGAACTCTATTCTGAAATAGTCTTAATCACAGTTCTAACATGGAAAAACAAACCATCTAGTTCCACTAGTGCTGCTGTAGGGCTCTAAAATCACGTGGTGAGTATGAGTCATGCATGGTGATTCTCCTTCTTCCAGAATGTAGCACAGTCAGGCATGGTAAAGTAGGTATAGTGACCCTTCGCCATGGATCACGTAGTGGTTTCCGGCAACAACTTAGTAATAGGCTGGTTCTAACAGGCAACACCTGAAAGTAAGAGCGATCGGTGAAAGTATTCGGCCCAAACATTGGCTCATGTGCATCAAATCCATGACTAATCAACCTTCAGTCTTGCTACCCAGTTATACAACTAAGTAGAGCAACATATCTAAGTTGATAGTATTAATGCATACACCTCAGTCCAATGTCAGCTGACCCTTCAGAGAACAGCCCGTCAAACAGATTGAGAATCAAGAATGGCGAGTCTGCTCTAACGTTTCACCTATCCTTATTCACATAGAGGTTGTCGCTAAGTCATTCTGTAGTTGTTCAAGGGTTAACTAGAACTAAATATCAAGGTAAGGTGTCCCTGGATCCCCCCCCCCCCCCTTTACATTATACAACTAATCATAAACAAACAACGATCAATGCACCATCACTTGGGATATAGTAACAATACATGACCATATAACATATCTACACTCCCCATTTCGCTAGTGAGACCTCCTGCCCACTCTATAGCGAACTTTTCTTGTTAGACTCTTCCTTAGAGTCAAGAAGTCTTTCTAGCGAAAACATGCTCCCCGCATGTTCAAGGTTCTCTCAAGTTCTGCCTTTCCAAGAGGATTAGCCTTGGCCGTGGCCGAACTTCATGGCTGGCTTGGTTATACCAGTCTCATACAAGAATAACTCACACGCAGTTCCCATATGCCATTCGTCCCCGAATCTCATTCGTCCTCCATTTGTTCCTCCATACTTTCCTCACATCAGCACTGACGTACCCACGCAAGTATGAATAGGAACAGGACAGGAAAGAATAGCATTTAGAACGCATGTGTACATCGCGACGGTAACGCCGTGTTAACTCGCGTCGAACCACTTCGGCGGTCGGTACTTTATTCATAGAAGTAGTACTCACCATGACCTAGTATATACGTGATAACTACATCGTATATCTCTCTAGCATCACTGAAGAACTTAACTTCGTATGAATTCCCAGTTCCTCGAATGAATTCACTATTTAGTTCCCACACAAAATAGTTACATCACTTCTTAGTGTTAATCACTACGTGCTCTATTTCCCTATCACATCAGTGATTCACTAACTCACTCTTCATCTACCAACTTACCTGTCTAATTTCAGCGCTCTGCTAACCGTAATTACTGACTGACATAAATTAAGTTCATTCTATACCACAGTTTACTGTTCCCTACTACATTCCAGCAAACATAGTACATTCAACTACCAACTATAATCAATCCATAACATTTGAACATTTTTTGCCGATTGAACGGACTCATTTCTAAGCAGTTTACAAACATCAGCGGTTCACGACGGCTTGTAAACACAAATTACACACACAGCTGTGCGCTGCCCTCGTTCTCAACTTCCTTATCGATCGGTCCCTTCATTAGCGATGCAAAGTCGCCCGCATATTTAATTAGCTCTGAACGATCGAAATGTATGCTCAATTTACAACGTTAAATTAATTAATAAAGTTAGTACCTGAATCGGTGAACTGCATCCAGTCAGCTTCAATTACTGTCTACGCCAGCAGGCAGTGAGATTTCGACAGTCAGCTGCAACTTGGTTGAGTGTGAAGGAATGGTTTCAACTGCCACACAAACGAAGTACCTTCTCACACGAGAGATAGAAAGCGAATGAGCTGTGCCAGTCGCATTTCTCTTTCGTGCGTACGAATGCGCCCGAGAAATAAGTGCTTCACGAAGTGTTTCAACTCCACGAGAAACTCTATTTTCCATACTGGAATTCTAGGTTCAAGCCGCACGTGAAGTTGGTGCTGTGCTAAACAAGCCTGGTCATCCGAATCCAGGTGTTTCTCGAACCTTCCAGATGGAAAATTCCTGCTGGCCTATCCCCGATCTAATTATAACCGGGAAAGTCCCTGATGACGCCGAATAAAGTGGACTCTCGCCCGACGAGGCACAAATGAATTGCCGTTTCGTCACACCTGCTATATAACATCTGCAGTCTCAAGTCCTCCGATCAGCATCGAGCTGTCCAGGCTAATCTATTCGATGATGTCCAGGGTGCTGGTTTATGTTTTATATAGTTAGTTTCTATTACTTACTAGTTAATGTTGTTACTGTCCCAAGTACAATAAGTTCATTTAACTTCTTCCTCCTCATTCTGAAATCACACACAACACACTGATTTACGAAAACACTTCACAGGACATCGAAACGTTTCACATCCTGTAATTATTGATCAAATCAGGAATGTAATTCCCTATCAGTATAAATGCAATTCAAGGTAATTAAAATCATGTTCTAAAATATTCCATCACTAAACATTTACGTGGCGGCAATCTTTTGCCATTGCCAATGTGCCTTTTGATCCGTCGTGTTCCTGTGACGGCCTCCGCTCGAGTCGTCCTTTCAAGAATAATTTTTTCTCTTCTTTTCAGTCGATGCCTGCAATCTCGCTCAACGCATGGTGCATGCTCAACGTTGGCATGAGTTCAATCCTGTCACCTGGAAATATGCCTTAAAAAAACATTGATATCCCAAACTAAGTTCATTCTGACTTTCCCGACGGATTGATGTGCCTTGAATTATTTTATTTCGTAATCAAAGTCAACGGGTGTGTCCACTACATCGACTGTCTCATATTGTCTCGTTTATAACGATGCACCCAGGACTCGTCTCCTGTAACAATTTGATGGAGAAAAGCATCTCCTTCTCGAGCTTGGAGATCCAAATACTACTGATAAATCTCTGCCCTACATGTTTATGATCGGCGGAAAGCTGCCTTGAGACCTATGTCCTACACAATCACTATAGTCGACGTCATGGTGGCAATAGTTTTGCATACAGCACATGCCAAAGAAGTTACTTGGGTATCCTTTACAGGACATCGCAGTCAACCCAGCATTTGTTGGCTGTTTGTGATCTATTGGCAAGTTTACTGTCATTAGCTTGCGATTGCATTCTAAAAAACCGTGGCCCATATCATTTTATTCCCAACAACAACAACAACAACAACAACAACAACAACAACAACAACAACAACAACAACAACAACAACAACAACAACAACAACAACAACGCAAAACGTTCTCCTGCCAAATTGCCTGCAGCTGTAATTCGAACACGATATGCAGGATTACGAGTATTCACCATGTTTAACTAATCAGTTCGCAACACCAACACTTAGAATTCACCACGTGTAACTGATCAGCTCGCAACACCAACACTCAGTATTCACGACCTTCTACATCTGCTGTTATTGTAGACAATGCATTAAAATAATGCTTGATGTAGATTTGAGTACATCCATTTCTGCGTTACATTATCAACTATGAATAAACATTTTCAATAAATACGGACATCTGGAATGGGAAATATTTAACTGATTGCCTGCCTAACAAAAATTGGGTCCTGACAAAACATATATTTATGGCAGAAAATGGGAAGTAGGGGTGTGTCACAATAATGTTGTGAAAATGGTTAAAATTACAGCAGATATATTGTATTATATATCAAATTAAAGAGGGTTGCACAGGGGAAATGACATTGTTAATACTTAATTGATAAGTTAGAAATATTATGACAATAATTAGAGGGTTAGTGATAACAAAAATTAAAGAGGTTAAAATTATTTTTAAAATGTCACTTACCAAGTCTTTATTTGTAATCCTCTTATGGTGATCCAGTTTAATTTACAGAATAATCTTACACACATCACTTGTGTTCAAGAATATTACGAGACCTGCTCAATAACACCATTAAAACACACTTAAAACATAATATTCTGAAGCGCATATTTTCACACTAAATGGCAAGTGTCAGTAACACACCAGCCAGATTGTACTGAGAAGAAGAATATAAACACTATTTTCTATTTAGTTATAATTATTATTCTTTTAAACTTAATTATTTAAATACACCTTAAATACTTTGTGATAGGCAAAATAAATTTAGGGGCATAAATGTGACCCATTAGCGCATTCAGAATTCGATACGTGCCATCATATTATTACAAATTATGACGAACTTTCGCTTTTGGTGTTGTTTTAAATTACTAGGAAATAATCTAACTGACTACTAAATGTTAAACATGGTATTAGTTTTAGAATCTTTCACAAAGTCCTTTAAATAACAATAATGTTTACAACCGGAATTTTATTAAAATTTATGAGGTCAAGAACCAGAAGGTGTTGTCATTTCGAAGTTCAAATCACAACAATCATTTCGAATCACACCAAACACGTTTTCTAAAAAAAACAAAAACATATGGATGCTAACGAACTGTTTCACACTGCAAAATCTTTCTGCATCAATTTTAAGTTACCGAAGTTAACTAAATATTGTGGAAACATAAGAACTGGAACAATTAAAGCACTGTTTATACTGAGCCATCCTTCTGGCACACCGGTGCCAAAATCGTTCCACTGTGATAGTAGTCGGCAGAGAATCAGTTAATCAAGGGATACAGTTCATAGAATGCGTCGCAAGGGAGACAAGAACAGTTATTATAGATGCGGACAATTTTTCAGCCTCTTAAACAAGTGAAAGATGTTAAAACAAATCGTTGTTAATTTTTTTGAAAGTATACCTATTCTGTGTTGAAGGTGTGTTAGTATTTTAAATATGCGTTACAATCTATTCAGATTCAACAGTAAGATATTTAACTTAACAGTTAATATATAACATCCAGATTGGTATTTTTAGAAAGTATTATGCCAAGTCTAGCATACATTTCATTATACAGTCTAATCGAACTTTCTGTTTATATTTTGGCTGGCACATACGCATGTGCCTTGAATTAATATCAATTATGGTAATAGATACGTCATTTGTACTGAAAGTTGATCCTAAATTAATCCCAGATGTACAACACTCCCCATGAGAGATCGAAATATCATCACGCTCAGAATCCGTAAAGGTCATGGCACATATCATAAGTCACTTCTGATAATCGGTCAGCTGACACGTGGAAGAATTTTAAGAGAGACGTCTCTGATACAAAAGTCGTCTAATGGTTACAAATAATCATGATAGACGTATAACTATCCCCCCCCCCCCCCCCCACACACACACACACGCACACACACCACACACACATGTGCGCGCACGCACACACACGCACACACACAAAACTGAGCTCGAGCGCCTACATTAAGTTAAATAAAGGGAAGACTTATCTATAAGTGCTCCAATTTTATGAGAAGGGAGTTTCACAACAGTGGATGTTTCTTATCATGACTTTGCCGTCAGATATGATTGGTCCTTTGCATGTCAGTTACAATTGTATTTAAACATAATCACCACAGTTATACGTCTATCTAGGCGTAGTTACCACATACGGAAGATTAGCCGGTGTTGTAGATGTCCAGTTATCCTGATATATCGGTGACCACAGATTTTATATGTTGCATGTTAGTTGTGTTGTATTAACAGTGTTTTGTTGCAAATATGTATACAATTATTTCGTATATACATATTGTGGAAGGTCTTCTGCATGCTACACACAATACACAAGAATATGTTTTCGTGGCTATGCGAACGGGAACTATACAGTCATTGTTGGGAGCTGTGTTCCTACAGGACATTTGCCCTAAGAAATAAAATGTTTCGGAGATC
The DNA here is from genome assembly GCA_014155875.1 of Cepaea nemoralis. Lineage (NCBI taxonomy): Eukaryota > Metazoa > Mollusca > Gastropoda > Stylommatophora > Helicidae > Cepaea > Cepaea nemoralis. Next base: position 98,327 of record JACEFZ010016152.1, read on the forward strand.
CCCGTTTCCAATACAATGGAGTATGCAATAAACGGAAGCGGTAATGGACTGTCAATAGTATACACACGATCACACACACACACACACACACACACACACACACACACACACATACACGCACACACACACACACACACACTACACACACGCATGGTTGCCCTCAATCAAATATGAAACGACTATGTTCTCTAGAAAACCGCGCTATACGTCTAGTTTCTGGCATAAAACACGTTGAAATTAATAATTTATACAGGCATCTGAGGCTTCTACAACTTCGAAAGCGCTTCCTTTTTAACAAAGCCAAATTAGTGAATATACTACTGTAATATATACAGTATATTATCACATCGACATGTTGCCTTTACTGAAAAACTTCACAGCATCCAGTGTCTTGTACAGTTCATTTATTCTTGTAACTATTGTGGAATTCGTTGGTTGTACATGGAGTTGATAATAAGGCAAAGAGGAAGGTAGTTGGTGAGTATTGGCTGTGGAGACAGACAGACAGACAGACAGACAGGCAGGCAGGCAGGCAGACAGACAGACAGATAGACAGACAGACAGACAGACAGACAGACAGACAGGCAGACAGACAAACGGGCGAGCGGGCGGGCGGGCGGGCGGGCGGAGAGAGAGAGAGAGAGAAAAAAAGAATGTGGCAGGCAGAGAGAGAGAGAGAGAGAGAGAGAGAGAGAGAGAGAGAGAGAGAGAGAGAGAGAGAGAGAGAGAGAGAGAGAGAGAGAGAGAGATTTCTAAATATGTCTGATGATTATAGACTAATAACACTGACCTAAATAAGATCATGACGACCTATATCCTTCTTTAATTAAGTCTGTCTCGCTTGGTTGATAACTAACAACGTTGACAGTGGAATATTTTTATTTTAGTATACATAGATAACTTTGCATTTACGTTGTCTCTCTACATAAACATTGTCCATATGTATATTTACATATTTCTATTCTTAAGATTCCTCCTCGATCATGAAATAATCTTCATCATTTGTGTTTATCACGGAAGAACATATTTACCATACAGATTGGTCAAACACTACACCGTCACTCCCCCAGTCTCACTCTCCTCTGACCAACCAAAACGAACTTATTCTGCTACATGTCCATGATTGTTGTTGCTAAAACTGACATACTTCTATATAACTCTAAAGAAAGTTTGTTGCTTCTATGGTCAGAGTATAATACTGTTGTTTTTACACTAATTAATACGACCCTAAGAGAATGATGATAGTGTATATGACACTGTGAGTGGCACCTTGCAGCCTTGACAGTCCAAAGTATTTGAGTTGGAATGTGGCCAAATATTCCATCACAATGCCTGTGCAGAGCTTCAGAGAAACATGTGGTGCCCAAACGACATGTTCCCTCTCTCGGCCTTGCCCTGTTTTTTCCAGAGGAATGTGTAACCAATACGTCTGGCACAGCGTCAAACCTCCGAGACCTCGCCTCCACGAGCAGGTGGCGAGTGATGGCCAGACCCTGGAACCCAAGGGACCCGACTTAGAGGCGTTCAGCCAAGTTCCAGAGGTGAGGGCCTCGTACGCTCCTGTACCAGAGGACGCGTACATCTGTCAATCACAAGTGTCCGGACCTTGTAAAGCGTGTACTACCGTCAGATTCCCCGCCTGACTTGTGCGGATCCCGAGACCCCCGGGAATAGGCCCTCCGGAGATATCGCAGGAGACTTTGCCCGTCTGCTGCGAGCAAATCTCACTACTGACATTAAAAAACACCATCTTTCATTTTTGATTATTAAATTTTTGTTACTTCACATTTTTAATGTTGTAATTTGTAACGTAAAGTATGTTTAATTAAAAAATTTTTTAATTAAAAAAAAATTTTGATTAAGAAATTTTGTTAATATAATTTTTTTAATATTAAATATTCATTTTTTTTTACTTTATGTTTTTTTTTTATTTTAAAAGTTTGTTATTTAACTTTTTATATTCTTGTTTTAATGTAATTTTTTTGAAGTTTTTATGTTTTTATTTTTATTTTACTTTTATACTAAGTTAAGGTACATCAGTTAAACGATGGTGTGATCTCTTGGCAAGTTTACATTTAGAAGTTTGCCTTTGCTTTCTGAAACTTTTATACAGTGATATATATTTTCTCTCACACTAACACTACACTGCCACTTACCACGCCCAAAGGTTAATAAACGCGAAAACTGATCGATCACGTCATCACCCCCACTCATCATACCATTGTTAAAGGGACATGGAAGAAGAACAGCGAGGTTATCACACGGGCAACAGCTTTGTGCACGCTTGTGTGTGATAGATTATGTGTGACAGTGTGTCAGTGTGTGAATGTGGGTGTCAGTGTGTGTGTGTGTGTGTGTGTGTGTGTGTGTGTGTGTGTGTGTGTGTGTGTGTGTGCTATCGACAGTCCATTACCACTGTTGTTGATTGTAGACTCCATTGTACCGGAAATGGGTATCCCCGAAACATTTTATTTCTTAGGGAGAATATCCGGTAGGAACACAACTTCCGCCAATGACTATATTTCCCATACTCATAGCCACGAAGACATATTCGTGTGTATTTTGTGTAGCATGCTGCACAGAACACCTTCCACAATATCTATATACGAAACACTTGTTTACTTATATGCAACAAAACACTGTTAATACAACATAACTAACACACAACATATAAAAGCTGTGGTCACTGATATATCAGGACAGTTGGGCATCTCCAACACCGGCTACGCTTCCGTCTGTGTTAGCAACGCCTAGTTAAATGCATAACCGTGGTGATTATGTTTTCAAACAACATACATAGGACAATAACATATCTGACGACAAAGTCATAACAAGGAACATCAGTGTTGTGTAACTACCTTCTCATAAAGTTGGATCACTTATAGATCAGTGCTCCCATTGTTTAATGTAATGTAAGCGCTCGAGTTTGTTTTTTTTTATGAGGGGTGGGGTGGGGGGGGGGGGGGGTATCATGATTGTTTGTTGTCATTACTCGACTTTTGTATCAGAAATGTCTTCTTAAAGTTCTACCACATGTCAACTGACGGATTAGCAGAAGTGACATATAATATGTGCCATGGCATTTACGGATTCTGAGCGTGATGTTATTTCGATCTCTCCAAGGCCTAGGGGTTAACGTCTTTCTCCATAATCATAACATGCGCGAGAATCGGTAACGGTTCTCGTCGCGTTGGTAACTTACGGGGTATATGTGACGGTCGCTCACAAAGCAATGGCAAATTACTGAGCGCAATCTTGCCTAGCACATCAACAGCAGCTGAAAAATACTGGTGTTGACTGCAACGTCCTGTAAGGGATACGCAACATTTAAAACATGTGGAATTCAGCACATTTGAGGTAATGTAGGAACCACTTCCAGTACGAATAATGTTTCTGTTACCATATTTGATGGTATTCCATGGCACATACGTATGTTCCGGTCAGAAATAACTGCTACGTATCAGCCAATGGTCGGCTTTGTGGCTTAGAGGTTATGAGTTTTCTCCGTAATCTCGTATACTCTCGTCGGTAACGTGATGACGGTGAGAATCAGCAGTGGTTCGAATCGCATTGGTAACTTACGGGGTATGTGAGCCGGCCGCTCAGAAAGCAATGGCAAACTACTGAGCGTAATCTTGCCAAGAAATCAACATACAGCTGAAAGATGCTGGTGTTGACAGCGATGTCCTGTATAGGATATGAAAAAAAAAAAAAAAATCAGCCAATGACTGTAATTAAACGGATGCTAGATTTGCTATAATACATTCTAAGTATACGAACCTGATTGTTATATATTATCTGTTAAGTTAAATATCTTGCTTGCTTGCGTTCACTGGCTGTGAACTCCAGCGCGAAGTCCTGTATGTCGGATGAAGGCATCCTGTTGTCCAACATCAGTGTGATGTCATACCGGACTGAGGTTTGCGTGAGTATCCATTGTCCCATGTCTGGCTTATTTGTGTGCAGACTGGTGGTTCCTCGCCGTGCAGGCAGACTACAACGTTAGCCAGGACCCCAAAGGGACCTGTTGCCCAGGACGCACGACTAGGTCGTGTTAGTAGGTCTTGTCCTGTATAGAACCTGGCCCTGGTGCCTTGGAAACACCTTTGCGTCCCAGTTAAATATCTTACTGTTGAATCTAACTAAATTGGAACGCATATTTAAAATACTTAACGTACCATAAACAAGAATACTCATCTCATCTCATCATGTTTCTCTTGTACCTTGCGGTGTCGAGGTGAAGTATAAACTTCGAGAGAGTGCCCGATTATGGGCTTCATATATCGATATTCCCATGGACTCTGCTATTCCCTCCGTCCAACATTTAGGTGGATGGCCTCTTCCTCTGTTTCCATCTGGTCTGTACATCATTGCTTGTTGTGGTATGCTGTAGACTGGTAACCTACTTGCATGACCAAACCATTTGACTTGCTGCTTTCTAATAAAATCTAGTGCTGCTTTAACCCCCACTTTAGTCCTGATTTCTTCATTTCTGATCTTATCTCTTCTTGATACGTTAAGTATTCTTCTCAGGAACCTCATTTCTGATGTTGTGATTTTTCTTTTCTCTTTTTCTGTCATTGTCCAGGTTTGGCATTGGTAACATAGATTTGGTAGGAAGATTGTGTTGTAAAGTTCTTTCTTAGCCGTTATTGATACATCTTTGTTCTTTAGTATTGGTGCCATTTGTCCAATGAGTTGGTTTGCTTTATTGCACCTATTTTCGATCTCGTCTTCTAAACTGCCATTTGATGATATTATATTTCCTAGGTACTTGAAACTCTTTACCTGTTTCAAGGGATGTTCATTTAGGGGAATTGTTGTTTGTTCTTCTTTAGCTATAGTCATTACCTCTGTTTTGTATGTGCTAATTTTCATGTTATGTTCCCTACACATTTCGTTTAGACTTCCTTATATGAATGTTATACCTCCCCCACTGGCCCTCATAGGAAACGGACCTCATTTTCAAAACATTGGCTGGAATATACTTGGGTTATGTCCGGTTGTCACTTCCTGTTGACTACATCCGGTTCACTTCCGGTTTATCCCGGGGCACGCTCCCACCCTCGGTTCCCCCCAGATGCCTCCGTCGGCTGCCTCCGGTTCCCCCGACCGCCCAGGAGACCACCTGAGGATAGCGATGCAAGCCGAGGGCATGTGGTATACTTATATAGATAAGTAGACCAAATAGAGTCCGGGCACCTGGGTTCGAGTCCCAGTCTATAGGAGTGTGTGTTTGTGTTTGTGGGTGTGTGTGTGTACACGGGGTAGGCCGATGTGATGGGCGCGAGGGAATAGGCCCCTACACCGGATTTTAGCCTTTGCCCCACAATAGGGGCCACCAACCCACCCCTACAAGAGAAAATGGAGAGTGGTGAGCCACAAGGTCCTGACCTGATAAAATGTAGTATAAACTAAACTTTGATCTGACCCGAAAGATCGCTTGGGCATATTCAGTGTTAGGAAAAAAGACTGAAGCCAGATTACGGTTATTAATTCTATATATGGGTATATTGCCACAATTAATAAACATGTAATAATATATAGACACTGATTAATTCTAGACAAAATAACACTAGAGACCAGTCTCAATAGTATACATTCAGTTAACTTAACATAATCAGTGAATTTTGCAAATTAATCATAAAAATACTTAAAAAATTAATAACGCCAGTTACTTCCCTTCCATATTTTACATACAGATAAGTGAGACCTTGACATGGTCCACCATTCCCCCTTCCTATGGGTTTGGTATTTCTTAATTAGTTGGAAACAAGACATCGGACATAAATGGCTCCTAAATGCGGTTGCTCGCAAAGAATATTTCTACCTCCCATGTACCTTCTAAAAGTGAAGCCTAATATCCTTATAATTGTAATTGTCCACAAAGTTGTTTTGGATAGCCCTATGTTATTGTTCTTTCTCAACTAAACCCTAAGTTTTCTTACAGTCACTATTTCTTGGGCATCCAGCATTTTTATAATAGCTAGCCTTATGACATCCTTGTCAAAACTGTCTACAATTGCCTTTGTAACTATCGTTTGCTATCACGTATTGGTTTCATACCAGATTCTTGCACCCATCGACGAAATGACCGTTTACTCAAACTCACTGCATGTACCGTTCCTTTTTCGGGATTTTTAACAGTTTGAAACAGTTTCCTGCATTCAGCTTCTTGTCAAAAAATGTGTGTACAACTTCATAGCGATGCTTTGAAGTGTACAGAAATTCATATTCAATCCCATTTAACAATATTCACACATTCAGATGTTAGCAATAAGTGGTAAGATTTTAAAACAAAGATCAGGATTCATGAAAGTACCCACATACTGACGACACCTCTGAACACTCCCATTTTAAATTGCGCGGGTTTCTTGTCATAGGCCAATCCCGTGAATCACGAGAAAAGTAACCATTCAACGCTAATGTTTCGGTGTGAAGATGTAATACTTCTAATATTGTGCACTTCATCCCTGATACCTAAATTATATACCGCATATAAACAAACTTTGAAATCTGTTGTACAATCTACAGAACAAAACATTTTTTGTTGGGTGGACATAATTATAAGGTTATATGCTAAATCTCATAATTTTCCCTCAGTTGGTTACTAAGATATGGATTTTTATATTGCGGCAAACAAATGTGAATGCACTATACAGGATATTCGCCTTGAGAAATACAATGATTCGGGGATCCCTGTTTCCGCTACAATGGAGTATCCATGAACGGAAGCGGTAATGGACTGTCAATAGCATACACACGAACACACACACACACACACACACACACACACACACACACACACACACACACACACACACACACTGCACACACGCATGGTTGCCCTAAATCTAATATGAAAAGATTTTATCTACAAAAGCGCGCTATACGTCTAGTTTCTGGCATAAAGCACGTTGAAAGTAATAATGTATACAGTCATCTAAGGCTTCTACAACTTCGAAAGCGCTTCCTTTCTAACAAAGCCAAATTAGTGAATAAACTTATATATCAAAATACCCAAGAGTTTCTTCTACTGTTAATTCAATCTAATGCAATGAACAGCAAGCGCTTGAATTTATTACATGTTCCAAAGCCTAGACTGGACTTATACAAAACATGTTTCGCCTATTCTGGTGCTAACTTATGGAATGATCTTCCTCCGGATCTGAAAACTCCAATGAGTCCCTACGCATTTGACAGACAACCCTTTCAATACTTAATCCATACCAACTATAGTAGTAGTAGGCCTCTTTCAGTCCTGAAGGATTATAGAGTTGTGCCGCTTGGGAGGTGCCTGGCAGGACCGCTGGTGACTGTATAGTCCAATTCGAGAATGACAATATCTGTCACAGTTTCCGCATCTGTAAGACGAGGCAAGTCCCGCAGTAAGTGACTGCTCTTTGAGCCTGTGCCGTCTCTCCTCAGTTTTTTGGATCTGATTGCGCTCAAAGAGCACCAGTCCGTTTCGTACATCTCTTCTCCAGGAGCATCTGTCTGTTGCAACTCTCTCCCACGTGTCTGGATCTATTCCAATGGTTTTCATATCTTGTTTACACACATCCCTATATCGCATTTGGGGTCTTCCGGTTGGCCTCTTTCCTGTGGCTAGTTCTCCGTAAAGGAGATCTTTGGGAATACGGTGTCCTCCATTCGAGATACGTGGCCCAACCACCGGAGGCGTCTCTGCTTGAGGAGGGTGTGCACTGTGGTAATATCTGCTCTTTCAAGCACCTGTTTGTTTGTTATGTGGTCTTTCCATGTTATGCCCAGGATACGTCTCAGACATCTCATGTGGAAGGAATTCAACTTCCTTTCCTGTCTTGAGTACAGGGTCCAGGATTCAGACCCGCAGAGTATTGTGCTAACAACACAAGCTTTATATACTTGAGCTTTTGTACGCTCTGTTAGTCTATTATTCTCCCAAACTCTTTTAGCTAGCCTGGAAAATGTTGTGGCTGCCTTTCCAATGCGTCTGTCGATTTCTGTCTCTAATGAAAGATTATCTGATATTGTCGATCCCAAATACACAAAATCGTGGACGACTTTCAATTCGTAATTAGAGATTTTGATTGACGGAGGCGCATCAGCATCTTGTTCCATCACCTGTGTTTTATTTAGGCTAATGGTGAGCCCAAAGTCTTTGCAGGCAGCTGCAAAACGATCTATGAGCCTTTGGAGATCTTCTGCTGTATGAGTAATCAGTGCTGCATCATCTGCAAAAAGTAGTTCTCTTACGCGTCTTGATCTTATTTTGGTCTTTGCCTTGAGTCTTGATGGGTTAAAAAGTTTGCCATCAGATCTTGTGTGGAGGTATATGCCTTCAGTGGCAGTCCCAAATGCTTGCCTTAAGAGAACAGCAAAGAAGATACCAAAGAGTGTAGGAGAAAGCACGCATCCCTGCTTTACTCCGCTGCTGATGCTGAATGACTGGGATGTTGAGCCGTCAAATAAAATGGTCCCCTGCATGTTTTCGTGGAATGATTTCACTAGACTAAGAAGGGTGGGTGGACATCCAACCTTTTCAAGGACCTTAAAAAGGCCGCTTCTGCTCACGGGGTCAAATGCCTTTGTGAGGTCGATGAAGGCTATATATAATGGCTTCCTCTGTTCTCTGCACTTCTCTTGGAGCTGCCGGAGTGAGAAAATCATATCGATGGTGGACCTGTTGGGTCTAAATCCGCACTGCGATTCGGGGTAGATTCTTTCAGCCAGAATGTGTAATCTTTTAAGGATTACTCTGGCAACAATCTTGCCTGTAATGCTGAGAAGGGAAATGCCGCGATAGTTGTTGCAGGCGCTTCTGTCGCCTTTGTTTTTATAAAGGGTAACGATGTTTGCGTCTTTCATATCTTGTGGTATTGATTTTTCTCTCCAGCAGAGCTGTAATATTGCGTACAGTTCTGGGATGATTGTTTCTTTGCTACATTTTAAAATTTCAGGTGGAATACTATCTTTTCCAGGTGCCTTGCCGGATTTGAGAGAGTCTAGTGCTTCGCTGATTTCTGTGAGGCAAGGTTCGTTATCCAAGGCATGCATGGCGGACTATTGATCGATGGCTTCAGAGCTTCTTCGCTGACAGTGTTATCCACTGAGTATAGCTCTGAGTAGTGTTCTACCCAGCGATCCATTTGTTTCGCTCGATCTTTTATGATTACCCCCTCAGTTGATCGTAAAGGGGCCATCTTATATTTTGATGGACCGACAGCTTGCTTGATGCCCTCATACATTCCTCTTATATTTCCAGTTTCTGCACAAGTTTGAATTTGAGCAGAGAGCTGTAGCCAGTACCTGTTCGCACATCTTCTTGCCATCTGTTGTACTCTATTTCTGGCCGTTCGCAATGCCTGCAGTGTTTTCTCTGAAGGTGATGTTTTATACATCGAGAATGCATGTCTCTTTATCTCCAGGACTGGGAGCATCTCTTCAGAGTGTGCTTCAAACCAGTCGGTTGACTTAGTTTGCTTCTTGCCAAATGTTGATAGTGCTGTATTGTAGATGGTGTCGCGAAAATGACTCCATCTCTCGGTGGAATCTCCGTCTGTGGGGCCGGGCAGAGTATCCGCTAGAGCCTGCATGAATTTGTTGACCTTCTCTTTATTTTGGGTGCCACTGGTGTCAATGCGTGGTCTTCCTTCTGTTCGGCTCCTGTAGATTCTCTTGGGCTTTATCTTCACCATGCTGGAGACGAGTGAATGGTCGGTGTCGCAGTCAGCACCATGATAGATGCGAGTCAGCCGTACATTGCGGAGGTTGCTGCGTTTAGTGAGAACAAGGTCGAGTTGGTGCCAGTTCTTTGATCTGGGGTGCCTCCATGACACCTTGTGTTGAGGTTTCGTGTCAAAGAAGGTGTTGGTCACGCACAGATTATTGTGGCTGCAGAATTCCAAGAGTCGTTGTCCATTGTCATTGATCTTCCCAACGCCAAACTGTCCTAGACATGAAGGCCAAGATTCGTGGTCGGAGCCAACCCTGGCATTGAAATCCCCCAGAATAAAAAGATGTTTCTCTGGTGTTTCACTGACTTCTTTGCTAAGGTCGTCATAGAACTTGTCTTTAGATTCTGATGCTGCAGTTAGTGTTGGGGCGTAAACGCTTATAATACTAACTGGGCCTGCCTCTTTCTGGAGTTGGAGCTTCAATATTCTTTCAGTGCCATCACTTGGTGGTATGATGGAATTGAGCAGCTTGTTTCTGATAGCGAAGCCAACTCCATGCTCCCTGGTCTCTCCGCACGGCTTGCCATGCCAGTAGAAAGTGAAGTCCCTCTCCTTGATGCTTCCAGATTCTTGGAGTCTGGTCTCTTGCAGGGCGACAATGTCTATCCCCAGTCTTAGTAGTTCGTTGTTTATCACTGCAGTTTTGCGGGCATCCACAATCTCATTTAGATCGTCTGAGATGCCAGGGGTCATGGTTCTTACGTTCCATGTTCCCAGCCTTAGGGCCGGTTGTTTTGTTATTTTCTTGCTGTTAGGTGTATAGATTGCGGTCCATGTGTCAGGATTTTCCCCTAAGCTCCACACACCCTCAGGAACAGATGAACCGTGGCGAGACAACACCTTATTGACTGGGGGATGCCCAGCTTAGGCGGGCGGTAGCTGTCTAGTGAGATACGATGATCTCTCCCACCGTCGGAAGTAGCCCCTGGCGCCTTGCTCTACGCCAATCGAGCATTAAGACTTATAACCGGCAAATGCTACTTCCCGTGTTGTGTCACCGCTTTACGCGGTGCTGAAGTGACCTCTTCAGGGCACAAGCCTGGGCAATGGAAATCGGAGAACCAGCTGTTGCCCAGTAGCAGGTTCCCCCTCTCCACGTCGCCGATGTTGACCAAGGGAAAGGCAGTAGCCAATGCAACTTGGCATCGGTGCCGTCGCAGGAGTTGCCAGAACTATGTTGTTTACAACATGGAACTGCCTTAGGGACTCCATCTCCGGATTTGTCCTCAGGGTTTACTCCCGAAGCCTTTCCCATATGGGTATACCCGCAAGGCAGCGGAGGTTTGAGATTTAGAGTTCCCTCTCTTAGAAGAGATACCAACCAAGGCTGACGAGCCTCCTCTGCCCGGGAATCAATAAGGAGGGAAGTCTACCATTCTTCCTTCCTGGCAGTGACCATACTGATAGGATGACCGTAGCCATTGTCTCTACTGAGAGATCCTCTGCCCACCGTCACTGACTTGAAACCATAACCAACAACTATCTGTCGGCTGCTCCCAAGTCCAATCCACCACCTGCTCACATGGCTTCACGTTACCCTGTTGGGGGGGGGGGGGGCTAAACGGGTACTCCACCTTGCCCAAGGGTGTCCCGTAGGCTAGCGGAGGGAAGGAGGCACCTTACTTCTCCTTTGCTAGGGTATACCCCTACCCCGCTACCCAAATACCAACTATATGCCTCCAAAATTCACCTACTGGTATAATTGTTCAAGGTGTGTGTGTGTGTGTGTGTGTGTGTGTGTGTGAGGGTTTGAGAGAGAGATAGTGAATGTGTGTGCGTGCGTGCATGTGTGTGTGTGTGTGGGAGAGAGTGATTGAGCGAGAAAAGGTGAGGGAATGTGTGTGTGTCCGTGCATGAACGCGTGCGTGGATGTGTGAGAGTGAGTGAGGGAGTGTGTGTGTGTGTGTGAGTGCGTTCATGCGCATGTGTATGTGTGAGAGAGATTGTGAGTGAGGTAGTGAGAGAGAGTGTGAGTGAGGGATTGTGTGTGTGTGAGAGAGAGAGAGAGAGTGAGTGAGTGAGTGTGTGAGTGAGTGAGTGAGTGAGTGAGTTAGTGAGTGAGTGAGTGAGTTAGTGAGGGGTGAATGAGTCAGTGAGAGAGTGAGTGAGTGAGTTTGTGTGAGTGTGTGGATGGGTGGGGGATTTGTGTGTGGGTGGTGGGGGTGTGTGTGAGGGTTGTGCGTGGGTGGATGGAGGGTGTGTGGGTAGATGGGGAGATATGTGTGAGTTGGTGAGGATGTGTAGGTGGAGATCTGTGTGGGGATGTGTGTGTGGGTGGGGAGATGTTTGTATATTGCTGGGGGATGTGTGAGTGGATGAGGGATGCGAGTGTGAATGGGTGCGAAACGGATTGGTTGTAGGGAATGCTTGTGGGTGGGGGATGTGTGTGTGCGGGTGGGCGATGTATGGTTGAGAGATGTGTGGGTTGGGGATGGTTCGGGGATATGTGTGTGTGTGTGGGGGGGGGGGGACACATAGTGAGTGAGCGAAAGAGAGTGAGATCGTGGGAGAGTTGATGTGTTAATGTATGTGTATGTGTGCGCGCATGTGTGTGAGTGTGTGTGTGTGTGTGTGTATGAAGAAAAGAAAGTTGAGCGCACGCATGTTATGTAACATGCCCTTCCATTTTTTGTGTTTTCTCATCTTTCATATTATCATTTTGAATGCCACTTGATTTTATCATGTATAATATGACCACGCGTACATTACTGTAGAGTGAGTGAGAGAGTGAGTGATTGTTAATGAGAGACAGTGAGTGAGTGTGAAAGTGAATGTGGGTGTGGGTGTGTGTGTGTGGGGGGGGGGGGGGGGGGGGGGCTGGACTGACTCTGTGTGTGAGAGCACCACTATTTTTTACGTTATACAATGTATGTGTATAATTTTTTTTTCACATTTCTTTTATCTTTGTGAGAATTCTCACGATAATCGTCAGTGTATGGGAGTGTAAAGTGTTGGAGTTTGTTCATATTAGTTTTAGTGATTATGTGTGGCATAATATATGTGTCTGGATGTGAGGATGTATGTGTGTGGTGATGTATGTGGGGGTTGTGTGTGAGGGTATATGTGGGGGATATGTGTGTGTGGGGTGGGGGTGGCGGGTGTGGGTTGGGTGAGGTGTAAGAGTTGTGCTGCCAAACATCAAGACATGTTCGGTTGTGCTTATGTGTTTGAACAAGTGTTCTCTTTTATGCAAGCAACAGACACTGCTGAACGTTTAGGCTGATGGTCGAACATTTGTCACGGGTATTTAAAGTATTCTACAACACACGCAAGCCTGGTTTTGAAAAATCGTGAATCCAGAAATGAGCTGCAAGGCTTCAGGTCATTCTATTACTAAGCTAACCACTAAAAATCCCCACGGTGTTATCAAGGAAATCCCATATGTCAGACAAAGAAAGAGATTGAGAATAGGATCGTGAAATGTGAGAAGTCTATCTGAGGGAAAGCTTAAGATACTATGTCATGAGATTGAGAGGTTAAATATTCAAATTTTAAGAGTTAGTGGACATCGCTGGAGAGGCAAGGGATATTTTATAACTGAGAATGGAAATCTCTTCATATATTCTGGCAGAGATATCGGAGGCCGGATCGGTGTGGCATTTTGTTTAGATAAAACAACTTCAAAAGTTTAATTGGGTATAATACAGTTAATGATAGAATCCTCACTATCAGACCTAAAGGCCATCCAAAAAGCCACAACTCTCATACTTCAACAGCAGAGGAGGACGACATTGTAGATTTGTACAGCACACTGCAAGACACATTACATACGATTGGTCGTAATGACATAACAATAATAATGGGAGATTTAAATGCAAACGCAGGTACAGAAAGAGCTAAACATGAGAGACACGATTTAGGAAAATTTGGATTGGGAAATAGAAATGATGCAGGTGAAAAATTAATTGAATGTTGCACAGAAAATGAGTTCACGATAGCCAAAACACTTTTTAAACAACACCCAAGAAGACTCTCTACGTGGAAGTCCCCGGGCAGTACTACCAAAAACCAGACAGATTATATTTTAACACAACGAAGATGGAGATCAAGCATAACATCGGCAAAAATCTTTCGAAGTGATACAGATCATCAGTTATTAGAAGTAGATGTGAAAGTAAAACTCAAAAAATCTTACCCGAGGACCAAGGCAACTTTGTGATCTCACAAAAATACCAGATGCATACAAGTAAAATTGAAGAATCGTTTTGGGGGTCTTGATGTCTATACAGTTATTAGAAGCAGATGTGAAAGTAAAACTCAAAAAGCTTACCCGAGAACCAAGTCCACTTCGTTTTGACTTCACACAAATACCAGATGCATACAACGTGGAAGTGAAGAATCGTTTGGGGGCCTTGATATCTGTACAAGAGGAAATGACACCTGATGAATTGGCAGTACAAGCTAGAGACATTTTTAATAACTGCAGCCAAAGATTTAATTTCGACCAAGAAATAGTAACATAAGCCATGGATTACATCAGACACGTTAGAATTAATAAACCAACGAAGGGAACTCAAACAGAAAGGAGGTGAAACCGATAACATCAGGATGAACCTTAACAAGAGAAATAAGGCAGAACACACGAAAGGACAAATACCAATATATACAAGATTGCTGTACCAGAATAGAGCACTATCATGAGACCGGAAGAGATTATAAAATGTTCGAAGAAATGAAGTTATTGACAAAAAATATTCCACCTCAATGAAATTGTATCTGTGACAAGTTGGGAAATACCCTAACAGAATCTAGACAAATTCTAGAAAGATGGCAGGAATACTGCAGTAGAATGTATAATATGAATGACTGTGAGGATATGAATGAGATATATGAACAAGTGACAGCATAGACAGAACCTTAACCCACATTAGATGAAATTAAATGGGCAATAAAGAACCGAAGAATGGTAAATCACCAGGAGGTGATGAGATACGAGCTGAACTAATTAAAGCGGGAGGAGAACAAAGCATACAAATATATCACGCATTATGTAAAAAGATATGGAAATACGGTATATGGCCAAAGATTGGAAGAGCAATATCTTTAATCCAATATCAAAAAAGGGCAACCTTAAATTATGCACAACTATAGAACTGTTGTGCTGATCAGGTCATGCAAGTAAAAACTAAAACTTATAATGGGAAGACTTCGTAAGCAAATGGAAGAAGAGATTAACGTGGATCAAGCTGGATTTAGACAAGGTAGAGGAACAAAAGATCAAATACTCACCATGCGTTTAATTATAGAGAAGTGTAGAGAATTTAAGTAAACCTATTCTAATGTCTTGTGGATTATTAAAAGGCATTTGACTATGTACAACATCAGAAACTTCGGGACATCATGAGAAATATGGGCTTTCCATCACATGTAGTACGACTCATAAATATGCTCAATTTATACCAAAAAGAAGCGGTTTGAATAGATAGCGAGACATCAGGTTGGTTTGACATAAAGCAAGGAGTACGTCAGCTCTGTGTGCTGTCCCCCTATTTGTTAAATGTGTATGCCGAAAATATAATGAGAAATGTCAGAGATGATATAAACAGGGATGCTCTAAATATCGGTGATCATGAAATACCAGAGATTCGATATGCCGATGATACAGTATTACTATCCACATCACAGAATGGTATAGAACAACTGATAACCTCAACCCAAAAGAATAGCGAACATCACAACGTATATCTTACCATAGCACAAACAAAGATAATGCATGCAGATAAAACTATTATGGAGAAAGAAATATATGCTAATGAGGAAAAATTGAAGTGGTGGACAATTTCGAATATCTTGGGTCATTAATTACCAACAACGGTGTCTCAATGAATGAAATAAACAAGGAATATCTAATGCTCTTCAAAAACTAAAACAACTGAATAAATTGTGGAGGAGAACAGAAAGAACTACAAAAATTAGATTTTTAAGATCATGCATCCTCCCCACTGCAACATACGCCTATGAGACCTGACACTTACTAATCAAGCTGAGCAGCGCATAAAATGCCTTTGAATATAAATGGTTATAGACGGGTTCTAAGAATATCTTAGATACAGAAAAGAACAAATGAATCCATGCGACAAGATCTAAATATTGAAGAAAGTTGGCTACTAAAGACGATAAAACGAAGAAAATTGAAATATTATGGTAACTTGAAACTTCATGACAGTTTGGAGAGGACAACCATGGAGGGATATATGCCCAGGAAGAGAGGAAGAGGAAGGCCAAAGAGAAGATTGGTGCAGGATGTGGAGGATGATCTCCAGATTGGTGTATCGGAAGCGGGACATCTTGCTTATGACCGAGATGTTTTCTGGAAGGTTGTTACGGGAGCGAGGGTCTGCAAGCGAAATGCTATAGAATTAATTAATTAATTAATTAATTAATTAATGAGGGTAAGATTATTGTTTATTGTTAAGGGTGTGTCAGAGATCGGTAGGAGCACTCGTTAGCTTTCCTGAATTAGTCTGTCACTTTGCTGACTTGCTATATAACTTCTGCAGTCTCAAGTCCTCCCACCTGCATCAAACTTTCCAGTCTCATCTATTCAATGTTGTCCACGGGTGCTGGTTTATGTTTGATATAGTTAGTTACTATTACTCACTAGTTAATGTTGTTACTGTGCCAAATACCATACGTGCATTTAACTTCTTCCTCCTCATTCAGAAACCACAAACAACACACTGATTTACGAAAACACTTCACAGGAGACCGACACGTTTCACATCTTGTAATTACTGATCAAATCAGGAATGCAATTCACAATCGGTATACATGCGATTTACATTCATTAAAATAACATTCTATATTATTCCATCACTCAACATTTGCAAGGCGGAAATCTCTTATCATTTCCAACGTGGCTTTTGATCGGTACTGTTCCTGTGACGGTCTCCGCTCGAGTTGTCCTTTCAAGAGTACGTTTAACTCTTCCGTTCAGTCTATACATGCGATCTCGCTCAACGCATGGTGCATGCTCAACACTGGCATGAGCTCACTCCTGTCACAAGGAAATGGGCCAATATAAGACACTTGCTATCCCAAATAATGTGCATCCTGTCATTCTCAACGGATTCACATGTCTTGATTTTTTTTTTCGTAATCAAAGTCAACGGGTGTGTCCACTACATCGACTGCCCCATTAATGTCTGCTTTGTAACGATTTGATGGAGAAATTCATCTCCTTCTCGAGCATAACGATCCACATACTACTGATACATCTCTATCGTGCATGTTTGTGATCAACGGCTAGCTGTCTTGTGACCCATATCCTATACACATCCTTATAGTCGATGATATAGTGGCAATAATTTTGTATGCAGCACCGTAACTCAAGTTAAAATCCAAGACTATTTCATCAGCAGCGTGTCGCCTCTTGTGATTGACTAGCTTGTCGATCTACCATGTTACTGTGTCATGTGCCACACTTGAAGGTCTCCAGCCACGCTGTTCAGTAGTGATGTTGTCTTCTTTTTTTTTTGGTGAAATCTTTCTACCCATTCATACAGTCTCTTCTGGCTCAAACTGTCTCCTTAGTAAGTAATCATTCTTGTATAGATTTCACAAGGTTACAGACTCTCTGATCACAAACAAAACAAATGACGCCTCTTTGTTCCAATGTGGAATCGAGTATTTTAACTGGCTGCGATGATCACAGACGAGGAAGGTTCTCATGTGTTACAATTCAGCTCACAACACCAAAAACCCAGCATTCACCATGTGTAACTGATCAGCTTGCAACATCAACACTCAGTATTCACTACCTTCTACATCTGTTATTAAAGACCATGCACATTCATAAAAAATTACGCTTTTATGTAGATTTGTGTACATCCATTTTTGCGTGACATTGCAAATATGGAAACTGGTGTTGATCTGTATTATGTGAGGTAAACTATGAATAAACATTTTGAATAAAAAGGGACATCTAAAATGGGAAATATTTAACCCAGGGATACAAACCATAGATTAAGCCGCAGGGGAGACGAGAACAGTTATTATGGATGTTCACAATTTTCAGCCTCTTAAATGAGTGATATATGTTGAAACAAATCTGTATTAATTTTTTTTTTTGCGTTTGTGTTCTTTTTGAAGGTGCTTTAAGTATTTTAAATATGCATTCCAATTTATCTAGATTCTAAGGTGAGATATTTAACTTAACAGATAATGTGTAACAACAAGGTTGGTATATATAGAATGTATTTTAGCAAGTCTAGCATCAGTTTTATCTTGGGCCATTCAGTTCCTTTGTAGTTATTTTTGACTGGCACATACGTATGTGCTTTGAAATAATATCAATAATGGTAATAGAAACTGTATTCATACTAGACGTGGATCTAAAATAAATGACAAATGTACTAATCTCTACATGAAGTGATCGAAATACCATCACGCTCAGAATTCGTAAAGGCCATGGCACATATTATACGTCACTTCTGGTAATTGGTCAGCTGACATGTGGTAGAATTTAAAAGAGATATTTCTGATACAAATGTCGTCTAATGACTACAAACAATCATGATACGAAATTTACTCCCCCACCCCCCCCCCCCCCCCCTCCAAACAAAAAAATATATTAGCCTACACTAGTTAAACACTGGGAACACTGATTTATATGTACTCCAAGATTATGAGAAGGTAGTTTCACAACAGTGGATGCTGCTTGTTATGACTTTGCCGTAAGATATGATTGGTTTTATGCATGTTTATGAAATCAATCGGAATATTTTTTTAAAAAAATAATCACCTCATATATGCATTTATCTAGCGTAGTTAACACAGACGGAAGAGCAGCCGGTGTTGGAGATGTCCAGCTGTCCTGATATATCAGTGACCACAGCTTATATTTGTTGTATGTTAGTTGTATTGTATTTATGGTGTTTTGATGCAAATATGTATACAGTTGTTTCGTATATACATATTGTGGACGGTGTTCTGCGCAGCATGCTACACACAATACACAAGAATGTCTTCGTGGCTATGGGTACCGGAAATATACAGTCATTGACTGAAGCTGTGTTCCTACTGGATATTCACCCTAAGAAAAAAAATGTTTCGGGGATCTCCGTTTCCTGTACAGTGGAGGTCTCCAATAAACAGCAGCGGTAATGGACTGTCGGTAGCGCGCGCACACACACACACATACTTACACGCACTCACACACACACACACATACTCACATGCACAATCTCTCACACATGCTCGCGTGCACAGCTATTTCCCGCATGATAACCTCGCTGTCCTTCTTCTGTCTCTTGAACAATGGTGTGATGACGGGGGAGGGGGGAAGAGGTAATTTATCTTTTCCTGAATTTATCGACTTTTGTGTGTGTGTTGAGTGGCAGTGAGTGTTAGATGAGATTATATGAGAGAAAAGCTAGGGCTGATCTTGGTCTCATTACCTCAGACCCCAGCATGACCTGGGGGAGCAATAGTAAAGTAGTGGCTAGACGTTTGAGTGTCAAACCGGTGACAATGAGTTCGAATCAACAAAGAAGGGGATTTTCATTATATGTCTGTTTTTTGTTGGCCCATAAAGAATTATGAGGCCCATTCATTACATCCAGTGGGGTTGGAAGTACGTAGCGTGATTTCTAAGATGGCTGATAAGGCCTATTTTGGCTCTTAATGTTCTTTGACAATGTGGGTAAAGAATGCTTGACGTTCCAGGACGGGGATCTCCTGCAGTGGTTTTTCTGTCCAGCCTTTTCTTCACACCTCTTGCAGTCCTGGTTGCTTCACAAGCTATTGCACCCTTTCGTAATGATTTACGCCACGAATTTCGGTCTATGGCAGCGGCGTACCAAGTGTCATGATGAATTCCAAATGCTTTTAGTGAGATCTTCAGTGTCTTTAAAGCGTTTCCTTTGGCCGTCTTGGGACCGTTTACCACAACGCAGCTTGCCTTACAAAATTCGTTTAGAGGGCCTATGATCTGGCATGCGAGTCAATTGACCAGTCCAGCGAATCTGATTCTTCATTAGTAGAGTGTGGATACTGGGTATGGACGCTCTTTCTAGGACTTCAGTGTCTGGGATCTTGTCTTGCCATGTAATCTTCAATAGCCTCCTAAGGCAGACTGTGTGGAAGTGGTTTAATTTTCTGGCGTGTCGCTGATAAACAGTCCAGGTTTCACAAGCATATAGCAGTGTGGATAATATGACTTCTTTGTAGACTTTCAGCTTTGTTTTCAGGCTTATTCCATTTCTGTCCCACACATTCTTGTACAGTCTGCCAAAGGCCCCGCTGGCCTTGGAGATTCTTGCATTCACTTCGTAATAAATCGTGGCAGCTTGTGACACTGTGCCGCCAAGATAGGTGAATTTGTCCACAACACTTAAGTCTATGACCATTCACTTTGATATTCGGCACGGTGTAATTAATCCCTGGAGCTGGCTGGTACATGACTACAGTCTTCTTCAAGTTAATATTGAACCCAAAGTTGGCACAGGCATATGAGAAAGCTGAAACATTATGTTGCATGTCTGCCTCTGAGTTGGCATATAGAGAGCAATAATCAGCAAACAGGAGATTTCTGACGGTGTGCGCTGTTAGTTTCGGTTTTAGCTTTCAGCCTTCTGAGATTGAACACCTTTCCATCCATGCGGTAGTTGATGTCTATTCCAATGTCGATGTTCTCGAAGGCATTCGTCAGCTGAAAACATGAGGCTGAATAGTGTTGGTGCCAGGAAAATGCCTTGCTTCACTCCATTAGTGCCAAAGTGACATAGCTTTTCGGTCAGTCCTGACTGGTGTAGCTTAAAGCTCGTTGGTAGGAGTCTGGTGGTTTTGCAAGGATCACCGGGTACCGAGGGAGCGCGCTGAGCAATTGCTACTCTTTGCCTGCGTGTGCGTGAATAGTCCGTCTGTGCAATAGAAATCTGGTTGATCCTGCCATAGTCATATTCTTGTCAAAAAGATTAAGCCATGTATGTTTAAGTTCACACTATCTCATGGTGAAACCGAGAATGGCGTATTAAATCAGTCGACGTTTCTTAGATGATACGATCCTACTTGGATAGCTGTGGCAAATCTAGAGCTAGTATATGCTTATCAAGCTCCGAACCTCGCGGAAAGAGAATTGTATTAGCTCAAACACAATCATAGCTGCCCTTCGCGGGGCGCGGCGTTCCCACTGATCACTCTGGATAACTTTGTGCTGATCGCATGGCCATACGTGCCGGCGATGCATCTTTTAAATGTCTGTCCTATCAAATGCGATGGTACGTGACATACCTACCATGTTTGTAACGGGTAACGGAGAATCGGGGTTAGATTCCGGAGAGGGAGCATGAGAAACGGCTACCACATCCAAGGAACTCAGCAGACGAGCAACGTACCCACTTCCGCCACGTGGAGGTAGTGACGAAAAATAAGAAAATGGGACTCTATCAAGGCCCCGTAACTGGAATGAGTACACTTTAAACCCTTTAACGAGGATCTATTGGAGGGCAAGTCTGGTGCCAGCCGCCGCAGTAATTCCAGCTCCAATAGTGTATACTACTTTATACTAAAGTTGTTCCAGTTGAAAAGCTCGTATTTGTATCTGAGGTGCGGGCAGGCTGTCAGGCTCGCGATGGTTCACTGCCCGTTGATCCTGCCCTATCGTCTGCAGCTATCTCCTGTGGGTACTCTTCGCCGAGCGCTCCTGGTGGCCGGCGCGTTTACTTTGAAGAATTTAGAGTGTTAAAACAGACCTCGGCTGCCTGAATAATGGTGCATGGAAGAATGGAATAGTACCTCGGTTCTATTTCGTTGGTTTTCGGAACTGAAGGTAATGATTAACAGGGACAAACGGAGTAATTTGTGTTGTGGCGTTAGAGGTGAAATTCTTGGATACCCTCAAGACGAGTTACTGCAAAAGCATCTGTCAAGAATGTTTTCATTAATCAAGAACGAAAGTCAGAGGCGCGAAGATGATCAGATACCGTCGTAGTTCTTATCATAAACGATGCCGACTAACAACCCCAGAGGCAAAGTGAAGCGAAATAGAATATACCTTGACTAGCAAATCCATTGCGTATAATGCCCGAATCATTTGCAACTTGCCACTACATGCTTTGTCCAGACACTTGTTCTACCGCTCTCAGCTGAGGGATGTGGCTGAACGCCTCAAATTCAAAATCCCCCAGATGTGAGGGACTGGTCGTTACTCACCCTCTGCTGCATGCAAGGGAGATGTTGAGCCGACAGGATCTACAGCCTACTTTGTTCCTTTCGTCAGTAAAGACTTCAAGTGCCACTAATGTATGGGCGTTAATGGTGAAAAAGCGTTCCAGTCAGTATCTAAAGCTCATTAAGTGAGCGTGTATCAAAGGTGAAAAAAAACGTCCCACTGGTACGAAATGGAATATTGCTTGGTTAGCGAATCCATTGCGTAAATGTCAGAAGCGAAAGCTTGCTGTGTGGATGTCGCCTGCATACTGGTCCCTCCTGGTCCTCAAAGAAGCGGCCTGTGGTGAACGGAAGGCTCACAATACGGAAGTGAGGCTAAGCAGTCATGTGCAGGACGTGATGATTCCTTGGGTGAGCCCAGTACCACAGAGCGTTATGTGTCAGCTCTGCAATTATGGAAGCCTCCTTCGACGGCGGGGAATGCCCAAGTCTACCCCTGCCTTCTCTTGAGGGCTGACCGGGATGTTTTTCACCGCTCTAACTTGACCAGCTGGGATGAAGGTGACACTACAACAATGAGAATCGAATGTCCTTCGAAACACCCGTAAAGGTTAAGCCGGTCAACAAATGCCCGCAGTAGTCGGATGTGTCGGCTTAAAGGCGCAAGTATAGCAGCTCTGCTGCAAACAGGCACAAATCAATTACGTTTGAAATAACACTCCGGATGAACTTAGAAGAAGAAGACCACGATATGAGAGAAAATATATGGCTTAGTATCATAAACACCATCATTATACTCTTAGGGTCGTATTATTTATTATATTAATAACAGTATTATACACTGACCATAGAAACAACAAACTTTCTTAAGAGTTGTATAGAAACAAGTCAGTTTTACTAACACCAATCATGGATATGTAGCAGAATAAGTTCGTCTAGGCTGGTCAGAGGAGAGTGAGACTGTGGGAGTGATATTGTAGTGTCCGACCTGACTGTATAGTATATATGCTCTTCAGTGATAAACACAAATGATGAAATATATTTCACGACTGAGGATGCATCTTAAGAATAGATATAAGTAATTGAACATATGGACAATGGATATGTAGAGTAACAATGTAAATGTAATGTAAGTTATGCATACATTGGCACCTTTCCGTCTTGACAGACGATAGTTTGGTACATTGTGCTTCAAAAAGGCTTAATAACTGTCATATGGCAATAACTACGATCCATGGCGGTGGCGAGTGTGGCTGGTAAGGCCAATTCTTGCTGCAAATGTTTGCCTACAGTAGGTGCATGTGAAAACATGGTCATTTCCACCATTTTGCACCATCTTACGTCTCTCACGCTCTGTGTGTGCTTTATCTGCAATCATTTTCTCCTTTGTCTTTATTCCATTTCTGATAGTTGCCCTCCATGCAACACGTTCAGCGGCGACGTGCTCCCATTGTGCATTATCAATGCCTGTATCAATCATGTCCCGCTTACACACATCTTTGTATCGTAGTAGAGGCCGACCCTGAGATCTCCTACCCGTCTGTAATTCACCAAAAAAGATTTCCTTTGGTATTCTACCATCATCCATCCTCCTAACGTGTCCTATCCATCTAAGTCTACGAAGACTGAGCATGGAATACACCGTCACACAACCTGATCTTTCCAATACTTCAGTATTTGTGATTTTGTCTTGCCACTTAATACCAAGTATTCTTCGCAGACACCGCATATGAAAGCTGTTTAAACGTTTCTCTTGGCATGAGTAAGTTGTCCAGGTTTCACTGCCATAAAGAAGAGTACTAAGGACACAGGCTTGGTAGACGAGGACTTTTGTTTTGGCAGTAAGCTTCCTGTTCTCCCAGACTCTTTTTGCTAACATGTTCATTGTTGTTGCTGCCTTGCCAATCCTGATGTTGATTTCCTGATCGAAGGGATAATTTGCTATTTACCTCTGATCCTAGATATGTAAAATGGTCTACTATCTCCAGTTCGGCGTCGTCAATAAAGATTGATGGTACACCATGTGCACCTTGTGACATAATCTGTGTCTTCTTTTTGTTAATTGTTAAACCAAATTCAGAACAAGCATTGGAGAATGCAGATAGTAGATGTTGTAATTCTTCCTCAGAGTGGGTCGTAATCGCAGCATCATCCGCAAAAAGCAACTCTCTGATTAGTACCCTGCTAATTTTGGTCTTGGCCTTCAATCTCTGAGCATTATAGAGGCCACCATCTGAGCGTGAGTGAATGTATATACCGTCATCCTGATCACGAAAGGCATATTTCAGTAGAAGTGAAAAGTATATCCCAAAGAGGGTGGGGGCTAGTACACAACCTTGCTTAACTCCACTCTTAATGTCAAACTCTTCTGAAGTTGAGCCATCAAACTTGATTTTACCCTTCATGCCTGTGTGGAACGATTCCACAATGGACAGAAGAGTTGGTGGGCAGCCAATCTTCTTTAGTGCTTTGAACAGACCCTCACGACTGACCAAATCGAATGCCTTTGTGAGGTCGATGAAGGCAATAAACAGTGGCTGATTTTGTTCCCGGCATTTTTCTTGCATCTGTCGCAATGAGAATATCATATCAATGGTAGACCGGTTCTGACGGAAGCCGCACTGTGATTCGGGGTAGACTTGATCTCCCAGGACTTGAAGTCTGCGCAGGACAATTCTGGCAAATACTTTCCCAACAATACACAGAAGTGAGATACCCCTATAGTTGTTGCAGTCGCTCCGATCTCCCTTGTTCTTGTACAGCGTTATGATGTTTGAATCTTTGAAATCCTGTGGGACTTGTCCTTCTCGCCAGCATAGCTCTATTAGCTGGTGGATCTGTAGAGCGAGTGTGTCTTGCCCACTCCTGATTACCTCTATTGGAATCCCATCCTTACCTGGAGCCTTGCCAGATGCAAGCTCATTTATAGCACACTTAACTTCTGTTATAGTGGGAAGTGTGTCCAGGTGGTCAAGAGTTGGCAGGGCCTCTATGGCGTTGAGGGCATCATCCGCTAGCTTGGTCTCACTTGAGTAAAGCTCTAAATAGTGCTCGACCCATCTATCCATCTGCTGTTTCTTATCAGTGATGATTTCTCTAGTCAAGGTTTTCAATGGTGCACTTCTTTTGATCATTGGACCACAGGCTTTCTTTATCCCTTCATACATGCTTCTGATGTTTCCCTTATCACTTGCGATTTGAATGGACTCACATAACTTGATCCAATAGTCATCGCACACTGCCTGGCAGCCTTTTGTACATCCTTCCTCGCTTGCTTCAGCTCACTCAGAGTGTTACGCGTTGGTCTTTCCTTGTTTCTTAAGAGAGCTATCCTATTTTTATCAATCAATTGCTGCAGTATCTGGCTGTTTGCCGCAAACCAGTCCTGCCTCTTATGATCCACAGTGCCGTAAACCCCTACCGCTGTTTTATAAATAGTTTCCTTATGTTTACTCCATTTATAATTTACTATACAATTTTCTGATGTATCATTGAAAGCGTCTTCAAGTTGCTGTTGAAATTCAAAGCACTTTCCAGGATCATGAGTGTTAATAATATTAATCCTGGGGCTAGACTTGTGTTTAGCTGTGTAAATTATCTTTGGTCTCAGTCTAACCCTTGCAACAACCAAAGAATGATCTGTATCACAGTCAGCAGTGTGGTAACTTCGAGTTAATGATGTATGGTTCAGATGTTGTCTCCGTGTGATAATGAAGTCCAGCTGATGCCAATGGCCGGATCTTTGATGTTTCCATGTGACCTTATGCATCTCTTTTTGTTTTAAAAAAGGATTTTGTAATACATAGG
Source organism: Cepaea nemoralis (assembly GCA_014155875.1). Taxonomy (NCBI): domain Eukaryota; kingdom Metazoa; phylum Mollusca; class Gastropoda; order Stylommatophora; family Helicidae; genus Cepaea; species Cepaea nemoralis. Next base: position 123,964 of record JACEFZ010016152.1, read on the forward strand.
TCATTTCTAGTGCAATGCTCCAGCAGCCTTTGCCCATTATCATTCATGCGACCGATGTTGTATTTTCCAAGGCACACTGGCCATGAATTCGAGTCCTTGCCCACACGAGCATAAATATGACATAAATAACAACAGTTTGCAGAAGTTCTGTTCTCAAAACATGATACAATTCATCAACAACACAGCATCATTCACTTCACAGGCTGGTGCACCAAAAAAGAGTCTTTATAAGGATCAAATACATTTGTCTACATTGGGCACCAGTTTGCTCGCCAAGAATATCAAATATCCTGAACGGGACATACCATACATCCAATACGGGATCGCGCCGGACACTTTTAGCTACTCCTGAAACGCAAGCCAAACGACATACTCCCGTCACATCAAGTACCAATAAGACAGAAGTGTGCAGACCACTCATAACCACTGCACCTGAAATCCAAGCCAGACGGGACACTACCACTACACCAAGTCCGTTAAATACGTCGTCTTTCACACAGGAGGGTAATAATTACGAAGATATTTTTCCTATTCTCCCCAGAAAGGAACCAATTCTCAGCCACCACAACCTCCTGTTAGCCACCAACTAGAGGCTCTAATTGCTAGTAATTACATACCCATGAGACATCATCAGTACCCATTTCATTGTAACCCAGAATGGTTGCACCTCACACGGTATAGCCCAGCTACACTTCGTCAAGCACTTATAATGTCGCTATACCAACAACCAACACAACCTGGTATTTACTAGCAACTTAGCACAAAGCTATACCGGATCTCGGTAAAATAAAGAGCCTCTCCTAGAACGTTTATCTGCATATTTGGTTACTACTTGATCTAGTAACGTATTAGGTTATAAGCAACTACAAACATTGACTTGTTTTGACTTTATATTAATTGATAGTACTTAGCTGTATAGTTTTTATAATACTTTTCATTGTGTTTTTACTGTGAGTGAGGGGGTCTTCACTGTTCTTCCTTCTGCTTACTTTTTAACGTTTTATTTCCCGTGTGGTATACTCCGCTTTAAATAGAGACATTGACTTGTACAGTTATTTATTAATTCTTTTGGATAACAGTTGGTTACTTAGCTTGTGAAGTAGTATTTTCAGGTTAATTATTTGTTGTATGTTCTTTAATTCGTTTTGTTCCGTATTTGCATTATATTCGTTGGTCTAATTAGTTATATCGTTATAATATTGTCATTTACATATCGATTTGTATTACTGATATTTTGTAAGTTAATGTAATTGTTATTTTTTATGATCTTGTATTTTTGCTTAACTTTGACTAATTTACACTTTCTTCATGGATGAAATGTCTGAGAAATGGCAATACTGGCTCAATAAGTCAGGAATACGCTTGGACACTTAAACATTTGCAGCTTATTTAGCAAGCTACCAGAGTTATCTTCTATTCTTAATCAAAATTTTCATTTATTCGGCCTAAGTGAAAGTAGACTTAATGATAACATTTCAGATGAGGACATCTCTATTAAAGGGTACAAAGTTTTTAGAAAGGATCCCTGTAGGAAACAAGAAACAGGCATATTAACCTATGTTTCTAATTTACTAAATGCTCACAGTAGGCTAGACTTTGAAATTTGCGAAATAGAATGTATTTGGTTAGAGCTAAAACTTCAACACCGCACACCCCTGATAATTGGCTACCTCTATCAAAATCCCAGTGCTGGACACGTCTGGTACGAAAACTTCACTTCCATGATGGATGTGGTTTTCGCTTCCGGGAAGGAAATTATACTACTCGGAGACTTTAACATTGACACCAACAAATCCAACATAATATGGGGGAAATATAATTGCATCTTACAATTTCCAACAAATAGTACAACAGGCTACTAGAGTAACAAAGTCATCTTCAACAGTCATAGATCACATTTATGTAACTTGCTCAGACAACATCATAGAATGCGCTGTACCCAATTGTGCAATGAGCGATCACTACCCAATATGCTGCACGTGGTCTAAAAAAGGAATTAAAACTCCAAAGCATAAACACATATGTGTAAAATATAGAAGTTACAAAATTTTCAACCAAAACGCATTTTACAGGACTTGCTCAGTTCACCTCTAGACAATGTTTATCATCTTCCTGACCCGGATGATGCTCTGGAATTCTGGATGAAAACCTTTATTGATGTTTTTTATAGACATGTGCCAATCAAGGAAGTTCGAGTAAAACACCACGTCAAGCCACCTTGGATCACCCAGGAAATACTTGAAATTATGAGAGACAGAGATAAAGCACATAAAAAGCGGGATCTCAGCGCATACCGTACTCTTAGAAACAAAGTTCAATATACCATACGACGGGAAAAGAAAAATTACTTTCAGAACTTAGTAATGGATAAAACAAATAGTAAGGATATATGGAAGGCAATTAACACCTTGACGAACAAGTATAACTTCCGAAATTCTTTACCATCAAATCATATTACATGCGACGAATTCAGTAATTTTTTTCAAACTGACATAGACCAATTGAAGGCTTCAATACCTAATTCTCCTTGCAACTTATCTTTACTGTCATCGTTTTGCGAGAATAGATGCTCCGGCGATATTCTTTCCTACATACCGCTAATGACAATTACTGAAGTATTCACTTACCTCACTAACCTAAACATCACAACCTCATCTGGTTTAGATGGAATCAGCAACCGGATTCTCCGTTGTGCTGCGCCAGTGATCTGTATATCACTAACCTATGTATATAATCAGTGTCGCACCAAAGGCCACTTTCCATCAGCTCTCAAAATCGCTAAAGTGTACCCTCTTCTTAAATCTGGTTCATTGTACAATGGTCTCCCGAACAATTACAGACCCATTTCCTTACTATTATCACTATCTAAGCCACTAGAGAAACACATCCATAAAGTAACATTACAGTATTTAGTTCGCAAAAAGCTTATAGTTGACAGCCAATCAGGATTTCAACCAAAATATTCTTGCCATACGGCCCTAACAAACATGATAGAAAATTGGCACCAGAATATAAACAACAGCAGTCTATGTGGAACTGTGTTTATTGATTTCAAGAAAGCATTTGATATAATAGATCATGTTATTTTAATTAAAAAACTTGAGACAATGAAAATTGGCCCTAATGTATTCACTCTAATATCATCTTTTCTATCAAACAGAAAGCAAGTAGTATCACATAATAAATGTCTGTCTCATACCACTACCTTCAATATTGGAGTACCGCAAGGCTCTATTCTTGGCCCTCTATTATTTGCCATATATATTAACGATCTACCTTTGCATCTTTCGTCGTCCTGCGATCTATTTGCAGACGACTGTACAGTGTACACAAATGCTGAAAACTGTATTTTATTGGAGTCGTCTTTACAACAAGAATTAAATAATGTAGTTAGGTGGAGCTATTCAAACCGTATGCAAATTAACATCACTAAAACAAAATCAATGTTACTAACAACCAGACAAAGACTTCAAACTCTAAGCTCACACACATCACTTCAACTTCACATCGATAACATGCCAGTAGAAAGTGTAATTGAGCACAAAACATTAGGCATAATCATTGATAGAAACCTAACCTTTAATTCCCACGTTCAAGCGCTTATTAAACAAACAGCGAAAAAAGTCTACCAACTCGCCAAAATTAAAAACTTCCTTGATGAGGACACAAGGAAACTATTCTATACTTCTCATATACAGACACACTTTGACTACTGCTCTACAATCTGGGACGGTTGTTCTAATTCAAACACCAAGCGACTTTACTCACTCCAGAAACGGGCCATGAGTCTAATTTATAACAAACATTTATCTGACAATCCTAGCCTGTATAAACGCCTTCAGTTACTACCACTCCGCAAACGCCTGCTTTTCAATAAAGCTAAACTAATTCACAAAATCCTGCATCGGAATGCCCCAAATTACCTTTGGCCATTGTTTAAATATAATGCTAGACACAGTAAACGTTTAAATATATTACACATTCCGAAGCCTAGGATTGACTTATACAAAACAAGCTTAACGTACTCTGCAGCTCAGCTGTGGAACAATCTTCCACAAGAAATCAAAGACATCACCAATCCCTATTCATATAATCGCAAATTACTCGAACACTATCTCAGTACGGATTATCTTCCCCCTTAATAATAGAGATAATAATAATAATAACAAAACCCTAGTATAACAGCCAGTCCCCTTTTGGTAGGCCAGTATATTCCACATGGCTAATAACAAGTGTCAGACCATTATCTAATTTTACTGTGTCGTGTAGTTTTGATGTTCGCATTTTGCCCATGCCTTTATAATGCATATCTTTTATATTGTTGCTGTTCTCTGTTAGCCTTGAATGATGTGTGAATGAAATAATGTATGAAAGAGAGTGATAGAAGGGCAGAATGTTAGACGGGCCTGCGTGCCCAATTCTTAACCCTTTGAAAATAAAGTTTGTTCGTTCGTTCGTTCTTTCTCTCTCTTCCTCTCTCCCTCTCTCGCTCTCTCTTTCTCTCTAGTTGTCTTTCGCTATCTCTGTCTTGCTCTGTCTTCCTCTTTATTTCTCTCCTTTCTCTGTCTTTTTTTCTCTGTCTGTCTGTCTGTCTCTCTCTCTCACTCTCTCTCTCTCTCTCTCTCTCTCTCTCTCTCTCTCTCTCTCTCTCTCTCTCTCCACAGGCTAATACTCACCAACTATCTTCCTCTTGGCTGTACTATCAACTCCATGTACAACCAGAGCATTCTCCAAAATTACAAGAAGAAATTAATTGTAAAAGACACTTGATACGGTCAAATTTTTCACTAAAAGCAACATTCACCAAAGTGAGATCACCCTATGTGTGTGCCCGCATTCCTTATCGATTTGAGAATAACAGAGCTGTGCTGCCAAACATCAAGATATGTTTGGTTGTGCTTATGTGTTTGAACAAATGTCCTCTTCTATGAAAGCAACAGACACTGCTGAAAGCTTCAGGCTGATGGACGAACATTTGTCACGGGTAATTAAAGTATTATACAACACAACGAAGCCGGGTTTTGAAAAATCGTGTTTCCAAATAATAGCTACACGGATTCAGGTAATTCTCTTACTAAGATTACTAAAATTAAAAACAATGAATTCAGAAATATTTCACTAACGGATATAATTCGTAGATTAAGCAGTAAAGGAGAGAAGAACAATTGCGATGGGTGTACCATTTTTTTTTTCAGCCTGTTGAATTAGTGATATATTTTGAAACTTATCCTTGCCTGGTTGCAGGAGTAGTTCAGGCTTCTGATTTATGTTTGCTGTAGTTAGTTACTATTACTTACTAGTTAATGTTGTTACTGTCCCAAATACCATACGGGCATTTAACGTCTTCTCCTAATTTTCAAACCACTAACACCACATTAATTTACTAAAACACTTCACAGGAGACCAAAACGTGTCACATCATGTGATTACCGAACAAATCAGGAATGCAATCCACAATCAGTACAAATGCAATTCACAGTCATTAAAATCATATTCTAAAATATCCCATCACTCCACATTTGCACGGCGGCAATCACTTGCCATTGCCAACGCGGTTTTTGATTTCCGTTCAGTCGATGCATACGATCTCGCTCAACGAATGGTGCATGCTCCACATAGTCACTAACTTTTATGTACAGTGGTACCTCGTGTTAAGAACGCCTCAGATAACGAACATCTCGAACTACGAACAGCAACTTCGAAAATTTTGTGTCTCAGGAAACTTACAGTGCCTCGGGCTACGAACGAAGGTGAGAGAGAGAGAGAGAGAGAGGAGAGGAGAGAGAGAGAGAGATGAGAGAGAGAGAGATGAGAGAGAGAGAGAGAGAGAGAGAGAGAGAGAGAGAGAGAGAGAGAGCAAGGTTTAATGTTAGAGACAAACGATCGCGTAGTACAAACGTAGGCCATGCAGTACTAACATGGTTTAGCGCTAGCCTAGTAGCCTAGGTTTCCACGCGTGCGTAGCCTCGCTTTCACTGTCCTTATTACACAGCAGTAAAAGATTTCCTATCAGTGGCACTGTGTTCAGTTTATCTCTTTCATTATGTTCCTTGTTAACCTTATCAATTATGAGTTCGAAAAAAGGCAGTGTTGCTGCTAGGAAGCAGAAACGTATAACAGTGGAGGTAAAGAAAGAAATAATTATGAAACATGAAAATGGGACATCGCTAATGAGTACAGAATTTCAAAATCAACTATCTCCACCATCACAAATAACACAGAGTTACTCAAATCAGTCGATGTGACTAAAGGCGTAACTGCGCTGCAGAAGCAAAGACCTCAAATTTTAGAGACAATTAAAAATTTTCTCTTGATCTGGGTTAATGTAAAGCAACTTGGACGAGACAGTGTTAGGCAATAATATGTGAAAAGGTTGCACAGTGATTTATTGTCGAAATTACTTGGTACAAGTGCTGAGACTGACGATTTTAAAGACAGCAGAGGCTAGTTTTAAAAGTTCAAAAAAAAAAAAAAAATGAAAGAAAAGAAGTGACATTCATAGTGTAATTAGGCACAAAGAGACTGAAAGTTCTAACGAGAAGGGAGCAGAAGCGTTCAAGTTGGAATTTGATAAGATCATCTAAGAGGAAGGCCGGTCTCCCTGGCCCAGGTGTTAGCAGCTTTCTCCGTAACCCCGAATACTCTCGTGGTTGACGTGAGCGCACAAGAATTGGAAGCGGTTCAAGTCGCGCCAGTGACTTATGAGAGCATGGAGCCGGTCGCTCATAAAGTCGTGGCGTGCTGATGAAGCGTAATCTAGCCTATGAATCAACATACAGCTGAAAGATGCTTTGTTGACCACAATATCCTAAAACAGGATGGAAACGCGGAAAAGAAATCAAATATGAAGACTACGTTCCACAACACGTTTTTAATTGCGATAAAACGGGCCTCTTCTGGAAGAAAATGCCAAAGAGGACCTTTATCACCCAATGAAAGAAAGCCCAACCGAGGCACAAACCAATGAAGGACAAGCTAACTATGCTGTTCTGTGCCAATGTAGTGGATGAAGTTGTGTCCTGGAGCAAAAATATGGGCCTGGAAGTCGATAGCAACGATTTGGATGAGCTGATTGAGGACCACAGTGGAGAGCTCACTACAGATGAGCTTGTGGATCTTCAGAATGAGCAGCTAAAGGTGTTAAAGGGGGAGCAGTCGTCCGATGATGAAAAGCCAGTGACCATTTCAACTGCTAGGATTAAAGAAATTTGCAGCAAGTGGGCAAACGTCGAAGACTTCATTGTGAACTATCATCCAAACATGCTTGTTGCTAACAAGGTAGTAAACCTTATGAATCATAACGCGATGGCCCACTTCACAAAGATTCTCCAGCAAAGGAAGAGACAAATTTCCCTTGATAGTTTCTTGGTGCAGAAAGATTCCCAGTCGGCTGTCAAGAAACAACGCCAAGAAACTCCTAAAACTAATGATTCGGAATAGCAAAGAAAGTGACAAATTCCCACGATCTTTTTCTTGGTAAGAAAGACGGACTAAATCCTTCTTTTTTATTTTACATTATTATTATTTGGGGGGGGGGGGGGGTGTTGTTTCTCTTTATTTAATACGTGAAGTACTCGTATTCTTTGCGTTTTGTCAAGTAAATGACATGATGTTCATAAAAATGAACGATTCTTTCATCTTGAAACGGATTGTCTCTATTTCATTGATGTCAATGTTTTGGGATACGAACGTTTCTGGAACGAATTAAGTTCGTAACCCGAGGTACCAGTGTATAATAAATGTCTCAACAAAGGTCACTACTCATCAGCCTTTAAATTCGCCAAAGTGTATCCTCATTTAACAGCCGGTTCATAAACGATCGTCTCATGAGTAACTATATGACAGTTTCTATATTATACTCACTATCCAAATCACAAAAAAGCACATTCACAAAACAACACTAGAACACTTAGTTCGACACAAACTAATAGTTGACAGTCAGTCAGGGTTTTGGCCAAAATATTCTTGTCATACGGCCCTAACAAACATGATAGAAAACTGGCATCAAAATATTAACACCATTACTCTATGTGGAGCGTGTTTATAGACTTTAGAAAATCATTCGGTATGATAGATCATGCTATTCAGATTTTTAAAAAGAAATAGAAACAATGAAAGTAAGCTTAAATAGAGTGACTGTCACAAGCTCTTTTGCAACAGAATGAGATTGGTGTTGTCTAGATCCTAATTCTCCTATATCACTGCAGAGAGGAAGCTGAGCTAACCACCTGTCTCACACCACAAGTCACCACTGCAGCACACATCCACCAGTCAGTGAACAAGACTGAGTTTGCGCACATAATATACCTTTAATGATGAATGAACACGGACACAAGCAACATATATAAATCCAGTAACAGTAATTCCAGAATATATCCTCATCACAACCTAACACTCAAATAACACTGCCTACTCCAGGCCTTTTTAATCTACTCCGCCACAACAGTTAACCAGCCACTCTCCCGGCCCGAACTCACTCGATCAAACCCACTCTAGGTCTAAGCTTCAACTCACCATCCGACCCTCTCTAGGTCTCGGCTTCAGCTACCTATCCGACACTCTCTAAGTCTAGGCTTTAACTGACCATCCAGTCCCCTGACTCCACACAACACTCCTCGCCAGCCTAAGCTGTGTCTCTCAAAACCACACTAGCAGGCTGAAACCTCCTCCACACCCCCTTAACCCACGGTCTCCAACCTTCCGCGCCTGCCATCTTATTTGCCATTTTCTGGGGACCTACCACCCAGCCTTATTTCTCAGGCCCGGTCACTTGTTTATGTACTAGAACTTTCGCTCCGGGCAATCATCCCAATGTTGATGAACCCAAGCTTGTTACAGCGATATTAATCAAATCAGCTTTATTAGACAGAAAACAAGTAATATCACACAATAAATCTTTATCTCAAGCCATTGCCATTAATATTGGAGTACATCAGGGGTCTATTCTTTGGCGCTCTGTTATTTGCCATTTATATAAATGATGTTCCCTTATATCTTTCGTCGTCCTGCGATCTATTTGCAGACGACTGAACAGTATATACAAACGCTATTAATTCTAATATGCTACAATCATCCTTGCAACTGGAAATAAATAGTGTAGTTAACTGGAGTCATGCAAACCGCATGCAAATTAACATTACTAAAACAAAATCTATGTTAATAGCAACCAAGCAAAGACTTCACACTCTATACTCGCAGAGAGCTCTTCAGCTGCACATTGGTAGCACGCCTGTAGAGAGTGTAACCTAGCCCAAGGCACAGGGTCTCATCGTTGATCAAAATCTATCCTTTAACTCCCATGTTCATGCTCTCGAATAAATAGCCAAAGCAGTATACCAACTTGCCAAAATTAAAAATGTCCTTGATGAAAACACAAGAAAGATATTCTTTACTTCCCCAATACAAACACATATTGATTATTGCTCCACAATCTGGGATAGATGCTCCAAATCTATAACAAAACGTGTTTATTCACTCTAAAAAGGGCAGTGGGTTTAATTAATGGTGAAAAGCTTACTGACAATTCTAATCTACATAAACTTCTTCAGATACTGCGACTCCACAAAATAATACTTTATAATAAGGCTAAACTAATTCACAAAATACTATTTCAAAATATTTTACAATGCTCCAAGCTACCTTTGGCAATTTTTTCAATATAACGCAAGACATAGCGAACGACTAAATATACTTCATTTCCCTAAACCTAGGATAGACTTATATAAAACAAGCTTAGCATACTCTGCAGCTCAGTTGTTCAACAATCTTCCACAAGAAATCAAGGACACCACAAATCATTATGCATACATTCGCAACCTGTTTGAACATTACCTCAGTACAGACTACATACCCCCATAAACAAAATCAAAAAACAAAAACAAAACAAACCAAAAAACAAAACAAAGAAAGCAATAATAATGTTGAATTATCTCAAACAACAGCTAGCCAATAAACATTCCCATATATATGGCACGTTACATATTCCTTAGGTATTTATAATGCCCATGTTAAACATTGCCTCAGTGAGTCATGTATTATTGATTATTTTTCATGCGTTTTAATGCTTTTTGTTCTTTTGTTGTCAAAGATTAGCTTCATAAGTGATGTTGAATGAAATAATGTATGAGAGGAAATAGAGAAGAAGGGCAAATGTCAGACGGACCTGCGTGCCCAATTCTTAACCCTTTGAAAATAAAGTTTGTTCGTTCGTTCTCTCTCCTCTCCCTCTCTCTCTCTCTCTCTCTCTCTCTCTCTCTCTCTCTCTCTCTCTCTCTCTCTCTCTCTCTCAGTAAGACGGGCCTGCGTGCCCAATTCTTAACACTTTTAAAATAAAGTTCGTTTGTTCGTTCGTTCTCTGTCTCTCTGTCTCTCTGTCTCTCTGCCCCCCCCCCCTCTCTCTCTCTCTCTCTCTCTCTCTCTCTCTCTCTCTCTCACTCCACAGGATACTGCTCACCAGCTACCTTCCTCTTGGCTGTACTATCGTCTCCATGTACAACCAAAGCTTTCTCCAAAAATGACAAGAAGAATCAGCTTTAAAAGACACTGGATGCTGTAAAAGTCTTCACTTAAAGTAACATTCATCTCCGTTAGCTCACCCAACATATGTGGCCGCCTTTCTAATTGATTTGAGAATATACATAGTTGTGCTGCCAATCATCAATACATGTTTGCTTGTGCTTATGTGTTTAAAAAAGTGTTTTCTGTTATGAAAGCGACAGATACGGCTGAATGTTTCAGGCTTATAGTCGAACATTTGTCACTGGTAATTAAAGTTATCTACAACACACGCAAGCCGGGTTTTGAAAAATCATGTTTCCAAAAAGAGCTGCTAGACTTCAGGTCATTCTATTACTAAGCCAACCACTACACATCAAAATGATGAAATGGTACATATTTAACCTAGGAATACAAATCGTAGATTACGTAGCAAGGTGGACAAGTACATTTTTTTTTATAGGTATGTAGCACTTTTCGGCCTATCGAATGAGTGATATATTTGAAACTAACCCTCGTCATGTGTCAGGGGTGGTTAGTATATCATTTCGTTAGCACGTGAATTATTGTTTTGTAGGACACCATTATTGTTTATTGCTAGAAATGTGTCTTTAGAATCAATCGGTAGTTTTCTGAATTAGTCTTTTTATTTGCTGACCTGCTATAGAACTTCTGCAGTCTCAAGTCCCCCGACCTGCATCAAGCTATCCAATCTCATCAATTCGATGTTGCCCAGGGGTGCTGGTTTGTGTTTGATATAGTTATTTATTATTACTTACTAGTTAACGCTGTCACCGTAAAAACCACCATACGGGCATTTAACTTCTTCCTCCACATTCTGAAATTGGCATTTGCCACACTTGAAGTTCTCTCGCTACGCGGTTCATTAATGACATTGTCTTCCATTTTGTAATCTTTCTATCCATTCATACAGTCTCTTCTAACTCAAACTGTCTCCACAGTGAGCAATCTTTCTTGTGTAGATTTCACAAGGTTTCAAACTCTCTGACCACAAACAAAACAAATGACGACTCTTTGTTCCAATGAGGAATCGAGTATTTTAACTGGCTGCGACGATCACAGACGAGGCAGGTTCCCTTGTGTAACTGATCAGCTCGCAACACCAACACTCAGCATTCACCATCTGTAACTAATCAGCTCCCAACACCAACACTCAACATTCGCGCCCTTCTACATCTGTTGTTATTGTAGACCAGGCACGTTTAATCAAAATCACGCTTGTTGTACATTTGAGTAAACATATATCTGCGAGACATTACACATATGGATACTCCTGTTGATCTCTGTAAGGAGAGGTAAAATATGAATAACCATTTTCAATAGAACCACACAGTATAATACTGTTGTTTATTCACTAAATAACACGCTCCTAAGAGTATGATGACAGTGTTTATGACACAAAGCTACTACAGACACTAATAAACGCCATCTTTCACTGTTAATTATCAAATTTTTGTTATTTTTTTTTTTTTAATTTTTAAGTTTTTAATTTTAAGTTTAAAAATTTTATTTAATTATAAAATCTTAATTTTTAAAAATTTACAGTTTTGATATTTTCATTAATTTTTTTTTAAATTTAATATTTTTGTATATTGAAATATTTTTAATATTTACCTTTTTAATTGTTTAATTTTAAAAGTTTTTGTTTCTTATATTTTATGTTTTTTGTTTAAATTTTACTTTTTTAATGCTTAGCTTTTAAAAAAAAACTATTATACTATTATATATATTTTCTCTCACACTAACTCGACACTGCCACTTAACACACACAAAAAACAGTAAACACGAAAACAGATACATCACATTCTCACACCCACTCATCACATCATTAGTCAAGAGACAGAAGAAGGACAACGAGATTATCATTATGGCAACAGGTGTGTGTGTGTGTGTTGGTGTGTGAGAATTTGTGTGTGTGTGTGTGGGGGGGGGGGGGGGTTGTCATCGACAGCACATCACCGCTGCTGTTTAATGGAGACTCCACCGTACTGGAAACGGGGATCCCGGTAACATTTCATTTCTTCGTGAGAATATCCTGTAAGAACACAGCTTCCGCCAATGACTATATTTCCCGCACGCATAGCCACGAAGACATATCCATGTGTAATTTGTCTAGCCTGCTACACAGCACACCTTCAACAGTATGTGTATATGAAGCAGTTGTACACATATTTGCAACAAGACGCCATGAATACACTACAACTAACATACAACATATAAAAACTGTGGTCACCGAGATATCAGGACACCTGTACATCTCCGGCACCTGCTACTCATCCGTCTGTGTTAACTTTTTTTATTCGCATATCCTTTACAGGACATCGCTGTCAACATCAGCATCTTTCAGCTGTCTGTTGATTTCTTGGCAAGATTATGCTCAGTAGTTTGCCATTGATTTCTGATCGGCCGGCTCAGTTATCCCGCAAGTCACCAGCGGGGGTCGAACCGCTTCCAGCTCTCGTCCGCTACGAGACTCTGCGTGATAAACGGGATTACGGAGAAAGTGTTGTAACCCCTCGGCCAGAGAGATCGGCCTGTGTTAACTACCCCTAGATAAATGCGTAACCATGGTGATTATTTGATTTTTTTTTTTTTAATTTCAATTGATTTCATTAACATGCTAGGGGCGCTAAGGTGTTTCCAAGGCACCAGGGCTAGGTTCTATACTGGCCAAGATCTACTAACACGTCCTAGTCGTGCGTCCTGGGCAACAGGTCCCTTCAGGGTCCTGGCTAACGTAGTATGATCGCTGATTCTTCCGAAGTCGGAGAGTATCTGCTTGCACGGCGAGGAACCACCAGTCTGCACACCAATAAGCCAGACATGGGACAACGGATACTCACGCAAACCTCAGGTCCGGTATGACATAACACTGATGTTGGACAACAGGATGTCTTCATACGACAAACAGGACCTTGCGCTGGAGTTATAGTGAGCGAACACAAGCAAGCAAGCATTAACATGCTCAAGACGAATCATATCTGACGGCAAAGTCATAACAAGTTACATCCTCTGTTGTGAAACTATTTTCTCATTAAGTTCGAGCATTTATAGATCAGTGTTCCCATTGATTAATTTACTGCAGGCGCTCGAGCTCATGTTTTTTGGGGGAGAAAATTTCGTATCAGGATTGATTATAGCCATTAGACAACTTTTGAATCAGGAACTTGTCTCTTAAAATTCTACCACTTGTCAGCTGACGGATTACCAGAAGTGACTTATGAAATGTAACATGGCCTTTACCAATTCTGAGCGTGATGGTATTTCGAGCTCTCCATGTGGTGTATATTTGGGATCAATTAAGGATCTACTTCTATTACCATAATTGATATTATTTCAAGGCACATAAGTATGTGCCAGCCAAAAAATGCCCAACACAAGACAAAGATTGCATAATTAACTGGATGCTAGGATTTATATAATAAATTCTAAAAATACCATATTGTTGTAATATATTAAATATTAAGTTATATATCTTACTGATTATTCTAAACAAATTGGAAGGATATTTAAAATACTTAGCACAGCTTAAAAATGAATATATTTGACTTAGAAAACAATATAATAATGATTTGTTTCACCATATATCACTAATTTAAGATGCTGAAAAATTGTGCACATCCATAATAACTGTTCTTGTCTCCCTTGCGGCTCTGTCTATGATTTGTATCCCTGGGTTAAATATTTCCAAACCTGGATGTCCCTATTTGGTATCAGGTCTTAGTCTGATATGACTGAGCTACTGTATGACAGTAACGGTACTACCTGCTTTCTGTTAGTGCTGAATGTTGGGTGGCGCTCACCAAACCCGACACCCCACATTGTGCCACCAGCTTCGGTCGAAGGAATGCAAGTGAGAGAGTACAGGCCTTACCTTAGTGCGAGGAAATGCAACCTAAAGACTAAATGTCATGGCAGGGCAGATCAAGCCCTAAGCCGTGGTCGACAACTGGTCTAGGATGGAAGCTACGACAGGTGCCCAGTTAGAGTATTGCTTTGCTGATCCAGCAGCTTCTGCAGCTTGTCTTGTTCCAAGCTTATTGGTGTTACCTTTCCTCTGGGGTAAACTAGGCAGTCCGAGAGAGGGATCGTACTGCATGGGCAGCACATGGTCTCTAAATTCAGCCCTGGCTTTGCATTATGGAGAGGTGCATCTCCATTTTACAATGTGCCAGTCAGTCAGTCAGATGTTTCACAGTATTGAACCAGTTTTGGAACGACAGAAAATACAAACATTTTAAAGCGTTATATACGAGGATAAGTTAATAAGTAAGTCAAAAATCGCTGTAGAAAAATAACTAACTACGATAACGACTTGAAACCAGTTTGTTTTGATACATACATTGTCCCTTTATTTGTCAACATAATGTCCACCAACATTGATGCATTTATCCCATCGTTTTATCAGTCCTTCCAAACCGGATGCATAGAACTGCATGCCCTGTTTTCTAAACCACGTTTTCACTTCACATTCAACTTCGGCGTCATTCGCGAAATGTCTCCCGCACGGCGGGTTTTCGGTGGACTTAGGCCCTAGCGATTTCCCGTACATTGGTGCATAGTTGGGTAGAAAACGTGACGAGGGCCGTTCAATAAGTAAGTCACACGGTTCTGTGGGATGGCAGGTAAATGAAAACAGGGAACGCAGACTTACGCAGCTGGTTTGGGAGGACTAATAAAACAATGGGATAAGTGCATCAATATTGGTGGAAATTATGCTGAGAAAGAAAGGAACAATGTATGTATAAAAATAAACTGGGTTCATAGTTAGTTATTTTTCTACAGCCATTTGTGACTTAATAACGAAGACACAAACAATAGATTGCACGATTTATTGCCTGGCATATTTCGCTGCATCTCGTCAGGTACATACTGCAGAAATCACACAACTTACTTTAATTTACTAGATAAACCCTTCAAACTGAAATATACACATGTTCGCACAGTAATGTCGATTGTCTACCACGGTAATTTTAAACTGACTAACATGTCTTTCTGCTTGCACAAGGACGGCTTACGAAGGTTGATTATTATAGCTTCAGCAAACTTTAACAATCGACTACTTTGTGTGTTGAACAACACCCGGAAGGCACATGTCTCTTTCAACCACGTGACCGCTTCTCGAGCACATGTCTCGCGACCGATGAAGCGGGACTGTTCCGGTGTGTCGGCCTGCCTAGGCTACCATCTTCTGTGTGTAGTATCTTGTCCACCCAATTCGGAATGTGTTCCGAAACCCTGCAATGTAACTTTCGCTCAGTTCTACCTATGTAGATGGCCTCGCATCTGCATGTAAATTGGTAAATACAATTTGATTTGGCGTACAAAGCTACAGGTTCTTTTACTGCTGGGATGGGGATCGGATGTGTTTCGGTACCTGATGACTAGAGTTGCAGCACAGAATGTTCGCCCGACTGCTGTGGTGAGCCTGTCCCGCAGACGTTGCATTACGTCATCTCCTCGGAAGGTTAGCTGGATGAATACCTTGAGTTTAGGGACTGTAGTTACTTCAGGTTTCGGTTTGGGCTGTTGGTAGTGGCGCTTTATAAATCTTGTGTAGTACCCATTCAGGTTTAAGGCATTCTTCAGAGTTTCAAATTCCTCTGTCAGCATATTTTCCTAGCACGGTCAAACAGGTTCCGTACTAAGCCCCGTTTGTACTGGACAGGTGCGAAGCTCTGAAAATTTAAGTATTGGCCAGTCCATGTTTCTTTGCGGTACACCGATCTTTGAATTGTGCCGTCTGCTCTACGTCTCATTAGAATATCTAGAAACGGCAACGCTTCGTTGTGTTCGTGTTCCATAGATAAAGAGATGTTATATGTGTCTCGTTAATTGTGGCCTGGAACGACGTTGCTTGTAGCTCGTCTGTGGTGATAATTAGTATATCGTCCACGTTTACCGGCGTTACGGTCCATTGTGACATCTTTCTACCCATGCATACAGTCTCTTCTGACTCAAACTGTCTCCATAGTGAGCAATCAATCTTGTGTAGAAATAACAAGGTTTCAAACTCTCCAATCACACAGAAGCCAGACTCCCTGGCCTAGGGGTTAGTCACTTTATCCGTAATCCCGTATATCCACTGAGTAACGTAATATGATTCGGTACGAGAATCGGTAGCGGTCCGCGCCGTATTGGTAACTTACAGGGTATGTGAGCCGGCCGCTCAGAAAGCAATGGCAAACTACTGAGCGTAATCTTGCCAAGGAATCATCAATCAGCTGAAAGATGCTGATGTTGACAGCGATGTCCTGTAAAGCAGTGCTTCCCAAAGTGGTGGTCCGCGGACCGGTGCCGGTCCGCGAGCCATTCTTTGCCACTCCGCAACGTGAGTTGAAAAAAGTAAGAAATCAATTAAATATTTTCTCCTTTTAGGATTGTTTAGAACGTGTTCATTACCGCCGGTGTATACGAGTATATACATCTTTACAAGAAGACCTAAATGTAGTTTTAACATTTGAAAATTTGTTTGATTTGTTAATCTCTACAATAAAATTTTTACTCAAGAAAATTGGACCACCATTAAATAAATCACCGTCATCCAATAATATTATGGAGGAGTATTTAGCGCACCGGGACAACACCCACAATTACGTTAAATCTTATATTTATATTAAAATGTATATTGAGGTCATATAAAATTCCAGATTACAAGGAGAAACATTTTTTGTAAACGGCACCTGTCCCTGGTGCAAAAGGAAAATTCTATGTCGGTCCGGCGAAAAGTGAAAAGTTTTGGAAGCACTGCTCTAAAGGATATGCGGGGGGGGGGGGGGGGGGGGGGGGGGGAATCACGCACAAAACAAATGGCGCCTCTCTGTTCCAATAAGGAATCGAGTATTTTAACTGGCTGCGACGATTACAGACGAGGAAGGCTCCTCCTGTGTGTAGCTAATCAGCTCGCAATATAACAGTAAGGGAGTTAGCTTAGTAGTGGAGAGTTAATGAATGCTGCGCATTCATTAACTAGTGGGGAAATCATAGTTGGTGAACGTGTGTGCACACATGGGTTTAAGTATCCAGGGGTTGCACACACATCACTTGGGACTCAGACATGAAAGAATCAACAAACATGTCTGCATGTACTTTGACAGCATGAAATGAAATGGATTGAACAAATAAAACTTTTATATAATACAACGCGGAGTCTGTCATCTGTAGTGATGTCAACCACTAACGATCTACGGTTAGGCCATGTTCACACTGTGATATGATGTGATTTGGTGCCGAGTTTACCAAGATTCCGAAATCGTGCTGTCGCGGACACCACTGATCACAGAGGTCCTCAAATAAATCGATTAGAAAATAAAATAAAAGTCAACAGAAGTCATGGAGGTTTGTGCACTCTGGAGGAACAACTTATGTTGGATTTTCAAGTTTTTTGTTATGGGGTTGACCGTTGTTGGAAACGCCACACAACACATAATGTTCTGAGTGGTGAAACAGAGCAGCCATCGTCAAGCTTGAATCCATTGTTGACCTGTTCGTTTTTTCGAAACGTATGGATGTTCCAGATATGCTGCCGTGAAATCTGGTTTTGCTGGAACTATTAACCGTTATCGTTTGAACTACAGTGAAGGTGACCTTGCTTGGCTGAAGGTAAAGTCCGGAGTTCTTGGCCAACGCTTAAAGCAATCAATCAATCAATCAATCAATCAATCAATCAATCAATCAATCAATCAAGCAATAAATCAATCAATCAAGCAATCAATCAAGCAATTAATCAATCAGTATTGTCTCGATCGTTGTAATTTCAAATCCAGACGAGCACAATCAGCGGCATGGAAACGACTAGAAGGCACCGACTTCGATTGAAGTGAGAAATCCAGAGGCTCTTCTTTTTCTGTTCCTGCGAGAGTAGAGGACAACTTTCAAGTTTATCGATTTGGCGTCATACTCTTCCATCAAGTTTGTCGATTGGAACCTCTTCCATCATGTTTGTCGATTGGAACCTCTTCCATCAAGTTTGTCGATTGGAACCTCTTCCATCAAGTTTGTCGATTGGAACCTCTTCCATCAAGTTTGTCGATTGGAACCTCTTCCATCAAGTTTGTCGATTGGAACCTCTTCCATCAAGTTTGTCGATTGAAACCTCTTCCATCAAGTTTGTCGATTGAAACCTCTTCCGTCGTTTTTGTCGATTGGACCATACTTCGTTTCTACCCATAGAACCCAGAACAAACGACAGAGCAGTATAGGTAATGAATAATTTTAGGTTAATTAACAACATACTCAATTGAACAGAATATTTCTTGCTGCTTACTTTAAAATAATATTGTCTTAAAATATTAGTATATTATATTGGTTGGTACTTTCCATTACAGATTTTTTAGGATGGAAGCCCAAGATCTTTCACAAGTATTTAGTGGAGTTGGTGGGGCAATATCATAGACTTTGCAAGGTTTCAAA
Source organism: Cepaea nemoralis (assembly GCA_014155875.1). Taxonomy (NCBI): domain Eukaryota; kingdom Metazoa; phylum Mollusca; class Gastropoda; order Stylommatophora; family Helicidae; genus Cepaea; species Cepaea nemoralis. The sequence continues at coordinate 142,891 of JACEFZ010016152.1, forward strand.
CGGAAATTAGTTTATTAATTAGAAAAATTGATTGATGTAATTTACAAATATTGCAGCATTGCAAAGAATGAGGCTTCGTTAACTCAGGTACTAAGAAGCATATAGAAGAAGATATTGTTTTTAGGCTGAGATAGCATAAAGAGTAAAAATGCACCTGAGCAGAGACTTAGGACGCGTGACTGCATGGTTAGGAGAGTTAAAGGTGGCAGTCAGCGAGGTAGAATGTTTCGTACACTGGTTACAGAGTAAAACAACTAATGTAGGAAACAATGAGATAAAAAGGAACTACAAGAATAGCCGAGGACAGCCACTAGTTAATGAAAATAGAGGGCAGTATAGAAGCATTTACGTTAATCCAAATATGACTAAGGTTAGGAGCTGGTATAATGATCAAGGATACAGAAATGGGCATGAGAGAGACTGTTCTAGGAGTTGGCCATCCTATACTGTAAGCGCTAGAAAAAGACGTGACGAATGGTTTGAAAAAAGACAAAGACAATATCTAAACTCAGGTGTAAGAGACAGAGTTGAACCTGTAAATAAAATACAAACTAATCCTAAAATGGTTGCGAATGTGACTAGTGGACAGGAAAAGAAGACGACGGTATTAGTGGAAAAAATAAACCGAGAGACACAGACGCAGGCAGGTAATACGATAGAAAATAGTACGCAGACTCAGGTAGATATTGTAGAGAAAAATACCCAAGTGCAACCGACAAAGAAAATAGTAAGGGGAACGCAGACTATTAAGACGCTAGAAGTTGCAGCACCACCTCAAGTGAAATTTGATAAGGTTGCGCCAGTCAAAATTAAAGAGGATGTTCCGGCAGAACGTAAGCCGCCGTTAAAACCAAGAAACACCAGGATGAAAATTAGAAAAAGTGCTGGGACTAGGACTGCGACCAGTCTATTAGTAAATGTAGGAGATGACACGACAGAGGCATCAGACTTGTCAGAGTGGGACGTTAAATGTATTCCCGACCGGAGGGGTGGTCCTAGAAGTAAGAAAATTGCAGGGGTGATAGTTCCAACTATAAGGATGTTGCTTCCTCCTCTACAGCATATAGTAAACAAGCTGGGAGAACAACTATAGTTAGTGATTACTCAGAAGACGAAATAGGATGGTATAACCTATATAGGACCTGTTTTGAAAATAGTGAACAGACAGATACAGTAATGACGAGAACAGCAAGTAAACGTAGTAGAAAGAAGAATAGTAATAGAATTTATGACCATGAGACCTGAATACTTCAGGGACAGTTCGAAATTTAGTGATATGGAAAATGAGTGGTATGAAGAGAAACACACGCCAGTAATACCTATAGAAAATGGGAGAGAATTTGTACAAAAACAAATAATAACAGCATCTACTACTGGTGAACAAGAAGAAACAATACCAAAAACAATCGTGACAGAGGAAAACAACACGTATGATGGTTATAATAGTGAAGAATCAATCAAAGAAAAACAGATGCTCCATTTATGAATACTAGACAGGCAGTAAAAAGAAAGTTAGATAGACAGAAAGAAAGAGAAATTAAGAGGCAAAGGAAATTTAGAATAAATTCCTCAAGTGATGAAGATATGCCAATATTTGAAAATTTATTAAGACATCAAGATAGGAAGATTAGATTGGATTTAGAAAGGAAGAGGTTAGCGGTTGCTAGTAATGGGTATACAGATGCGGAACAAGAGATGGATGAAGAGTCAGAAACTGATGAGGATGCTGATATGAAAGAAGATAATTCTCCTCGGGAGGATGGCGACATTGATGTAGATATTGCACTTATAGAAAAAAATTTGGAGTTATTAAGAAAATGGAGAAGTGATAAATAGCATGGTAGAATATTCTGCAGATTGCAGATAGAAGAAGAAGTTAGAGACGGTATTTGTGAATTTCTAAAAGAAGAAAGTTAGCAAATAACTTAATCAAGAGTTGTTGAGAGTTGTCGGGATGAGTAGACATAATATTGTAGTAAGTTAGGACTGATTGATATATGCTTTATTATCATTTTGGTTTTAAGTTGAAGTGTTGAGTTTCTCTTAGACGGAAAATAATTGATTAGTAGTTATAATATATTATGGTGTATGTATATATATGGTTTTTCAGTTCATCACTTATGTTTAATTTGATTAATGTGTGGGGATAAAAATGATGTCAAAGAATGAGGGGGTTGATATTGTTTGCTCTATTGTTTTGACTTCAATTGTTCTTTATAAAATGTGAGGATATGTTAACTTAGCTGTTTATTTTTACAAAACTTTGGTTTTATTTTCTTGAGTTACCCTGGGTGTGTTTAAAATGATTTCTAGCTTGATGTTCAGTTATGGGAAAAATGAAGAGTTGTTTTTGGGAACTTACAGAAAATATGAAACATGCGACTTGAAGTTGAGTTGTTTAACGTGTATAACGTTTATAAATAGAAATTGAGGGTGAAACATGATTGAGTTAAGGGGGAAGTTGTGGTGATTAGCGAAGTGACTCAGTATGTTGTAGAGAAAGTAATGGAGGAGTATATTTAAAAGTGGCTGGGGTTTGTCAGCAACAATTGATAATTACATGTGGGTTGGAAAGAGTTAAACCGTTAAAAATGGTTTGGGGGATTGAATTAGAGACTACATTAGACGGTTCGTAATGTAAATACATGGATTGAAAGCCATGGATGAGGGGAATGACGGGCGATACTGGGTAAATGGGAGTTGAAATAGGAGCTGGGTTGAACAGCGTTTAATGGGAGAATATGGGGGGAATGCCAGGTTGAATTTTGGCATAAGTGGACTCTGGAAGAAGAACACTGTGTTTGACGGTATATTAATAGTTTGGAGGTTTTGAAAGAATGGTTGAACTTAACGAGGTGAATACTACAAAAGGTTGTAGTTTTGGATTAACATAACTTTTTGAAAAATTATTATTGACGACAATGAAGATAAATTTTGGAAACTTTATTTTATAAAGTTTTGAGAATGCATGGGAAGAGAAATGTGATTACTTCTTACTTTTTCCTTACTTTCTAAACTTCCTTAGGTGCGCACCCAACCAATCTAAACTAAACTTTTTTTCTGTCTATCCTGGAATAGCGAGAATGTGAGTAAGTGAGAAAAAGATAAGGAAAATATCTTCAATTTTTGTCAATCATAATTTAGATGGACACTTTAAAAGCGGTTCGCTTATAGAGAGTTTTGTAGAGCGTTTTTGTGGAGAACTTTATAACGAATTTTGTAGAGAGTTTTGTATTATTGATATTGTATGAAGTATGTCTCTGGTTAGCATTTGGCTATGATGAGATAGGAGGGTGAGATTTGAATTAGGAAATATATGTGAAGGGATTGTTGGGCAGATGTGGTATAGAACAAGAAATATTTCAGTAGAGTTAAGTGGTTAAGGGTTGGGGTTGAGACATTTTCAGAGAAAATGTCTCCTTGAAGAAGGGGAGGTATATAACAGTAAGGGAGTTAGCTTAGTAGTGGAGAGTTAATGAATGCTGCGCATTCATTAACTAGTGGGGAAATCATAGTTGGTGAACGTGTGTGCACAAATGGGTTTAAGTATCTGTAACAAGCTACGTGGAGGGTCCCAAGTAACTATGTAACAATATTTCAATATTATTCTATAGCCCTGGCTGGGATAGGTCTTTGCTTGCCAACCCTCCTCCGTTCCCTGGACTCACTGTCACTCTCTCTTTCGACCTCGGGACCTAATCTCTAAGGTGTATTTCTGGCTGACGCATAAATAACATGGCAATCGTCAGAACAACTTGAAAGTAATTTTATTAACCTAATCAAGAACAGCAAAGGAAAACATTAAGGCAGTTAAAACAGATAGTTCTACACAGACAAAACCGGGACACAGAATTCAGTTCAGACACAGAGCATCAAGGCTTTACATCATAGACCAAGCTGTAGTCAAGGTCCGTTCTGTCCACATATCGCTCACCAAATGATAAGTCCTCCTTGCTTTCCCTCCCGGTTCGTTTGGCTAACAACGGTTCTCCGTGGAACCAGATTAATGTTCGTGGGAAAATGTCCTGTGATCCCTGGTCACAATGCTAAGGGAAAGTTCTTACAAAAAGGAAATAGTTCCTGAGCGGGAATTGAGTAGGTATACTTCACTGTCTCAGACAAGGATGGGTGGGTCTGATATTTAGGTGGGGTTCAGTCCAGAATACAAAAGGACTCGATCCTAGCGTATCGAGATGACTGGTGATGTGTCAATACAGCTGATGGTCATTCTTTCAAGGTCAGCAGTGGCTCTATCTCGTAGAGATCATACTCTTAGGACCTGGCATGGCCCAAAACTTGACATGGCATCGTCCTAAACATACTTTCTGCGTAGAGCCCTGTCGAGACCTTCAGCTCTGTTTCTACTTCCAAAAGAAGGACCCTGGAAAGGACAAACATTTGTGAGAGTCTCCAGCCTAAACTTCTGGTACAGCCGACATGGAGACTCCTAATGGTCTCAGCACATCAGTTGCCATAACAAAATATATACATAATAATACTAATCAAGAGCCCTGATTGAATTGGCCCGACCTGACAAGAGGTCCTGGATTGGCAGCGTCTTTCCTAGACTAGGCCTTCAGCTTGACGAGGTCTTGTCGTTTGACCCTAGGAACCTTTTGCATATAAGACTCACTCTCCACACTCATACCAAGCCTTTATTATTATTGGGCACATTCATGTCCATGCTTCCCTCTCACTTGCAAACCCGGCCTTTCTCACGACAAAGCTCTTGTGGTGTTGTGTGGGTACATTTCTGTATGTAAAGAAGTGTCGTTCCCTATTCCCAGCAAGAATAAGAAAGAAGATACCACCCCCTCCGGCCGCCGCTCTCGACTGAGCTGTCGCCCCAATGTACCGGCATTGCCCTGCACAAGCCATAGGTGTAGATGAGCCCTGTCTCTTTCCAGTGCTATAAAGAGCTCTCTTTATTCTCTGGCTTCATCCCGAAGACTAGCAATCATTCGATCCAATGGCTACCCTATCGGCCAAAAGACAAAAGCGATAGCCCATTGTAAACCCTCTTCCGCATCAAGAAGACAGAATATAGATGGTGGGAATCCATCCCCACGGAGCACTCCCCCCCCCCTTTCCGGCATACTGTATATAGGTTGTGTTTATATTTAAACTAAAGATGACACTAGGTAGAGTTCAGGCTGTATGAAGGAAGATAACACCTTCCCATCTGCCGCCAAGAACAAGCGAAATCATCCAGAGAGAGATATTGCTCAGATTCGTTCCCAGGCGATGTCAAGAACAGAACGCCTAACTAGATTGGCTAACGGTCAACCCACTCACAATATGGGCATGACCGGCTTTTCGCCAGTTCGTTTCACCAGTTGAGACATCAGAGATTTATAGGCCAAGTTTTGGCTGGACCAAAGAAAACCCAAGTTTACCTTTTCATTCCTCCAGTAGGAGACGGCAATTGACTTGTAAAATTCTTTAAAACTTCAATACATTGTGCCGACAACCGATAAGGTTTTCAATGGACATTCATGCTCTAAGAAATTACACTAGTACATATTTGGTGCAAGGCGCGCCATCGGGTTTTCCCCAAGACACGCCAAACTTCCAATCATTCTATTAAGAAGATCGGGTTGTAGAGGTAACCCCAGAGAACTATCCTTCAGGGGAATTGATCGGACAAGAGAACTGAGAGTTCCCGAAAGCCATTTCCCCCTGTTTTCCCAAAATCAAAGAATGCATAAGGACATGGGCCACTGGCGTTTCGCTACATAGGCCCCCTCTTAAGAAAGTCGAACCCTACGAACTTTCTACTGCCAGTGGTTCTGTTCGAATGACCCCACCCTCACATTCAACCATAGGATGCCGTGATAGAAAATCCGCTCCCACATTCTCCCTTCCGGGGATGTATTCGACCGTGAACTGATACGGTTGTAGGAGCAATGACAATCTCATTAACCTCGCGTTCAGTTTCTTAGAAGTTGCCAAGAACGTCAGAGGTTGATGGTCGGATTGCACTTTGAACGGGACTCCATACAGATAAGGTTGAAATTTCTGTACCGCCCACACTAGAGCTAGACATTCCCGTTCGACGGTGGAGTAATTCCGTTCGGCGGGTAACAGTTTTCTACTGGCATACGCCACCGGACACAGCACCGAAGGATTATCTCGCCCTTCCTGCAACAGAGTTGCCCCAATCCCTATGTTACTCGCGTCGGTTCTTAGAACAAACGTTTTCTCCAAATTTGGGAGTTGCAGGACTGGCCTATCCACCAACGCCTGTTTCAGCTTCCCATAAGCCTCTTCACAGCTCGGGGTCCAGACTATAGGATCTGGCGATCCTTTCTTCAGGGTTTCGGTTAACGGCGCCCCAATTTCATTGAACTTCGGAATAAATTTCTGGTAAAACCCACACAGAGATAAGAAAGACCTAACATCCTTTTTGGATTTAGGACGGGGTGCGAGTCTGACCTTCTCAATATTCTTTTCTTCCGGTACCAGTCCCCCTGGGGTAATAGTATGTCCCAGAAATTCCAAGGATTGATAACCAATCATGCATTTGGCTGAACGGGCGGTTAACCCTTCCTCTTTTAACCTTGTGAAAATCTGTCCCAAGGACTTCAGGTGATCCCTCAGATTGTCAGACGCGATGAGAATATCATCCATAAACGAGACCACAGAGGGATCCTTTAAAGGCTCTAATAACATTCTCATCATGCGGGTGAACACACTGGGCGCATTGCTCAGCCCAAATGGCATCACCTTGAATTCATAATGCCCGCTCGGAGTACTGAAGGCAAGCAAGGGCCGAACCTCGGGCTTCACAGGGATCTGATAATATCCCCGGCTTAGATCAATTTTCGAAAAGTACTTTGCCTTATTTAGTCTGGCAAACAGTTGATTTGTGTTCGGTAACGGTTCAACTTGGAATGTCGTACAACTGTTTAAATGCCTGTAATCAATACATAGGCGGTGCTCCCCACTGGGCTTCCTCAACAAGACAACCCCGGCATTATACGGAGAAGTCGAAGGAGTGATGATGTCATCGTCCAGAAGCTTCTGGATTTCGGCTTCCAGGGCCTTCTCTTTCGAAAAGGGCACTGGATATATTTTTTGGCGAACGGGGTCTTGGGTAGTCAGAGTCATATCAAACTCGACCAACCCTGTCCGCCCTGGCCGATCGGTAAGAATCTGCTGATGGGACTCCAACAAACGGATGATCAGGTCTGTTTCTTCAGCCGACATATCAGGATTTATATGTACATCCCTATAGGTTTCCCCAGGGTGTAAAGGATACCCCCTATCCGCGTCTTCGCCCGATTCAGTTTCCATCGCGACCGCCATAGTCATGAGTGGGAGAGAAGTACCATCAGATCGTTCTTCATACTTTTTGAGGAGGTTAATGTGGAAAGATTTTAGATTTCCCCCTGATCCGGATGGCATAGTTGGTGCGGGACACAACCCTTTTCCACCGGGAAAGGCCCCTGCCAACCAATCTCGAGTTTATTGGAACCTACTGGAAGTAACAACAGAACCCGATCCCCCACCTTAAGAGACCTATCTTTCGTCCTTCTATTGTAGTAGGCCGCGTGTCTCTTTCTGGCCGCCCTCAGATTCTGAGCTGCCAAAGCCCAACCCGTCTGGAGTTTCTTCTTTAACTCTTCGACGTATTTATATGAGGATACAACTTCTTCGGAAGTTTCTTCCTCTGTCCAACATCTCAATAAGGCTTCTAAGGGACCCTTGATTGGCCTCCCGAATAGTAGAGTGGCTGGTGGCAACCCGGTCGACCCATGGGGAACCTCCCGATAGGCGAACAAGGCAGCTGGGATATACTCATCCCATCTGTCTGGTTTCTCTTGAGCCAGCTTCCGAAGCATGGTCATCAAGGTACCATTAAACCTCTCTACTTGCCCATTTGACTGAGGGTGGTATGGGCTTGTGTGAATGTGGTTAGTCTGGAAGATACGAAAGACTTCCTCCATCAGCTTACCACAGAACTGAGACCCATTGTCTGTCAGGATCTGGTTTGGAAATCCCAACCGAGTAAAGGTCTCCATCAGTGCATCAGCCACTCGCTTAGAGACGATCAAAGACTCGACCACATCCCCTCCGCCAGGGAGAGCGGTCAATCCTGGAGGGACCAGGAGGAGATGCGGTGCCCGAGGCAAGAGCAGGGGAGATGAGGGAATAGTGGAAGGTTAGCCACTCCCTCATGATACACGCAGGCGGTGTGCAGAGAGTTAGCACTCTAATCACGATACCACCACACCTCATGAAGCCAGAGCACAGTTGAGTAGACACTCAACAGGCCACGTTTTGCCAGCAGCGTGCGATGTGAGGTAACACGCACGAGGGAGAAGGTCACCCCGCGTGGTGTGTAACCACGGGAGAGATGTTCGGCAGACGGGAGACTGGACTTGGGGCGTTCACATCGTTTAGAATAACGTTAGGAGTTTTGTGTTCACTAGTAGATAGAGTTAGCATAGGGTTAGCAGTTTGTGTTAGATAATTCTGTGGCTGTATATTGTGTATTGCATTAGCGACTGTTTACCGCTTGTAAGCGAGCCAACGGCAATAAAATGGACCATGCATTTTGCCTCCCACACGACTTGCAAGTTGTCTTGTATGGGTGTGTGAGAAGTACCCGATGATGCCTGTCAGTTAAGTTGTTGACAGGCCAGGGTAATTGTGGTTGTCAGAAGTGAAGCTTGAATGTAATATTCAAGCTACTCCACTCGTCCACGAGGCTCTAGACTAGGGTTTAATTTGTGTAGTGACGGTGATTTGTGCAGACGAGAGAAATTTTGCAAGCTAGAAATGTGCCTATCGTGACGTATTAAACTGTTTAATTGTGTTTATGAAATATTTATTTAGTCAAAGTATGTATTCATCAAAGCTGTAAGTATTAATATTCTTGTTTTCTTATATTTATTTATATATTTACCTTTTTGATGAGAAATGAGTACCAAAAATGATTCACGGCGGAGCGATACAAAGCCAGCCGACAATATCGATTTTTCATCGCGCTGTGCTGTGACGTCAGATGATTGACAAACAGTCGTCTGGGCTCATTAGCATACAGCAATCGAGTGTATAGAGAATTGCTAAACAGCTGCTCGCCTGAATCGGTACGTTATATCATGTATTATTTATTTATTTCAATTATTAAAGGAATATACTTATTTATTTAAACATTATGATGTTATTTTTATTTCTTGAAAAGCAGATATGCATATTTTGGGTCATATTTTCTCTTGCTTTACCGTCACGATGGAACTATTTTTTGGCCAGGCAGATGATACTTGCCTGCACAACACGTACAGAAATTAAATAGATTAGTAACGTAAGGCAATAACTGATAGAGCAAAGACAGGACATTGACATTTAATTTATTTAATACATATTCTAGTTGTTCGTGAACCTGTCTGTCATTGTCTAAGTCATTGTCCGTAGGGGTCTGGGTTAACATATCGTGTAATAGGCCTGATTACTACGGCCCTGCATATCAAAGGGCGAACTACACCTGATTACGGCCCTGTGTACCAAATATAGTTGGCTGGTAACGACCCGTGCCTCCACCCGAAAGTACCAAGGTGGCTTCATATTGACAATGGTCGACCTATGTACAAGGTGGGTTGAGGCAGTAGCTTTGAAATACATCACCTCCAAAGACGTTGCCAATGTATTTCTACATCTGTTCTCACGATTCGGATTCCCACGAACCATTTTATCCGATCGTGGAACTCAGTTCATATCGGCTGCAACGCAAGCCCTTACAAAATGTTAGGTATTAAACAACATTTTACGACAGCATACCATCCAGCCAGCAACGGAATTGTAGAGAAAATTAACGGTGATCTAAAGCATATGCTGGCTAAGGTGACAGCAGAAAACCCAGCTGATTGGGATACACTGTTACCAACAGTGCTGTTCGCCTATCGGGAGATTCCCCATTCAAGCACGGGTTTCTCACCGTTTGAATTAGTTTACGGGGCTAACCCACGTGGACCCCTAACCATCTACCATCAGATATTAACTAATTCGATAGAAATTCCTACCCCAAAAACACCTTATGAAATGGTGACAGAAACACGAGACAAGATCATGAAATCGTGTGTGATAGCTAAGGCAGCTTTGGAGAGGAAGGGTCAAATCTACCGCCAATATGCCAACAAAGGTGCAAGAACAATCGAGCTTGAACCAGATCAAGACATACTCTTGCTTCTGCCAGACAAAAGAAATTTATTACTTACCTCATGGCAAGGGCCATTCAAGGTGGTACGCAAAATTTCAGATGTTGACTATGAAATATCGATAAACGGACACTTAAAGATATTCCATGTCAACATGTTGAAACCTTACTTTTCAAGACAACAGACAGAAGTAGATACAGACGAACATATTGCAACAACACCAAGTGAGCAGACGACAGACATACATAACGCAACTACACTAGTTAGCGAGACTGGCAGTTCCGACAATGGCAATACATCTAGTGAGTGCACAGAATACACACTTAGCACCACTACTGTACTAAATCAGGTAGACGACGACGGAATGGAACTACCCGTTCCCATTGTAGACAAAACGGCGACATTGGACAGTATACATATAGATCAGGGACTAACAGACATTCAACGAAGACAATTAGTTGATTTAGTAACTGAATACAAAGACCTATTCTCTGACATCCCAGGTAGAACGGACAGAATCGAACACTCCATTCTTCTTTCGGACCTCAAGCCTATTAAATGCAGGCCGTACTCTATCCCACTTAGCTATAGGGAAAATCTAAATAAGGAAATTCTTAATTTAGAGGCTAGCGGATTATCCAAAAGTCTACATCTGAGTACTCGTTTCCAATCGTCCTAGTTAAGAAGAAAGATTCCACAATTCGACTCTGTGTGGACTATCGAAAACTTAATAACATCACTAAGATCGACGCAGAACCTATTCCTTCCTGCGAAGATCTTATCTTGGACATGTCTACTTCTAAAATCTTTTCAAAACTAGATCTTACTAAAGGATACTGGCAGGTCCCGATGCAGGCTCAATCTATGCATCTTACTGCGTTTTCAACACCTTTAGGACTATACGAGTGGCGATTTCTTCCTTTCGGACTTCGAAATGCTCCTGCCACTTTCGTGCGCTTAACTAGAGATCTATTACATGGAGTGACGAATACTGTGACCTATATAGATGATATATGTGTCCATACTGAAGACTGGACGACACACTTACTGAAACTGAGACATGTCTTTGATAGGTTGCGACTCTTTGGTCTCACTGTCAAACCGAGCAAAGTTAAATTAGGCCTAAAGGAAATTGAATTTTTGGGTCATGTCATCTCTCAAGGTCAACTGAAGACTGACAATAGGATTATTTCAAAAATTATGAATCTAACCATGCCTACTACGAAAAAGCAGGTTAGAAGTCTTTTGGGATTAGTTAATTACTATAGTAAATTTATTCCAAACCTAGCTGAAATAACTAGTGTGTTTTCTAATGTATTAAAAGCATCAGTAAAATTGGATGTGAAAGATGCATTATTAATTCTGCATTGTCAAAATTGAAAATTCTTTTTAGTAATGTTCCCATCCTCCGCTTGCCTAATCCTGGGCTCGTTTATTATCTTAGGACAGATGCCAGCAGGATCTCCATCGCTGCAGTCCTAGGCCAATTTTATGAGGGCATCTTCCATCCGATTTGTTACGTGAGCCGTAAGATCACACCTGCCGAGTCCAGATATTCGATAGCAGAACTGGAAGCCCTCAGCGTCATCTATTCAGTGAGGAAGCTCCATCGATTTCTGGCGGGTGTACACTTCATTGTCCAGACAGATAATTCTCCCATTACGGTCATCCAAACTGGGGTGCACAGAAACGACCGGATATACAGGCGGTCTCTGATACTTCAGAACTATACGTTTAGTACAGAACATATCAAGGGTAAGGACAACATTCTGGCTGATACCCTCAGTAGACCATCTGAGGTAATAATACCTGAAATCCCACATAATAATGTAGAGTGATAGTTAGTACATGAATACAGTACAAGATGCTATGTAAAATAGGTTACATATACACCCATGGTGTGCTTAAGAGTGTACCAAGTACAACGAACTATCATGTGTCCGTAGACATTAACTTAAGAACTGTGCTACAGAACTTAGATACTACCGTGTGAATCAGGACAGCTCATTTCCAACTAAGCTCCAGTCCGGTGTATCATTTGTGTGGAATGTAGAAAACAGTGTCAGAACAGTGCTTAATTTCAGACACATAAAGACTAAGCTACGACACCAGCGAATCTCTACACGTGCACTACCGATGAACACTATTATGACCGTAAAATGTATTTCAGATACCCAGGCAAATTATGTAGTTATATTGTGCCTATACCAATATACAAACATGAAGGCAACTACTAACCTGAGAGAACTGAATACCATGTATATAAACTTAATGTGATATGTAAGATAATATTTTAACATAGTGATAGATGAGAGATAGAATTAGGTAATATAATAATTCTCATTTATTTAAATAGTATAGTTAGTACAGTAATCAACCCATCTATTTAGCTTAAAATATTAGGTTAGACGTAAAAAAAATAGGTAATTACAAGCTAAAGTAAAATTGTAATAGAAATAGTACCATTTAGAGTGTTACATTTCATTTAGCTTTAGTTTAGGGTAGTTTATTCCATATTAAGGAAAACCATACCATCGATCAAACATTACCAGTAATTAGTAATATCATTTTACATACATCATTTACATAATTTAGATTAAGAACATTAATCACATGATTCATTTTCAATCTAACAACATTAGATAGTATAGTATTAGAAAAGTACATAATTTATGTTCACATCATCCCGGTAATTAAGGTATATAACTCATATCACACTAATTACATTTAAATAGTTACATTACATCCCTTAGATTAGATAAACATAACGAGTAGGATAAACAGATAATATAATTAACATAATAGAACTTAGGTAACACATTAAATACTTAGTTATAAAAGGAGAATAGTCTATTATAATATAAAATATGATACTTTAGGTTAGTGTAACATATTAGATGATGAGATCAAAGGGACAAGCCATCAACCCTGTCTCGCCCATGTAAATATAATGTACATATATGACTCGTGCAATGACTAGCGCACAGTCATGAGGCTCAATCATCTCAAACTGAGCCAAACGTGTACAGTCTCACTCCAAGGTTTTTAAATAAGCAGAACAATAAGTATGGAGGGATGAGTGATGTGTGATAGAAGTAAGGGTGAAAGGAGTATGACAGGAGTGTGAAGGTGAGAGTGAATGAGAGATGGGCGGGAGAGAATGCAGGCAGTCAGCGAATTCTTCTGCTGCCTGCCACGACTTTTAATATTTGTTTGCGTTAATGTTGGTTTTCGCGAGGGAAATTGTGTTGGTGTGAATGTGGTGTCTGTCATATAGTTTAGAACTTAGATTACAGTATTTTGGGTTTCATAACAATGGAATGTGGTCACGAATCAGTGTTATACACCTGCTTGTGGCCACATTGAACAAAATTATGACACTCAAAAAACTAACATACATACACAGATAAGTTAGAAATATAGGGTAGAAGTTAGATTAGTAGATTTATTACATCCAAACACGCAAACAACCAGAAAAACAAACATATAAATTGCATACACTATTTGTAGATCAAAGGCAGATAACTTTGGTGCCAGGGGACATAATAGACAACAAAGAACTAAATTAACAGTGAAAAAAAGTCTTACGCGCGGAAGCGAAGGAGGTAAAGCCTGTCGCACACAATCTTGTAGAATGGTTGTTAAATATTATATGGGGGACATGAAGCAATTCATGTGTTGACCCTAAGAAAGTCAACTTTGTATGGGTAGTAAGTTAATTTACTATGTGAGGGCAGGTCGTATAAGACAACGGTCCGGTTCAGACATACCTCTGATAAATATAATATAGCATGTGAGAAGGGGCTCACGCCAACCAGGCAAGTTTGTGGCGATTGCCAGTAGCCAAGTGAGGCTTTGTTACATTGTGACAATAGTTGTTGATAGTCTATTGGAAAGACCAGAGCCAGGTTATCTAGAGTCTTTGACAAAAATTAGAGACACTAATTTTTTGTGTAGAAACCTCCTTGCGTCACAACCAATAAGTGAAAGTTGATGACGCAACACAAGAGGGGCGGGTGTGTGTCAAAGACTCGACCACATCCCCTCCGCCAGGGAGAGCGGTCAATCCTGGAGGGACCAGGAGGAGATGCGGTGCCCGAGGCAAGAGCAGGGGAGATGAGGGAATAGTGGAAGGTTAGCCACTCCCTCATGATACACGCAGGCGGTGTGCAGAGAGTTAGCACTCTAATCACGATACCACCACACCTCATGAAGCCAGAGCACAGTTGAGTAGACACTCAACAGGCCACGTTTTGCCAGCAGCGTGCGATGTGAGGTAACACGCACGAAGGAGAAGGTCACCCCGCGTGGTGTGTAACCACGGGAGAGATGTTCGGCAGACGGGAGACTGGACTTGGGGCGTTCACATCGTTTAGAATAACGTTAGGAGTTTTGTGTTCACTAGTAGATAGAGTTAGCATAGGGTTAGCAGTTTGTGTTAGATAATTCTGTGGCTGTATATTGTGTATTGCATTAGCGACTGTTTACCGCTTGTAAGCGAGCCAACGGCAATAAAATGGACCATGCATTTTGCCTCCCACACGACTTGCAAGTTGTCTTGTATGGGTGTGTGAGAAGTACCCGATGATGCCTGTCAGTTAAGTTGTTGACACCAACGGTATCGCCTCACCCCACATGGAACAGCAATCCACCATCGTAAGAATGTACATATTCCTCTTCCTAGTCCGAGGAAGAGGACCAACAAGCTCGATGGCAACTCTCTCGAAAGGCGAGTTCATAATGGACATGTCGCCCAGGATTACCGGAGCCGTCCAGTGTTTTGGTGCCACACGCTGGCACTCTGGGCACGACTTGACGTACCGACGCACGTCTCCAGTCATCCCTGGCCAGTAGTAATGGCAGGAAATGCGCTGGAGTGTTGCCCCGACACCCATTTGTCCACTGAATGAAATGGTGTGTCCCATATGAAGAAGCTGTTCCCGATAGGCCTTAGGAACTACCAGCTGGCCATGCTGGCGTTCCTCCACTCCGGCTCTCCGGTACAGTAACCGATTCTTCATATAATATTGACCCCGTCTGGGTGGGTCAGAACTTTTTGGCAACTGGTTGCAGCAAGGTTGCAAAGTAGCATCCTGGCTTTGAGCAGCTCGTAACTCCCCAGGCAAGGGAGTCACGATCAAGGCCGGCGTCTGCTCATCTCCCGATTGAGATCTGGTTTGCATTGCTCCTACGTACATGGGTTCTGTTGGGATCCCTAGAAAGACGTAGAGACAACCCAAGATCATTGGGAAGATCGGATCTAGCAGTACGGCTGCCTGTATAGTGCCGGTAACATATTTCGATTTGATGTCAACCTTCGCAATCGGAAGAGACATCGCTACCGCACTCTTGGTCGCCGTTTGAATCTCAATAGACTCCCCGGTTAGCTGCTCTGGGCTCACTAAGTGTGAGGAAATTACGGCCTCAAACTGCAGACCGGTGTCATAGAGACACTCGACTGGTTGTCCGTTCACAAGTATCGTCTCTACTACTGGTGGTTTCTCTGAATCTTTGTTCTCAAGACCCCTCCCTTCAACCTCCTTGTTAGACCCTTCTCCGGTTTCTACAAGACAGGCAGCATAGTGAGAGTCTTTCTGTTTGCGCCTGCAATCAGCCGTATTGTGTGTGGGAGATTTGCAGTAGGCGCACCACTTTTCACTCCACTTTCTTTTAGGAGATCCAGGTGGACTCTTACCAGAGGGTTTCTTAATTGGAACTTTATCGAAAGGACCCTCCTTCTTGGTGTGAGCTGTTTTAGGGTTCTTCTTCTTTCCAGACCATGTGTCTGGTGGTCGGGGATTGGGTTGTGACAGTTCCCCATTATCCCCATGAGCTAGCACGTACCTTTCCGCTAATGTGTTGACTATGTCTAACCTTTCTGCCCCTTTTCAAGCAAGGTTTGCAATGGCTTAGGCATCATCCTCTTCATTTGGTCCACGACCACTAACTCTTCTAAACTTTCATAGTCGTTAGCAAATCCAGCTAATGACATCCACTTCAAAAGGTAAGACTTAAGTCTAACGCTGTAGGCTGCGAACATCTCTCCTGGCTCTCTCTTCGACTTTCTGAACTGCTGTTGGTATGTATGTGCTGTCATCTGGAACCTTTTCAATAATGCTTTTTCCAGGGCCTCATAGTCATTCTCCATACCAGGTGGCAACCTTGAGTAGACCTCGTACGCGGTCCCCCTCAGGCCCTGTGAGAGTTTCAAGTTCCATTTTCCACGTTCCAATCCCATAGCCAAAGCCATCGACTGAAATCTGTGAAGATACTGGTCGATCTTATCTTTGTGTTCATCGAACGGGAGTAATGGGAACTTCATTGCCTGGTATGGACCGCCACTAGAAGTTGTTGAGTCAGGGAGACTTGCGCCTCCCACTGCACCCTCGCTTTCCTTGGCAGTTTGAGCTTTCAGCTCCAACTCCCTCATACGGAACTCATGGTCTCTGACTGCCTGCTCAGCCTCCATCTTCCTAGCCTCAGCCTCAGCCTCAATTTTCTTGGCTTCGCGCACAGCCTGTCTGAAGTCTCTTTCCACTTCCTGAACATATTTCTGTAACTCCGCTCCATCATAACCCATCTCACGCCCTGTAGCCTGTACTTCAGCAACATTAAATTTTGCTGATGCCATCTTAAACTTAGAGGATAAGGGAAGAGGTAATTGTATATTAAATTTCACTCTCAAGTACACAACAAGTTAAATTACACGACCACAATACGTCATATATCGGTCAGTCCGTGTCAGGAAGAGTATAGACAATAGCCAGGCACGGTAGGCAGAACCTATTTATAGTAGACAAGAATATATGTCCCCTATCACTAAATCAGCCAGAACACCACCAGGATTTCAAATATCCCGGACGAGCCCCCAGAAATTGTAACAAGCTACGTGGAGGGTCCCAAGTAACTATGTAACAATATTTCAATATTATTCTATAGCCCTGGCTGGGATAGGTCTTTGCTTGCCAACCCTCCTCCGTTCCCTGGACTCACTGTCACTCTCTCTTTCGACCTCGGGACCTAATCTCTAAGGTGTATTTCTGGCTGACGCATAAATAACATGGCAATCGTCAGAACAACTTGAAAGTAATTTTATTAACCTAATCAAGAACAGCAAAGGAAAACATTAAGGCAGTTAAAACAGATAGTTCTACACAGACAAAACCGGGACACAGAATTCAGTTCAGACACAGAGCATCAAGGCTTTACATCATAGACCAAGCTGTAGTCAAGGTCCGTTCTGTCCACATATCGCTCACCAAATGATAAGTCCTCCTTGCTTTCCCTCCCGGTTCGTTTGGCTAACAACGGTTCTCCGTGGAACCAGATTAATGTTCGTGGGAAAATGTCCTGTGATCCCTGGTCACAATGCTAAGGGAAAGTTCTTACAAAAAGGAAATAGTTCCTGAGCGGGAATTGAGTAGGTATCCTTCACTGTCTCAGACAAGGATTGGTGGGTCTGATATTTAGGTGGGGTTCAGTCCAGAATACAAAAGGACTCGATCCTAGCGTATCGAGATGACTGGTGATGTGTCAATACAGCTGATGGTCATTCTTTCAAGGTCAGCAGTGGCTCTATCTCGTAGAGATCATACTCTTAGACCTGGCATGGCCCAAAACTTGACATGGCATCGTCCTAAACATACTTTCTGCGTAGAGCCCTGTCGAGACCTTCAGCTCTGTTCCTACTTCCAAAAGAAGGACCCTGGAAAGGACAAACATTTGTGAGAGTCTCCAGCCTAAACTTCTGGTACAGCCGACATGGAGACTCCTAATGGTCTCAGCACATCAGTTGCCATAACAAAATATATACATAATAATACTAATCAAGAGCCCTGATTGAATTGGCCCGACCTGACAAGAGGTCCTGGATTGGCAGCGTCTTTCCTAGACTAGGCCTTCAGCTTGACGAGGTCTTGTCGTTTGACCCTAGGAACCTTTTGCATATAAGACTCACTCTCCACACTCATACCAAGCCTTTATTATTATTGGGCACATTCATGTCCATGCTTCCCTCTCACTTGCAAACCCGGCCTTTCTCACGACAAAGCTCTTGTGGTGTTGTGTGGGTACATTTCTGTATGTAAAGAAGTGTCGTTCCCTATTCCCAGCAAGAATAAGAAAGAAGATACCACCCCCTCCGGCCGCCGCTCTCGACTGAGCTGTCGCCCCAATGTACCGGCATTGCCCTGCACAAGCCATAGGTGTAGATGAGCCCTGTCTCTTTCCAGTGCTATAAAGAGCTCTCTTTATTCTCTGGCTTCATCCCGAAGACTAGCAATCATTCGATCCAATGGCTACCCTATCGGCCAAAAGACAAAAGCGATAGCCCATTGTAAACCCTCTTCCGCATCAAGGAGACAGAATATAGATGGTGGGAATCCATCCCCACGGAGCACTCCCCCCCCCCCCCTTTCCGGCATACTGTATATAGGTTGTGTTTATATTTAAACTAAAGATGACACTAGGCAGAGTTCAGGCTGTATGAAGAAAGATAACACCTTCCCATCTGCCGCCAAGAACAAGCGAAATCATCCAGGGAGAGATATTGCTCAGATTCGTTCCCAGGCGATGTCAAGAACAGAACGCCTAACTAGATTGGCTAACGGTCAACCCACTCACAATATGGGCATGACCGGCTTTTCGCCAGTTCGTTTCACCAGTTGAGACATCAGAGATTTATAGGCCAAGTTTTGGCTGGACCAAAGAAAACCCAAGTTTACCTTTTCATTCCTCCAGTAGGAGACGGCAATTGACTTGTAAAATTCTTTAAAACTTCAATACATTGTGCCGACAACCGATAAGGTTTTCAATGGACATTCATGCTCTAAGAAATTACACTAGTACATATTTGGTGCAAGGCGCGCCATCGGGTTTTCCCCAAGACACGCCAAACTTCCGATCATTCTATTAAGAAGATCGGGTTGTAGAGGTAACCCCAGAGAACTATCCTTCAGGGGAATTGATCGGACAAGAGAACTGAGAGTTCCCGAAAGCCATTTCCCCCTGTTTTTCCCAAAATCAAAGAATGCATAAGGACATGGGCCACTGGCGTTTCGCTACAGTATCCAGGGGTTGCACACACGTCACTTGGGACTTGGGACTCAGACATGAAAGGATAAACAAACATGTCTGCATGTACTTTGACAGCATGAAATGTAATGGATTGAACAAATAAAACTTTTATATAATACAACGCGGAGTCTGTCATCTATAAGTGATGTCAACCGCTAACGATCTACGGCTAGGCCATGTTCACACTGTGATAGTACTAGCCTTATCCTGGTGCGAGGAAATGCAACCCAAAGACAAAATAAGTCATGGCAGGGCAGACCAGGCCCTAAGCCTTGGTTGGCAGCTGGTCTAGGATCGAAGCTCCGACAGGCGGACAGTTAGAGCATTGCTTTGCTGATCCGGCAGCTTCTGCAGCTTGTCTTTTTCCAGATGTATAGGTGTTAACTTTCCTCTGGAGTGAACTAGGCAGGCCGAGAGAGGGATCATGCTGCATGGGCAACACATGGTTTCTTTATTTTAACCCAGGCTTTGTGCTATGAAGAGGCAATAACTCTATCCCTGGTCTTAACCGGTCTCGGAATCAAGGCGAGAGGCAACTGTTACGGGTTATAAGTCCTTGTCAATTTAACGTAGACATGGGGCGCCACGCGTTGCCTCTGACGGTGGGAGACACCTACAGGTGTCACTGATCAGCTACCGCCCGCCTCAAGCTGGGCAGCCCCCGGCCAATTGGGTGCTGATCCGTCACAGCCTGCCTGCTTCAATGGGTGCTTGGGGCTAGGACAAAATCTGAATCGCAGGCTGTAAAACCAATGCACCAGGTACTAATTAAAAGAATAATAGAAACCTCAAGCTACGGCTTGCAACCTGGAACGTGAGAACCATGTGTCCAGGATTTTCCACTGACTTGACAAATATTGACGATGTGAGAAAAACGGCTGTGATTGATGCTGAACTCAATCGTCTTAACATTGATATTGCTGGCCTGCAGGAGACTCGCCTCGCTGAGAAAGGGTCACTCAGGGAAAACAATTACACCTTTTTTTGGAAGGGAAGAGGGCAGGCAGAAAAAAGGCAACACGGTGTGGGCTTTGCAGTGAAGAATTCGCTACTGGGAATGATTGATATCCCAGCTGGAGGTAATGAAAGATTATTATCACTGCGCTTGGCAACCTCTTGTGGATTTGCCACCATTCTCACTGCATATGCACCGACACTCACTTCCTCTGATGATGTGAAAGATACGTTCTATGAGCAGCTAGACTCTGCGATCAAGGCAGTTCCAAAATCCGACTACATTTATATGCTCGGTGATTTCAATGCTCGTGTGGGCAAGGACTCGAGTTCATGGCCAGTGTGCCTTGGAAAATACAACATCGGTCGCATGAATGATAATGGGCAAAGGCTGCTGGAGCATTGCACTAGAAATGACCTATGTATTACAAACTCCTTTTTTAAAACAAAAGACATGCATAAGGTCACATGGAAACATCCAAGATCCGGCCATTGGCATCAGCTTGACTTCATTATCACACGGAGACAACATCTGAACCATACATCATTAACTCGAAGTTACCACAGTGCTGACTGTGATACAGATCATTCTTTGGTTGTTGCAAGGGTTAGACTGAGACCAAAGAGAATCTACACAGCTAAACACAAGTCTAGCCCCAGGATTAATATTATTAACACTCACGATCCTGGAAAGTGCTTTGAATTTCAACAGCAACTTGAGGACGCTTTCAATGATACATCAGAAAATTGTATAGTAAATGATAAATGGAGTAAACTTAAGGAAACTATTTATAAAACAGCGGTAGGGGTTTACGGCACTGTGGATCATAAGAGGCAGGACTGGTTTGCGGCAAACAGCCAGATACTGCAGCCCTTGATTGATAAAAAGAAGATAGCTCTCTTAAGAAACAAGGAAAGACCAACGCGTAACACTCTGAGTGAGCTGAAGCAAGCGAGGAAGGATGTACAAAAGGCTGCCAGGCAGTGTGCGAATGACTATTGGATCAAGTTATGTGAGTCCATTCAAATCGCAAGTGATAAGGGAAACATCAGAAGCATGTATGAAGGGATAAAGAAAGCCTGTGGTCCAATGATCAAAAGAAGTGCACCGCTAAAAACCTTGCCTGGAGAAATCATCACTGATAAGAAACAGCAGATGGATAGATGGGTCGAGCACTATTTAGAGCTTTACTCAAGTGAGACCAAGCTGGCAGATGATGCCCTCAACGCCATAGAGGCCCTGCCAACTCTTGACCACCTGGACACACTTCCCACTATAACAGAAGTTAAGTGTGCTATAAATGAGCTTGCATCTGGCAAGGCTCCAGGTAAGGATGGGATACCAATAGAGGTGATCAGGAGTGGGCAAGACACCCTCGCTCTACAGATCCACCAGCTAATAGAGCTATGCTGGCGAGAAGGACAAGTCCCACAGGATTTCAAAGATTCAAACATCATAACGCTGTACAAGAACAAGGGAGATCGGAGCGACTGCAACAACTATAGGGGTATCTCACTTCTGTGTATTGTTGGGAAAGTATTTGCCAGAATTGTCCTGCGCAGACTTCAAGTCCTGGGAGATCAAGTCTACCCCGAATCACAGTGCGGCTTCCGTCAGAACCGGTCTACCATTGATATGATATTCTCATTGCGACAGATACAAGAAAAATACCGGGAACAAAATCAGCCACTGATTATTGCCTTCATCGACCTCAAAAAGGCATTCGATTTGGTCAGTCGTGAGGGTCTGTTCAAAGCACTAAAGAAGATTGGCTGTCCACCAACTCTTCTGTCCATTGTGGAATCGTTCCACACAGGCATGAAGGGTATAATCAAGTTTGATGGCTCAACTTCAGAAGAGTTTGAAATCAAGAGTGGAGTTAAGCAAGGTTGTGTACTATCCCCCACCCTCTTTGGGATATACTTTTCACTTCTACTGAAATATGCCTTTCGTGATCAGGATGATGGTATATACATTCACTCACGCTCAGATGGTGGCCTCTATAATGCTCAGAGATTGAAGGCCAAGACCAAAATTAGCAGGGTACTAATCAGAGAGTTGCTTTTTGCGGATGATGCTGCGATTACGACCCACTCTGAGGAAGAATTACAACATCTACTATCTGCATTCTCCAATGCTTGTTCTGAATTTGGTTTAACAATTAACAAAAAGAAGACACAGATTATGTCACAAGGTGCACATGGTGTACCATCAATCTTTATTGACGACGCCGAACTGGCCGATATGGCCGATAGTAGACCATTTTACATATCTAGGATCAGAGGTAAATAGCAAATTATCCCTCGATCAGGAAATCAACATCAGGATTGGCAAGGCAGCAACAACAATGAACATGTTAGCAAAAAGAGTCTGGGAGAACAGGAAGCTTACTGCCAAAACAAAAGTTCTCGTCTACCAAGCCTGTGTCCTTAGTACTCTTCTTTATGGCAGTGAAACCTGGACAACTTACTCACGCCAAGAGAAACGTTTAAACAGCTTTCATATGCGGTGTCTGCGAAGAATACTTGGTATTAAGTGGCAAGACAAAATCACAAATACTGAAGTATTGGAAAGATCAGGTTGTGTGACGGTGTATTCCATGCTCAGTCTTCGTAGACTTAGATGGATAGGACACATTAGGAGGATGGATGATGGTAGAATACCAAAGGACATCTTTTTTGGTGAATTACAGACGGGTAGGAGATCTCAGGGTCGGCCTCTACACGATACAAAGATGTGTGTAAGCCGGACATGATTGATACAGGCATTGATAATGCACATTGGGAGCACGTCGCCGCTGAACGTGTTGCATGGAGGGCAACTATCAGAAATGGAATAAAGACAAAGGAGAAAATGATTGCAGATGAAGCACACACAGAGCGTGAGAGACTTAAGATGGTGCAAAATGGTGGAAGTGACCATGTTTTCACATGCACCTACTGTGGGCAAACATTTGCAGCAAGAATTGGCCTTACCAGCCACACTCGCCACCGCTATGGATCGTAGTTATTAAGCCTTTTTGAAGCACAATGTACCAAACTATCGTCTGTCAAGACGGAAAGGTGCCAATGAATATATATATATATATATATATATATATATATATATATATATATATATATATATATATATATATACAAGGGCCGGCTCCCTGGCCGAGGTGTTAGCAGCTTTCTCCGTAATCCCGAATACTCTCGTGATTGTCGTGAGTGCACGAGAATTGGAAGCGGTTCGAGTCGCACCAGTGACTTATGAGAGTATGGAGCCGGTCGCTCAGAAAGTCGTGGCGTGCTGATGAGCGTAATCTAGGAATCAACATACAGCTGAAAGATGCTGATTTTGACCGCAATATCCTGAGACAAGATGGAAACGACACACACACACACACACACACACACACACACACACACATACATACACACACACACACACACACACACACACACACACAAAGGGCTTCTCATAAGTCTTTATTTAACCTAAGGATGAAGGAGTAGGCGGAGAAAATGGAAATTTAGAACATATATAGATCATTCAATTTGTGATGGACATATGAATTATGAATTTCCAACCTCAACTAGTTTTCCCGATATGGTGTATGGCACAATACACCTTATTGACCAGATCTGCACATCCAACGGTTTGTCAGAACAATGGAGAAATCAGACGCCAGGACTGTGATAAAATTCTTGATGTTACAGGGTAAAACACCTACAGAAATACACAGGGAGATGGAGCCAGTGTTTGAGGAAGTCTGTCCTTCGTATACTTCTGTAAAAAAAATTGGTGTTTGCAGTTTAAGTGTGGCCATTCCCAAGTTGCAGATCTGCCAAGACAAGGACGACCGTCCTCAGAGTGCAATGATACACATGCTGCAAAAGTGAAGAAAATCATAGGCCAGGATAGGAAAATGACAATTGCAGAGATATCGGGTTCGGCAAAACTGAGTAAGAGTACAGTTTTCAGAATTTTACACAACAGACTGAACACGAGAAAAGTGTGTGTCCCGCGCCTGCTGACATGTGAACAGAAACAAACACGGGTTGATTGCTGTGGCCAGTTGCTCAACATGTGGCGGTTGAAAAACATGTAAAAGACCATGGGGACGGTAGATGAGACTTGGATTCACCTAATCGTAAAAAAACAGCTGAAAGGAAATCGTCTTGACAGTGACGAAGATGTCATACTGGCTTGTGATAACTGGTTTAGTTCGAAAAATAGGTTGTTTTATTCTGAAGGTCTTTTCAAGCTCACGCAGAGATGGCAGAAATGCATAAATTCAGGTGGTGGCTACAATGAGAAGGAATAAGCACTGCGCCAAATTTCAATTTTCTCCGCCTACTCCTTCATGGCCAGGCTACAGACTTATGAGAAGCCCCTTGTGTGTGTGTGTGTGTGTGTGTGCGTGTGTGCGTGCGTGTGTGTGTGTGTGTGTGTGTGTGTGTGTGTGTGTGTGTGACACACAAGGGGCTTCTCATAAGTCTGTATGTATATTATCTCTCCACCGTCTTTTTGGTCTACCTCGGGGTCTACGGTCATGTATTTCCTGAGTGTAAGCGAGTTTTGTTTCCCTATTATCTTCCATTCTTTCTATATGCCCCAACCATTGCAGTCTATTAGCCTTCATGATACCAGTGATTAGCGGGGACTTAAACAGATCATAAATGTCTTTGTTGCTTCTTCTTTTCCACTCTCCACTGTGTGTATCCCTAATGGGCCCAAAGATGCGTCTTAAGACTTTGTTCTCAAAAGTTTGTAACAAGGCTTCGTCTCCTTTAGTTGTACTCCAGGTTTCAGAGCCATACAGCACAACTGGTCTGATCAGTGTTTTGTATAGTGTGATCTTGGTGTTACAAGATAGCGCATTTGATTTTAGCAGATGTTGTAGTGCATATTATATCTTATTTCCGGAGTTGATTCTAGCTTGTATTTCTTCCCTTATGATGTTGGAGCAGTTGAAGATTGTACCCAGGTATTTATATATTTCCGTCCTTTGATGGTCATACTATCTATTTGTATGTGGCCAGAGTTTTTAGCCGTTCCTTCTCTTGAAATTACCATATATTATGTCTTATCTTGGTTGATAACTAGCCCCATTTGTTGAGCTTTTTACTTTAAGTGAGTCAATATTTCCAATGTCTTTTGTTCATTTTTCCTCTATAATATCTATATCATCTGCATAACCAAGCAGTTTCGTTGTTCCTCCAATAGCACATACCTCCTTTACCTTCCTTACAACTTTTTCTAGAGCCAGATTGAAAAGGAGCGGCGATAGTGCATCACCCTGTTTCAAGCCAGATGTTATTTGGAAAGGGTCTGATTTCCTGCCTTTATATGTTACTAGCTGACCCGGCCCGGCTTCGCCCAGTCCCTGGTGGGGAGCATCTCATTTAATTCATATAAGTAGTCATATAAGTTCTCGTTCCCGTTACCGACTGTCCCGTTACCGACTGTCTGTCTGTCTGTCTGTCTGTCTGTCTGTCTGTCTGTCTGTCTGTCTGTCTGTCTGTCTGTCTGTCTGTGTCTGTCTGTCTGTTTGTCTATCTATCTATCTCTGTCTGTCTGTCTGTCTAATAGACCCATCCCTCTGTCTCTCCCTCCGTCTATCCCTCCCTCCCTCCCTCCCTCCCTGTCTGTTTGTCTATCTATCTGTCTGTCTGTCTGTCTGTCTGTCTGTCTGTCTGTCTGCCTGCCTGTCTGTCTGTCTGTCTGTCTGTCTGTCTGTCTGCCTGCCTGCCTGTCTGTCTGTCTGTCTGTCTGTCTGTCTGTCTGTCTGTCTGTCTGTCTGTCTGTCTGTCTGTCTGACCCGGCCCGGGTTCGCCCAGTCCCTGGTGTGGAGCATCTCATTTAATTCTGAGTAGGTAAGAATCCGCTCTGCCTTCAAAATGTTGACGTGAAGATTTTCTTCCTGCAGCTGCTTCTGTATTTGTTGATCAGTAAGCTCCATTTTTAGCCGCTTGACCACCCATCTGACTGTGTTTGAATCAGTGTTTCTGATTCTGGTGTCTTGGTCCTCCTTCCTCTCACAAGTTTTTGTGTTCGTCTGTGGGTAGTCGTCGCTCTTCTTATTGGTAGTTTCATTGACTGTAGGTTCAGATACTTTATTACAGCTTGCATGCAGACTCTCCAAAGGCAGGTTCCTCTTCTTGATAGTCTTGTCGGGTTTCTCACTATGCATCTTGGAAGCTGCTTGTTTCTTTGAGCTATTACGATGTGCCATTTTCCCCCCGTATCAGGCTGCTTGAAATGTGTAAGGCGTCTTGGCTTGATAGCTCTGAGAAGTGCTGTCAAGCGAATCGTGTCGATATGATGGCGGAAAACACTAAAGATGCAATGATATTGTTCAACATCTTTTAGATAACTTCTTAAGTATAGAAAGATGAGTTACAATGTTATGCATTATGCATTATTTTTATGTAAACTTTGAAAATGCCTTAAAGATTGTATCATTATTTATTATAACTCATATGCCGGTATATAACTATAGACAAAGAGTTTATAAATCTTTGAAAACGATACAACAATATGACTATAAGTTATACAACAATGTTATTAAAAGTTATGCCCCTTGAAATAACTTTTTCTAGAGTTAAGTCCCTTCGCTATATATAAATTTTAATGAAAAATGAAAAATGAAATAATACTGAGTAAGCAGGCTATTTCACACTAAAAAAATATCACAGTTGGGAGCTCTGGAATGAAAGTAAGACGTGTAGAAAATTTCATCTCAATCGGATGGGCCGTTCGCGAACAAATAAAGGACATACATATTTACATACATACACTTTGTTTTATATATATAGACTATACTATAAGTATCTTCCATGCATAGTGTGGTCATGTTGATTAACTTCCTTGGTATTCCAAATTCCTGCATCACATTCCATAGAATATTCCTATGGACACTATCATAAGCCTTTTTAAAATCCACAAAAATGTTATGGAGATCTCTTTTATATTCCCAATTTTTCTCGGCTATTTGTCGTAAGATAAATATCTGATCTATTGTTGATCTGTTTTGTCTAAAACCCGCCTGGTAGTCACCTAATATGTCTTCTGAATATGGTTTTAGTCTATTTAGTAATACCGTGGATAGTATCTTAGCCTTATAGCTTATGGACCGGAGTGATATTCCTCTATAATTTTCACATTGGAACTTGTCTCCTTTCTTAAAGATAGGTATCAATAATGACTCTTTCCAGTCATGGGGTAATTCTTCTGTCCTCCAGATTTTTATTATTAGTTCGTATAGCTTTAGATGTAATGCATGGCCACCTGCCTTTATAATTCAGCAGCAATTCCATCAGCCTCAGTTACCTTATTGTTTTTAAGTCGTGTTATTACATATAGGATTTCTTCAAAAGCAGGTTCTTCAATTTGTGGTTCACACGTTAAAACCTCTTCCTGTGGGAAAGTGTTACTTGGAGCTTCACAATTTAGTAATTCAACAAAGTATTCTTTCCACGTGTTGCACATTTCCTCATTTGTATTTATCATATTCCCGTTTATGTCTTTTAAACCATATGCCTTGTGTTGGTGCCCTCGTTTCATTGACTTCAGTTCTTTAAAAAAAACTTTCTGGATTCGTTTTTCTGGTGATTAGTTTCCATATCTTTGATTACATTGCTCATATATTCTCGCTTCTGCTGCCGAACTATTTTTGTCGCCTCTTTACATTCAGTTCTATATTGCTCATCATTTTGGATGTTGTTGATGTCATTTAACCACAACTGTCTGGAATTCTTTTCCCTAATGACTGCTTGTTTACATTTTTGATTGAACCATCTGTTCTTTCTATGCGTGGTTAACACACCAAGACATTCTTCTGCGGTAGTTTGGATTGTATTCTTGATGTTCAACCAAGTTTGGTCAACGCTTTCCTCCAACGAGTTTTGTAGAATTTCAAGTTTACATTTTATTTTATCTGCAAATTTCTCTTTGGCTGTACTTTTTTGTAGTTTTTCTCTGTTATATGTTGGGTGTCACCTTTGTAGTTTAGCATAGAAAGCTCTCTTAAGTTTTATTTTAAATTTTGCTCCAACGAGGAAATGGCCGCTGTGGCACTCAGCTCCTCTATAACTTCTAACTAACTTGTTGTATGTTTGATGCATTTTTGTTCTTAATTAACATGTGATCTATTTGATTTTAAGTTCTCTTGTCACGTGATTTCCAAGTTTGTTTATGTATATCCTTTCTGGTACTGCTGATCTGCGGTCCTTTGGCGTCTGCTAGGTTGATGACTCTCCATCCATTGTCATTTGAAGTTGTATGTAGGCTTTCCATACCGGCAACTTTATTATAAGTTTGCTCTCTACCTATTTTTGCATTGAAATCTCCCAGCACAATCAGGATATCCTGTTTAGGTGTGTAACAAGACCCCCGGGGCTTGGACATGTATGTTACTAATTGTTAATATCCCCAGCCTTTAGCCCGACCACCCCAATAGGACTTTCAGTCTACAGGGCCCCACACAAGCCGGGACAGCTGACCTTCCCTATCCACCTATGGATTCCTACCCACAGGGGGCTCGGACAAGACAACAGTCATACTAGTATTCAAAGCCATGGTTAACAAAGCAAAATTTAATTTCTCAATACGTCAAAATGAACTCAGAGAGGGATGGCTGAAAAGCCTGGGTAGAAGACAATATATACACAACGCTGAATGAGAGCAGCGAGAAGATCTACAGATGATCGGTCTTCATCAGACAGCATGTGAGATATGTTCGTGCCGTCGTCCAGTCGTGGCTAACCACTCACCCGATAACCTCTGGTGCAAAGGAACTCAAAGTCGTAGACCTTCCAGAGTCCTCTCCTTACCCTGTGAGTAAGATCTCGGACTGGTCAGGCGTATGTCTGATACCTGACTGGCACTTCAACGATGTTCGCTGGTCATCCCTCGATGACGGAATGACTCGCAACAGATATCGCACTACTGAAGACTTATGGGCGACCCTAGGGTTCTAGGTGTCCCCATCGGAATATAAGTATTGCTGCACAATACCATATAAGAGCCGGGATGCTCTTCGGCTTCTCAAAGTCAATTAGATGAACTATTCTGCAACATAAGACTGGAGTGTTGGCTCCATTCACTAAAACTGTCACTGTTTAATAACTCCAGAGTAGAAATGTACTGACTCAGCACATTAGCAATGTCACAGTTCACTAACACCTATCTTAGGAGTCTACTGACTCAGCAAATTAGCAATGTCACAAGTCTTCAACAGCACCTAGGAATGTTGTAGCTCCCTGCCATAACATGTATGTTCCTCAGATGTTCATGAAAATAGCAGACTATTGTTGTGGTTCACTGACCAAGTTCAAGGTTTCTGAGATGATCACAAATGTAGATCCACACAGAGGTTAGATGAATCACTATACATTGGACATCACTAAGACCCAGCTGGGCCTGAAACATAGTTCAC
The DNA here is from genome assembly GCA_014155875.1 of Cepaea nemoralis. NCBI lineage: Eukaryota > Metazoa > Mollusca > Gastropoda > Stylommatophora > Helicidae > Cepaea > Cepaea nemoralis. The sequence goes on from JACEFZ010016152.1 coordinate 172,505, forward strand.
ACAAGTTCATAACAGCCAATTCAATTGGACTTTAGATCATCAAGAAAACACATTCATAGAAATCTTACTAAGAGTTCTCATAGGACCACCCGTCACCTTACAGGCGTGACTCAGGAAACGCATTAGTCCTAGACCCCATCTGGATCTGTTGACCAAGTCTTCGTCGGACTCGTAGCGGTTGTCTTAACTTAGACACACTGTAAACTTCCTAAAACCCATGTTTATCATGTGTTGACTCTGACAGATTCATGTGACCGCTCCCAGTATTGCTCCAAAATATCACATTGACTGGCACTGGAACGAACTGGTCCAGTTTAGTTCATGATCTAACTCTAGAATCTCCATCGTATAAATAGATCCTGAAACAAGGAGGTCGGTGAGAGTACTCGGCCACAACTGCAACTAGCATGCACATCAACAACAACACATGCATCAGTGCATAATATCATAACACAATGATATAATAGATCATCAACATAGTAGATCTTCTCTCCTAACAAGGAAGTACATGCATGAGACTGCATTAGTGAGCAAGTAGTTAGTCAAGTAACTATTCTGGGCAACATCTATCCCGATAGCACCAGAGTAGTCTGTTTGACTCTGTCATAGGATCCTACTACCTGGTGTTATTCCATTCCTCCGTTTCTCTTCCAACAACAACCTGAGAATACACCTACTTATCTTTTACTGTTGAGGTTTAATTCTCTGGGAGGTCTCCAGCCGGACATGTCCTCCTCATCAATATAACTCAATCCTTAATTAATCACTTAACTCATTGATCAATTAATTAAACAAAATTTATTAATGACTTCATGGCCTTAATAAATTAAATAAATCATGATTCGTTAATAACGTAACAGCATTAACAAATTACTAAATCATGACTCGTTAATAACTTAACAGCATTAACAAACTCATAAACCAAGCAAATGCTTTTGTCTTGGGATCCCTGTCCCAGAACAGTTATGACCTTTCTTAGTTGACCTTGTCTCCTGAAGCTCAGGTCTGTGCAGGTCTATCACAGGTGTGGTGGCAATCCACCTAGTAGTATTTCTCCCAGATAGCTGTGGATAAAGAGTACCTTGCTTCCGTGGCGATTTAGACCACGTCCTCCTGTTTATAATGGCATCCAGCACCTCATCTCCTAAATCTTTATTTCTTCCTTAAGTGTAGATCAAATCCCTCATAGGTAACTCCCTCCCCCTAGTAGCTGGGTTCCCCCACTAACAGGGTCGGGTTTACAGAAAAGAAGAGAAGTAGAGTCATTCATCAACGTTCCGCTCGTATTTCGGATCTGTACAAACGCAACGGCTTCGTTTACAACGCATCGTATCACTCTCGGTCGGGCATACAAAATAAACACGATCGGGCATGCCAAATCAACTCGGTCGCGCATGCAAAATAAATTCGGTCAGTCCAGCAAAATCAACTCGGTCGGGCAGGCAAAATACACTCGGTCGGGCAGGCAAAATAAACAAGTAGTGACATCATAATTCCACAGGTAATTCATAACTACCCCAATCAGGTAACTACAAAGCATTCCTACATAGAGGTGTAACAGCACTGTCACCCTCACATAGTAACTACTTCACTACACGACTTGATGGAAAAAACACAACACTTTGTTCCGGGAATTCACAAAGCGCAATCTATATAATGTCTAATTTACAACGCTATATAGCTGAGCAAAGAACACATTACTCACATGCCAAAGCAGATAACTCAGCCCTAGTGATGCAACTAAAACCACACAGCCTAACTAATGTCAAGAATTCTACACAGCCCTAGCTATGCAATCAAGGAATACGTTGTTAATACACTTGATAAACATAGATCTTAAATTACCCAAAACACACTCACAAGTAACAGTGGTATATTCATAATAAATATCCCGCACTAACAATCAATTTGAATATAATCAATATAGCAACGTCAGTCATATTTAATACAATAACGTCTGGTTTACAGACTTCAGCGTGTATTACCAACTACACACGCCGTAATGTGTCAGTGCGAACAAACACCCGTATTCGCAGTAGGCCTCTTAACTCAGATCGTCAACAGCCGATCGATACAGCTAATTATGTATTCAGACTGTCGGCAGGAAACATCGCGTCTCGTTAACAATCATTTAGGCATACGGCGCTTCGCTACAAACATATTCTAAGTACTTTATCAATTACCTGGTTATCAGAGTCACTACAATTATAGACTGCAAGGGTGTCACGCCCATTGCAGACATCAATTCTCCACAGCCATAAAATTGCGACCGTGTTCGATGACAGACCGTTGGCGGCTGTTTCATAACAAAATAGTTTTTACAACGGTGGTGTCAAAGACTCGACCACATCCCCTCCGCCAGGGAGAGCGGTCAATCCTGGAGGGACCAGGAGGAGATGCGGTGCCCGAGGCAAAAGCAGGGGAGATGAGGGAATAGTGGAAGGTTAGCCACTCCCTCATGATACACGCAGGCGGTGTGCAGAGAGTTAGCACTCTAATCACGATACCACCACACCTCATGAAGCCAGAGCACAGTTGAGTAGACACTCAACAGGCCACGTTTTGCCAGCAGCGTGCAATGTGAGGTAACACGCACGAAGGAGAAGGTCACCCCGCGTGGTGTGTAACCACGGGAGAGATGTTCGGCAGACGGGAGACTGGACTTGGGGCGTTCACATCGTTTAGAATAACGTTAGGAGTTTTGTGTTCACTAGTAGATAGAGTTAGCATAGGGTTAGCAGTTTGTGTTAGATAATTCTGTGGCTGTATATTGTGTATTGCATTAGCGACTGTTTACCGCTTGTAAGCGAGCCAACGGCAATAAAATGGACCATGCATTTTGCCTCTCACACGACTTGCAAGTTGTCTTGTATGGGTGTGTGAGAAGTACCCGATGATGCCTGTCAGTTAAGTTGTTGACAGGCCAGGGTAATTGTGGTGTCAGAAAGTGGTGCTTGGACGAAAGCGCCAAGCTAATACCCACAGATATTCTGGACTCCCTCCGAGTCCAGATATTCGATAGCAGAACTGGAAGCCCTCAGCGTCATCTATTCAGTGAGGAAGCTCCATCGATTTCTGGCGGGTGTATACTTCATTGTCCAGACAGATAATTCTCCCATTACGGTCATCCAAACTGGGGTGCACAGAAACGACCGGATATACAGATGGTCTCTGATACTTCAGAACTATACGTTTAGTATAGAACATATCAAGGGTAAGGACAACATTCTGGCTGATACCCTCAGTAGACCATCTGAGGTAATAATACCTGAAATCCCACATAATAATGTAGAGTGATAGTTAGTACATGAATACAGTACAATATGCTATGTAAAATAGGTTACATATACACCCATTGTGTGCTAAAGAGTGTACCAAGTACAACGAACTATCATGTGTCCGTAGACATTAACTTAAGAACTGTGCTACAGAACTTAGATACTACCGTGTGAATCAGGACAGCTCATTTCCAACTAAGCTCCAGTCCGGTGTATCATTTGTGTGAAATGTAGAAAACAGTGTCAGAACAGTGCTTAATTTCAGACACAGAAAGACTAAGCTACGACACCAACGAATCTCTACACGTGCACTACCGATGAACATTATTATGACCGTAAAATGTATTTCAGATACCCAGGCAAATTATGTAGTTATATGGTGCCTATACCAATATACAAACATGAAGGCAACTACTAACCTGAGAGAACTGAATACCATGTATATAAACTTAATGTGATATGTAAGATAATATTTTAACATAGTGATAGATGAGAGATAGAAGTAGGTAATATAATAAGTCTCATTTATTTAAATAGTATAGTTAGTACAGTAATCAACCCAGCTATGTAGCTTAAAATATTAGGTTAGACGTAAAAAAATAGGTAATTACAAGCTAAAGTAAAATGTTAATAGAAATAGTACCATTTAGAGTGTTACATTTCATTTAGCTTTAGTTTACGTTAGTTTATTCCATATTAAGGGAAACCATACCATCGATCAAACATTACCAGTAATTAGTATTATCATTGTACATACATCATTTACATAATTTAGATTAAGAACATTAATCATATGATTCATTTTCAATCTAACAACATTAGATAGTATAGTATTAGAAAAGTACATAATTTATGTTCACATCATCCAGGTAATTAAGGTACATAACTCATATCACACTAATTACATTTAAATAGTTACATTACATCCCCTTAGATTAGATAAACATAACGAATAGGATAAACAGATAATATAATTAACATAATAGAACTTAGGTAACACATTAAATACTTAGTTATAAAAGGAGAAGAGAGTATTATAATATAAAATATGATACTTTAGGTTAGTGTAACATACTAGATGATGAGATCAAAGGGACAAGCCATCAACCCTGTCTCGCCCATGTAAATATAATGTACATATATGACTCGTGCAATGACTAGCGCACAGTCATGAGGCTCAATCATCTCAAACTGAGCCAAACGTGTACAGTCTCACTCCAAGGTTTTTAAATAAGTAGAAGAATAAGTATGGAGGGATGAGTGATGGGTGATAGAAGTAAGGGTGAAAGGAGTATGACAGAAGGGTGTAAGTGAGAATGAATGAAAGATAGACGGGAGAGAATGCAAGCAGTCAGCAAATTCTTCTGCTGCCTGCCACGACTTTTAATATTTGTTTGCGTTAATGTTGGTTTTCGCTAGGGAAATTGTGTTAGTGTGAATGTGTTGTCTGTCATATAGTTTAGAACTTAGATTACAGTATTTTGGGTTTCATAACAATGGAATGTAGTCACGAATCAGTGTTATACACCTGCTTGTGGCCACATTGAACAAAATTATGACACTCAAAAAACTAACATACATACACAGATAAGTTAGAAATATAGGGTAGAAGTTAGATTAGTAGATTTATTACATCCAAACACGCAAACAACCAGAAAAACAAACATATAAATTGCATACACTATTTGTAGATCAAAGGCAGATAACTTGGTGCCAGGGGACATAATAGACAACGAAGAACTAAATTAACAGTGAAATAAAGTCTTACGCGCGGAAGCGAAGGAGGTAAAGCCTGTCGCACACACTCTTGTAGAATGGTTGTTAAATATTATATGGGGGACATGAAGCAATTCATGTGTTGACCCTAAGAAAGTCAACTTTGTATGGGTAGTAAGTTAATTTACTATGTGAGGGCAGGTCTTATAAGACAACGGTCCGGTTCAGACATACCTCTGATAAATATAATATAGCATGTGAGAAGGGGCTCACGCCAACCAGGCAAGTTTGTGGCGATTGCTAGTAGCCAAGTGAGGCTTTACTACATTGTGACAATAGTTGTTAATAGTCTATTGGAAAGCCCAGAGCCAGGTTATCTAGAGTCTTTGACAAAAATTAGAGACACTAATTTTTTGTGTAGAAACCTCCTTGCGTCACAACCAATAAGTGAAAGTTAATGACGCAACACAAGAGGGGCGGGTGTGTGTCAAAGACTCGACCACATCCCCTCCGCCAGGGAGAGCGGTCAATCCTGGAGGGACCAGGAGGAGATGCGGTGCCCGAGGCAAAAGCAGGGGAGATGAGGGAATAGTGGAAGGTTAGCCACTCCCTCATGATACACGCAGGCGGTGTGCAGAGAGTTAGCACTCTAATCACGATACCACCACACCTCATGAAGCCAGAGCACAGTTGAGTAGACACTCAACAGGCCACGTTTTGCCAGCAGCGTGCAATGTGAGGTAACACGCACGAAGGAGAAGGTCACCCCGCGTGGTGTGTAACCACGGGAGAGATGTTCGGCAGACGGGAGACTGGACTTGGGGCGTTCACATCGTTTAGAATAACGTTAGGAGTTTTGTGTTCACTAGTAGATAGAGTTAGCATAGGGTTAGCAGTTTGTGTTAGATAATTCTGTGGCTGTATATTGTGTATTGCATTAGCGACTGTTTACCGCTTGTAAGCGAGCCAACGGCAATAAAATGGACCATGCATTTTGCCTCCCACACGACTTGCAAGTTGTCTTGTATGGGTGTGTGAGAAGTACCCGATGATGCCTGTCAGTTAAGTTGTTGACAGGTGGGGATGTTAACCCCTCGCTTCAACCCCCAACCTGGAGGACCAGGTTGTTTCTCTTTGTCTGTTCTCTACCCTTTCACCTGTCCGGCTTGGGAGGCTCTGCTGGTAGCCACACTACTGCCGGCATAGCTCTCAGGGTTATCGAGAAACTCAAGCACCCCCACCACGCCAAGGTGGAAACACCATCGGGATATATATATATACTAGCAGACCCGGCCCGGCTTCGCCCAGTTCCTGGGAGGAGGAGGAGAGAGAAGGAGGAGGAGAGAGGAGGAGGTATTAGGATTAGGAGGAGGGTGAAGGAGGATGGAGGAGGGAGATTGAGGAGGGGGAGGAGGAGGGAGGAGGAAGAGGGAGGAGGAGGGAGGAGGAGAACGCAGGAGGAGGAGGGAGGAGGGAGCATCTCATTTAATTAATATAAGTAGTCATATAAGCTCCCGTTCCCGTTACCGACTATCTGTCTGTCTGTCTGTCTGTCTGTCTGTCTGTCTGACCCTGCCCGGCATCGCCTGGCTCCTGGTGTGGAGCATCTCATTTAATTCATATAAGTAGTCATATAAGCTACCGTTCCCGTTCCCGACTATCTATCTGTCTGTCTATCTGTCTGTCCCTCCCTCTCTGTCTGTCTGTCTGTCTGTCTGTCTAATCATTTATTGGTTGCGGTTAGAACAACCTTAGATAAACGGACAAAAAGCATTAGAAAGAGCACTTGAAAGATCTTTACATATTCCCCCAACAATTAACTTGGGTAAATGGAGCGGCGGCAGCAGCAGAAGAAGAAGAAGAAAAAGGAGTAGGAGGAAGGAGGAGGAAGAGGGTGGAGGAGGGAGGAGGAGGGAGGAGGAGGGAGGAAGAGATAGGCAGAGAGAGTAGGAGGAGGAGGAGTAGGGAGGAATAGGAGGGAGGAGGGGGGATTAGGAGGAAGAGGGGGGAAAGAGGAGAAGGAGGAGGAGGAGGAATGAGGAGGAGGGAGGAGGAGGAGTAGAGAGGAGGAGGAGGGAGAAGGAGGAGGGAGAAGGAGGAAGGAGGAGGAAGAGGGAAGAGGGAGGAGGAAGAAGGAGAAGGAGGGAGACGGAGGAGGAGGGAGGAGGAGGAGGAGAAGAGAGGAGGAGGGAGGAGGTGGAGGGAGAAGGAGGAGGAAGGAAGAGGTAGAAGGAGGAGGGAGAAGGAGGAGGGAGGAGGTAGGAGGGGAAAAGGAGGAGGAGGAGAATGATGAGGAGGGAGGAGGAGGAAGAGGGAGGAGGAGGGATGTGGAGGAAGGAGGAGGAGGAAGGAGGTAGAGGGAAGAGGAGGAGAAAGGAAAAAGGAGGAGAGAGGAGGAGGAGGTAGGAGGAAGAGAGGTGGAGAGAGGAGGAGGGAGGAGGAGTAGTAGTGAGGTATAGGAGGGAGGAGGACGGAGGAGGAAGGAGTAGGAGGATGGGGAAAGAGGAGAAGGAGGAGGAGAGAGGAGGAGGGAGGAGAAGAAAGAAGGGAGGAGGAGGGAGGAGGAGGAGAGAGAAGGAGGAGGAGAGAGGAGGAGGTATTAGGATTAGGAGGAGGGAGAAGGAGGATGGAGGAGGGAGAGGGAGGAGGGGAGGAGGAGGGAGGAGGAAGAGGGAGGAGGAGGGAGGAGGAGAACGCAGGAGGAGGAGGGAGGAGGGAGAGGGAGGGAGGAGGAGGAGAGAGGAGGATGAGGGAGGAGGAGGAGGGAGGAAGAGGTCGAAGGAGGAGGGAGAAGGAGGAGGGAGGAGAAGGAGGGGGAGGAATGATGAGGAGGGAGGAGGAGGAAGAGGGAGGTGGAAGGAGGAGATAGAGGGAGGGGAGGAAAAGGGAGGAGAGAGGAGGAGGGAGGAGATAGGAGGAGGAGGAAAAGGAATGAGGAGGGAGGAGGAGGAAGAGGGAGGAGGAAGAGGGAGGAGGAGGATGGAGGAGGAAGAGGAGGGAGAGTGGGAGGGCAAGAGGAAGAGGGTAGGAGGAGAAGGAGAGAGGAGGAGGAGGAGAAATGTGGAGGAAGGAGGAGGAGGGAGGAGGAGGGAGGAAGAGGGAGAAGGAGGAGGGAGAAGGAGGAGGGAGGAGAAGGAGGGGGAGGAGGAGGAATGATGAGGAGGGAGGATTAGGAAGAGGGACGTGGAGGGAGGAGATAGAGGGAGGGGAGGAAAATGGAGGAGAGAGGAGGAGGGAGGAGATAGGAGGAGGAGGAAAAGGAAGGAGGAGGGAGGAGGAGGAAGAGGGAGGAGGAGGAAGAGGAGGAAGAGGGGGTAGGGCAAGAGGAAGAGGGTAGGAGGAGGAGGGGAGAGGAGGAGGAGGGATGTGGAGGAAGGAGGAGGGAGGAGGAGGGATTCGGTAGAGGGAGGAGAAGGAGGGAGGAAAAGGGAAAAGGGAGGAGGAGAGAGGAGAAGGAGGGAGGAGGAGGAAGGAGGAGGAAGGGGGAGGAGGAGGAAGAGGGAGGAAGAGGATGGAGGATGAAGAGGAGGGAGAGGGAGGAGGAGGAGGGGAAGAGGAAGACGGTAGGAATTGGAGGAGGGGAGAGGAGGAGGGAGAAGGAGGGGGTAGGAGAAGGGAGGGGGAGGGAGGAGGGGAAGGAGGGAGGAGGAGGAGGAGGAGGCGGAGGGAGAAGGAGGAAGGAGGAGGAGGGAGAGGGAGGAAGGAGGAGGAGAGAGAATGAGGAGGGGAGGAAGGAAAGGGGGTGGAAGAGGAGGGAGGAGGAGGAGGGAGGAGGAGGAGGGTATAGGGAGGAGGAGGAGGTAGAGGGAGGAGGAGGAGGAAGGAAAGGGAGGAGGAAGAGGAGAAGGGAGGAGGAGGAGGGAGGAGGAGGTAGTGGGAGGAGGAGGAGGGAGTAGGATGGAGGAGGAAGAGGGAGAAGGAGGGAGGAGGATGAGGGAGAAGGAGGCAGGAGGAGGAGGGAGAGGGAGGAAGAGGGAGGAGGCGGAGGGAGAAGGAGGAAGGAGTAGGAGGGAGGAGGATGGAGGAGGAAGGGAGATAATAATAATAATAATAATAATAAGTCTTTATTTTCAAAGGGTTAAGAATTGGGCACGCAGGCCCGTCTGACATTCTGCCCTTCTTCTCTATTTCCTCTCATACATTCTTTCATTCAACATCACTTATGAAGCAACTTTTGACAACAAAAGAACATTAAAACGCATGAAAAATAATCAATAACAAATGACTCACTGAGGCAGTGGTTAACATGGGCATTATAAATACCTAAGGAGGGTGTAACGTGCCATACTAAGGGAATGTTTTTGGCTAGTTGTCGTTTGAGATAAGTTACCATTATTGTCTATTTTGTGTTATTTGTTATGGGGGCATGTAGTCTGTACTAAGGTAGTGTTCAAACAGGTTGCGAATGTATGTATCATGATTGGTGGTGTCTTTGATTTCTTGTGGAAGATTGTTCCACAACTGAGCGGCAGAGTATGCTAAGCTTGTTTTATATAAGTCTATCCTAGGTTTAGGGACATGAAGTATATTTAGTCGTTCGCTATGTCTAGCGTTATATTTAAACAATGGCCAAAGGTAGCTTGGAGCATTTTGAAATAGGATTTTGTGAATTAGTTTGGTCTTATTAAAAAGCAGGCGCTTGTGGAGTGGCAGTAACCGGAGACGTTTATATAGGTTAGAATTGTCGGTAAGCTTTTCACCATTAATTAAACGCACTGCCCTTTTCTGGAGTGAATATAGGCGTTTTGTTATTGATTTGGAGCATCCATCCCAGACTGTGGAGCAGTAATCAATATGTGTTTGTATATGAGAAGTATAGAATATCTTTCTTGTGTTTTCGTCAAGGAAATTTTTAATTTTGGCAAGTTGGTATACTTTTTTGGCTATTTGTTTAACTAGAGCATGAACATGTGAGTTAAAAGTTAGATTTTGATCTATGATAACACCCAGTGTCTTGTGCTCGGTGACACTTTCTACAGGCGTGCTGCCAATGTGCAGCTGAAGAGTTCTCTGCGAGTTTAGAGTGTGAAGTCTTTGCCTGGTTCCTATTAACATAGACTTTGTTTTAGTAATGTTAATTTGCATGCGGTTTGCATGACTCCAGTTAACTACACTATTTATTTCCTGTTGCAAGGATAATTCTAGCACATTACGATCAACAGCGTTTGTATATACTGTGCAGTCATCAGCAAATAGATCGCAGGACGACGACAGAGTTAATGGAAGATCATTTATATAAATGGCAAATAATAGAGGGCCAAGAATAGACCCCTGAGGTACTCCAATATTAATGGTAATGGCTTGAGATAAAACTTTATTGTGTGATACTACTTGCTTTCTGTCTAATAAGAATGATTTTATTAATGTCACTATATTAAAACTTACTTTCATTGTTTCTAGTTTTTTAATTAGAATAGTATGATCTATCATATCGAATGCTTTCCTAAAGTCTATAAACACCGCTCCACATAGAGTATTGTTGTTAATATTTTGATGCCAGTTTTCTATCATGTTTGTTAGTGCCGTATGGCAAGAATATTTTGGCCGAAATCCTGACTGGCTGTCAACTATCAGTTTATGGCGAACTAAGTGATCTAGTGTTGTTTTGTTGATGTGCTTTTCTAGCGGTTTGGATAATGAGGATAATATGGAAATTGGTCTATAATTACTCATGAGACGATCGTCTAGAGGACCAGCTTTTAAATGAGGATACACTTTAGCGATTTTAAAGGCTGATGGGAAGTGACCTCTGGTTAGACATTGATTATATATAAAAGTTAGTGACTCGCAGATCGCCGGTGCAGCATGGCGAAGGATCCGACTACTAATTCCATCTAGTCCTGATGAGTTATTGTTTTTTAGATTACGGAGATGAGTAAATACTTCAGTTGTCGTCATTAGCGGTATGTTGGAGGAAATGTGTCCATAGCATTTGTTCTCACAGAATGATGATAATAAAGATATGTCATGAGGCGCATCTGGTATTGCAGCCTTCAGTTGGTTTATGTCGGACTGAAAGTATCTACTGAATTGATCACATGTAACCTGATTTGATGGTAATGATTGTGATGATTTGTGTTTGTTTGTCAAGGTATTAATTGCTTTCCATATATCTTTAGTGTTGGTTTTATCTATTACTATGTTCTTAAAATAGTTTTTCTTTTCCTTCCGAATAACATATTGAACTTTGTTTCTCAGACTACGGTACATAGTTAGATCTCTATTTTTGTGAGCCCTGTCGCGATCTCTCATAAGTTCAACTACCTCCTGTGTGATCCACGGGGCTTTGTGTGATGTTTAACACGAACTTCCTTAAATGGAACATGTTTATCAAATATACTTAGAAAGGTCTTTAGCCAGTGGTCCAGAGCATCGTCTGGGTCAGGAAGCTGGTAAACATAATCTAGAGATGAGTTGACCAAATCTTGTAAGAAGACGTCTCGATTGAAATTTTTGTAATTTCTATATTTTATGCTTATATGTTTGTGTTTGGGAGTTTTGGTGCCCCTTTTCGACCACGTGCAACATACTGGATAGTGATCGCTCATTGCATTGATAGGTACACTACATTCTGTGATGTTATCAGCACACGTAGTATAAATATGATCTATAAGTGTTGCAGATGATTTAGTGATTCTAGTGGCTTGTTTGACTAACTGTTGGAAATTATATGACTCTATTATGTTTTCCCATGTTTTGTTTGATTTGTTAGCGTCTATGTTGAAGTCACCTAGCAATATTATTTCCCTAGCATTACTAAAGACTACATCCATCATAGTGGTGAATTTTTCATACCAGATATTTCCTGCACTGGGGTTTCGATAAAGATAGCCAACTACTAGCGGTAAGCGATTTTGAAGTTTAACCTCTATCCATACACACTCAATCTCACAGCTTTCAAAGTCTAGCCTGCGGTGGGCGTTAAGCGAGTTGGAAATATAAACTGCAATACCCGTCTCTTGTTTCTGATAGGGATCTCTTCTAATGGTTTTAAAACCTCTGATAGCGATGTCATCATCTGAGATGTTGCCATTTAATCGACTTTCGCTAACGCCAAACATGTGAAAATTTTGATTAAGTATAAGTGATAGTTCGGGCAGCTTCCCTAATAGATGGCATATGTTTACATGCCCGATTCTGAGCCCATTATTCCTGAGCCAGTGTTCGTACTTATTAGACATTTCAACAATGCGTAATCACAAGTTTAAAAGCAAAACACACACACACAAAGTGAATACAACTTACGTCCCTTATTACAAAACACACTCTAAAGTACAGAGAAACAGTAATATCTCTGTAAATATATAAAAATACGTACACAGATCCGTAAGGAAGAGCAGTGAAGACCCCCTCACTCACCGTGAAAACACAATTAGAATTATTATAAAAGCTATACAGCTAAGTACTATCAAGGAGAGGAAGAGGGAGAAGGAGGAGGGAGAGGAGGTAGAGGGAGGAGGAGGGAGGAGGAGAAGAGAGGAGGAGGGAGTTCGCCATTCCGAATTCATACTCGTCTAGGTTCTGTGATTTCGGTCCTTCCATTGATTGTTCTTCCCTTCTACACGACTGTAGATAACTTCCTTACACATAAAAAGATGAATTGTTATTGATATTGCTGTAGCGTGGAGGCATATATTCTTCTTCTTTCGTTCGCTTGAAATATGTCTATAACTGCAGTGCTGTCTCTTGTATGAATTGAACTGTCTTTTTCAGTTCACACAGCGGCCCATAGAGTTTATCCTCCACTGTCGTCTCTCTAGGCCAGAAGGTTTGCCTAGATATGTTATATTTTGGGCAGTCTTGGAGTATGTGCTCTGCTGTCTGCGACGCCAATCCACATGTACACATGGCTGTTTCACCAATCTTGAATTTTGTATACATGTGGTTGCGTAATCTATTGTGCCCTGTTCTGAGGCGCAGAATAATGACTTGTTCTGGTCTATCCATAACTGTGGTAGTCATCTTGAGCAGGTTTTGGTGGCTTTCTGACTGATTTGATCATTCTTTTCTTTTGGTGGTATGTTACAGGCACATCAGGCTGTTCTTCTTTGGCTCCTTCCTTAGCCAAGTTGATCAGCTCTGTCGTTTCCCGGGTACTCCACAGTGGGATGGTATCCACTGTATGGTGACCTTATGCTGACTGCTAAGTTCAGAAAGTAGTGTCCTTAGTACTGGCAATTTCCCAGACAGGAGCGCCTCGAGTACTGATTTTGCATCTGTCAATAGCACCACCGGTTGTGTACCATTGCTGGTATTTAGTAATTTCTCTGTTGCTATCTTGATTGCCTCAATTTCAGCATCGTAGTTATGGCAGTACTTTCCTGTCGGTACTCTAGCTGTGTCCCTGGTATTATTTGGGTATTCTATGTACACTCCCGCTCCTCCATTTCGAACAGCATTTTGTGCTGACCCATCTGTGTAGACTCGGATCCAGAGGTCCTGTGGGTATTCTTCATCAAGGAAGCTGAGAGTGGCTGTTCTGCGCTGCACACTGTTCTGATCTTCCTTGTCAAATATTCCTCTCACTTTTATCTGGATTTGTAATGATAGTCTATGCTCATCTTTCCACGGAGTTCGCTCTGGAATAGTTGTTAGGGGGATACCAACAGTGGGCAGATCGGTGGTTTCTCTGCAGAGTCGTTTTGGCCTGGTGGATAAAACTACTTCTTTTCAACCGCCCCATAGCTAGGTTTTCAAATCTGTTCTTCATAGGGTGGCCTGGCAAGCTGAGGAACTTTTCTGCTTGTATTAGCGTTTTCGTATCTCTGCGCTCACTCAGTGCTTGTGTCCTCCCCATCTTCTCCATTTCCACTATAGGGGTTGATCTCATCCCTCCTGTAGTGACTCTAAGTGCTTGATTTTGCACTTTGTCCAGCTCTTGTAGTGTGGTTTTTGCTGCCGAACACCATGCAGTTGACCCGTATTCCAGGTGTGGTCGTATGCTCTGTTGATAAACTTTGCTAAGTATTTTCGTACTGGCTCCCCATGTGGTTCCACTTAGCTTTCTCAGGATGGCTATTTTCCTTCTGGCTTTTGCTACTGCTTTGTTGATGTGCTTTCTCCATGTCAGCCTGCCATCAAATGTTACTCCAAGGTATGTTGGTTCTTTATCTTCTCGTAGGGGTGTTCCATTTATCTGGATGGTCCCTGCCTTTTGTTTTGGAGAGAGGGTAAATAGGGTGGTGCTGCACTTGTCAGTGTTTATGCTGACACACCATCTATTTGCCCATGCAACAAATGTATCTACAGCTCTTTGTATTACTCTGGTGGCCACTGATACATGTTCATTTGTGCTCCATAAAACCAGGTCATCGGCATACATTGCGGCTTTAATTCCATGCGGTAGATTAGCAACGAGATCATTGATGAAGATTAGAAAGAGTGTGGGGGACAAGACTCCGCCCTGGGGAACTCCGTGACGCAGTAGTACTTTCTTGCTCTTTAGTCCGTCTATCTGTACTCGGGCTCTTCTGTTGTGCAAGTATGCTTTCACCCATTTGTACATTCTTCCATTGACTTTGCAGTTTCTCAGTTTATTCATCAGACCTTCTTTCCAGACTTTGTCAAAGGCTTTCTTCAAATCTATCCATGCCGCAAGCATCAGCTTCTTCTCTTGGAATGCATCCTCAATTTCTTGAGAGAGGTAGGTTGTCTGATCTTCCGTAGAGTAGCACTGTCCTAAAGCCAGCCTGCTGTGGCACAAGGATGTTTTTACTTTCAATGTACCACTGCAGTCTGTGATTGATGATGCGCTCCAGTGTTTTGCAGAGACAGCTGGTGAGGCTAATTGGTCTGTAGCTAGAGGCAATGGAACTATCTTTCCCTGATTTTAGGAGGGGTATCATGATTGCTTCTCTCCAGGCTTGTGGAACACTGCCTAAGGTCCAACTGTTATTGAAGATCTGCAACAGCTTTGCTTTGGCCTCTGTTCCTAGGTTCCTGATCATTTCATTGGAGATACCATCAGCTCCTGGTGACTTTCTCATTTTCAGTTTTGATATGGCTAGCTCCAGTTCGCTGATTGTGATGGGTGCCTCCAGAACCTCATGTACTATTTCCTTCTGTCCTGTATGTTGCCGTTTCTCTTGAATCTCTTGTTGTTTCTCTGGACTGATTTTGATATTGTTATCTTGTGCGAATGAGTCCGCAAAATGGTCAGCTGCTTGCTTTCTTGTTAAGATGTTTCCATCTTTATGTAGTGCAATTTTTGAGTTTCTCCCTGTGCCCTCATCGTTAAGTTGTTTTATTAGCTTCCACAATTTCCTTGTGTCTCTTTCAAAGTTCAGAGACTCTGTTTTTTCCTGCCAGCTTTTCCGTCTAGCCTGCAGCTTGGCCCTTTGAAATTTGGCTTTTGCATGCTGGAATTTATTGTGGTGCTCTTGGCTGGGTGTGGCCTCTGCTTGCTTTCTACATACTTCCACATCATTATGCAACTGTTCCAGTTCACTACTCCAGTAGGGTTTATATTGTTTACGGGCTCCTCTTGGTACTGTTTCTCGCGCTGCCTGTAGTATGCATTTCCCAAACTCTTCAACTACTTTATTTATGTCTTTCTCAGTGTTCAGGTTTCTAACCAGTATGCTGGTGCGATGCTTGTACACTGCCCAGTCTGCTTTCTTGTAGTTCCACCTCGAGAGGGTGCTGCTTTCACTTACAAGCTCATTTTCTACAGTTAGAAAGACTGGTCGATGGTCACTGCCACCTAGTTGTTTCCCAACAATTCGTGTAATGTTCCACTCCAGGTCTGGTGAATGAAAAGCCAGGTCAGGTGTAGTTGTAGAGTGCCATGATCTCGAGTAGAAAGTATGTGGGTCGGACGGCTTGTTAACCAAGATGAATCTATTCTCATCCTGCCAGTCTTCCAGTCTCTCTCCTCTCTGGTCCATGTGATCATAGCCCCAACTCTGCGAGTGGCTGTTGAAATCGCCGCACACAATCATTTTTTTCTGTTAATGGTAGTGTGTCCAGTGCCTGTGGACGGTCACTTGGACAGTAGTAATTGATCAGATGTAGGTCTGTATAGCCTGTTTTAAGTTTAAGTGTCTGATACTCAGCCCCTTCCATATAGACTTCGATTTGGGAAGCAGTGATGTTATTTTTTACAAGGGTAAGTATCCCACCTTTTCGCCTGTCCTTTCGGTCAGATCGGTAACACTGGTAGCCTCTGATTTTGAAGGCTATATTTTCGTTGAGGTGAGTTTCTTGCAAGCAACATATGCTTACTTTTTCTTTGTCCAGGATGTTTTCTAATTCTACTTTTTTGTTGCTGACTCCCTCCGCATTCCAGTGCATTATTTTAAGTCTTTGTTTAGTATGGCTAGCTGTTCTGTTCTCATGTCCCCTGGTTCCACAGGACATCTGAGAAGGACCTCCAGTAGTTGGGGTTGGACCCTTTCGAGACATAGGGCCCGGCACTGCACCTGCCTGGGGGTCCAAAGCAGGGCGAGCACCATAACGTTTAGCAGTAGTCGACATATTCCATTTTGCGTAATTGCGTGGCATCCTGATTTCTGTGGTGCGCCTCCTGGCTGGTTGCCTCCGTCTTCAGCACCTTTCCTTTGCTAGAGCAGACTGTGGTCTCACTCGAGTTTAGATGTGTACACACGCACACACGTGTCTGCACATGCATGTATGTGTATACACATCTAGAGCACACTGGTTATTTTCCGGCGCCAGATACTCGCCGTCGCCCCTTCTCCTGTTAGTTAAAACAGTTCCGCCACGTGAAGGCCAGGAGTTGGACTTTTGCTGCAGAGGTTATGTATTCACGAGCCATTGGGGTATTTAAGCAATGTTGGGCGCTCACCCCAACACTGCGCCCCGGCTACATACAGCAATTTGGAACCGGAGGCATATATATCAGCAGCAGAGTTGATCCAGAAAAACAAAGTCTGAGATCTATGGAGAACCATGAACGCCTACGCCAGCCGGCACGGCACTTGATGATGATGATGATTGCCGTGTGACGATTCTGTGTAGTCACGTCATTTTCTTCGCTTTCCCTAGCGTTTTGGTTCGGGGATTCTTTCATCATCATCATCATATATTTACGTACGTATTTTGGGAGGGGGAGGAGGGAGGAGGAGGAAGAAGAAAAACGACAGTTGGCAGCGCTGGAATGAAAGGAAGACGTGTAGAAAATTTCATCTCAATCGGATGGACCGTTCGCGAACGTATAAAGGACATACATATTTACATACATCCTAATTTATATATAAGATATATATATATATATATATATATATATATATATATATATATATATATATATATATATATATATATATATATATATATATATACACACACTAGCTGACCCGGCCCGGCTTCGCCCAGGCCCTAGCGGGGATCTGTCTATCTGTCTGTCTGCTTGTTTGTCTGTCTGTCTGACCCGGCCCGGCTTCGCCCAGTCCCTGGTGGGGAGCACCTAATTTAATGCATATAAGTAGTCATATAAGTTCCCGTTCCCGACTGTCTGTCTGTCTGTCGACCCGGCTGTCTGTCTGTCTGTCTATCTATCTGTCTGCCTGTCTGTCTACCCGTCCGTCTCTCCCTCCGTCTATCCCACCCTCTCTATCTATCGGGTCAGATCTATATATCTATATATCTATCTATTTAGCTATCTATAGCCAGGGGACTTAACCTAAGACATAGCAATGCTACTAAAAGTTATGTCCCTTTATAGAATATTTCTTATGTTGAGTCATGTAATTACAAAATGAAATTTTAGTAAGTAAATAGATGATTGCACCCTAAGAAACTACTACAGTTGGTTGCACAGGAATGAAAGGAAGACGTGTAGAAAATTTCATCTCAATCGGATGTACCGTTATCGAACGCAGCAAATACATCCCCCACCACACACATACAGTCTCTTATATATATATATATATATATATATATATATATATATATATATATATATATATATATATATATATATATATATATATATATATATATATATATATATATATATATATATTGTGTGTGTTATTGTTTTGTTTTTGTTGTTCCATTGATAAAGACATAATAAAACATATGCAACAGAGCTAACCAACTCATTGAACTAATAGCATCAATACCAAAATAGAATTTCGAGATCACCCAGGGATGCAAATTGTTCTTTTTATTTGTTTAATAATTTTACAAAATTGACACAGTGACTCTATCATGGACGGGGGGAATAGCAGAGTCCATAGGAATATCAATACATGAAACAAATAAGCGGGCACTCTCCCGCTGTTTATACTTCACCTCGACACCGCAGAGTACAAGAGAAACGTGATGCGATGCAACAAGAGAAACGTGATGAGATGTCTTCCTACCAACTCTATGCTATCAATGTCAAACCTGGACAATGACTGAAAAAGGGAAAAGAATATTTACAACAGAAATGAGATTCTTGTGAAGAATACTCAACGTATCATGAAGAGAGAAAGTCAGAAATGAAGAAATCAGGACTGATGTAGGGGTTATAGCAGCGGCGCTATATTTCATCAGAAAACAGCAGGTTAAATGGTTTGGCCATATAACTAGGCTACCAACTAACAGTATCCTCCGACAAGGAACCAGAAGAAGAGGCCGACCATTGACGGAAGGAATAACAAAGTCCATGGGAATCTCGATATATGACTCCCAAAAACGGGCACTCTTCCGCTGTTTATGCTTCGTCTCGACACCGCAAGGTACAAGAGGAACAAGATGAGATTAGATGAAATGATGAGAGGATAAATATTGAGACTTGCAGCATACATTTTTGCCAGCTAGCATTTGTTGTCTTTAGTTCTGGAGTCTATGCACTAGCAGTGGGTATCCCCCCTCATAGCAACGTTTTTGTCCTGCATTCATCATCATCATTATCATCATATTCCACTTTTACAGCCAAGCGTCGTTAGGGAGGGATAGTTCGTAACCAACTCAAATATCTTGGAAGAATGATCACAGAAGATGACACAATAGACAGAGAAATCTAAATCAGATGCCAAAAAGTAAGTGCGCATATACATCAGCTGACACCCATACAGATGTTCAAACATCCACATATACTCTGTACCTAAGTCCGCAAAACGACGGACAGATAATAAATAAATAGCATATTCAACAAACACCTTTGCTACCAATTTCAAACTTGGATATTATCCAAATCACTGTAGGTTAGGGGTCTTGTCGTGGGACAACACCGGCCTGGTTCTCGGTGGTTGGCCATATGTTATTATTTTATTGGGTTCTAAATTAACCTTCTACCCTTTACATCAATTGTCCCCAGGACGGTTCACGGATGACACTACCCATATGACGACTGTGGACACAAGAAGACACCTAACTGACTATAATAGAACAACCTTATCTTCTTCTTCTTCTTCGTTCATCCGGAGTTTTTTTTCGGATGTGATTGCGTTGTGCCTGTTTACAGCAGAGCTGCGTTCTTGCGCCGTTAGGCCGACACATCCGACTTCTGCGGGCATTTGTTGACCGGGTTAACCTTCCCGGGGGTTTCTTAGGACGTTTGACTCTCACTGTTGTGGTGTTATCCCCCATCCCAGCTGGTCCATATAGAACAGCCAAAGATCCTGGTCAGCCCTCAAGGGAAGGCAGGGGCAGACCATGGGCATTCCCCGCCATCCAAGGAGGCTTCCATACTTGCAGAGCCGATACATAGCGCTCTGGTACTGGGCTCACCCAAGGAATCGTCACGTCCTGCACATGGCTGCTTAGCCTCACTTCCGTATATTGGGCCTTCCGTTCACCATAGGCTGTTCTTCCGGAAACCAGAAGTATGCAGTCTGCAGATGACATCCACACAGTAAGCTTTCGATTCGGACTTTCCACGTAATGGATTTGCTATCCAAGCAATATTCCATTTCATGCCACTAGGACACTTTTCCACCTTTTATGAAGCCCACACAATGGGCTTTTGATTCGGACTTTCCACGTAATGGATTTGCTATCAAGCAATATTCCATTTCGTGCCACTAGGACACTTTTCCACCTTTTATGAAGCCCACACAGCGAGCTTTCGATTTGGACTTTCCACATAATGGATTTGCTATCCAAGCAATATTTCATTTCATGCCTCTGGGTCTTCATGCACCTTTAAATGTCAACCTGTATGTAGTTAAAGTAAGCTGCGGTCAACTTGAGCTTGTT
This sequence comes from Cepaea nemoralis, assembly GCA_014155875.1. Classification (NCBI taxonomy): domain Eukaryota; kingdom Metazoa; phylum Mollusca; class Gastropoda; order Stylommatophora; family Helicidae; genus Cepaea; species Cepaea nemoralis. The sequence continues at coordinate 192,649 of JACEFZ010016152.1, forward strand.
GATATCTCCATAGAGCTTGTCCTCAAATGAAGCAGGTGTGGGCCAAAATATCTTTCTCTGTTCTGCATACGTTGGGCAATCCTGCAGCAAATGTTTTGCTGTCATTTTTCCAGTTCTACAATTACATTCATCAGTATCTCCTATCTTTAGTTTATTGAACAAGTGGTATTTCAGCCTGTTATGTCCTGTGCGGAGTCTGAAGATTGCTACTTGTTCTCTTCGGTCGAGTTTGTAATATGCATCATCCTTCTGATGGCCTGGATGCTCAGATTCCCATTTGGTTCTATAAGTGCTTTTTATCAACCTCTTTGCCTCATTATAGGTTATGTCTATGTCAGGCTGTGGTAGTCGTCCGCCCTCTTTTGCCAGTCTGTCAGCCTCTTCGTTTCCAGGTATACTGCAATGTGATGGGATCCACTGTATTACAACTTTTTTGGATTTCTGGCATAGACCATGGAGTGCTGCTCTTAGGTCAGTTAGTTCTGTGCTGTTATTGCTCTTGAGTATTGAGACAGCTGACTTTGCATCTGTGAAGATAGCTATTTGCTTCTCTTTATTTTCCTCCATCAGGAGCATTTCTGCTGCAGTTTTCAAAGCCTCTACCTCCGCTTTGAAGTTACTTGAAAATTTTCCAGTTGCCATTGAATGTGTTTTTTTCACTCCATTTTTTAAATTTAGGAGAATTCCTCCTCCTCCATTCTCTATTGAATTTTTGGCTGATCCATCTGTATATGCATGGGTCCAATTCCTGCTTGGGTAATGTTCTTTTATGTAGTTTAGGGTTATTTCTCTTCTTTCGGTTTCATGCTGAGTGTTCTTTTTCTCAATACCAGGAATGTTTTCTATCATCTCAGGCAGTTGCTGCTGTCTCCAAGCTGGGAACTTGTGTGCATTGTATATGGGCTTGACTGTTGATATGTTAAGTATAGGATCTGCCCTAATCCTTCGTTTTGCAGTTTCTACAAAGTTGCTACGCTTCAGTCTTCCCTTTCCAAAACCATTAAATCTGTTGTACATAGGGTGGTCTGTCAATCTTCTAATTTTTCTGCTTGTTGCTGGGCTCTGCTATCTCTTCTATCCTGCATTGGTTGTAAACAAGTGATCTTTTCTAGTTCATTAATAGGCGTTGTCTTCAGGCTTCCAGTTATGATTCGCATTCCTTGGTTTTGGACTCTACTTATTTTGGTAAAGTTTGACTTAGCTGCTGTTGCCCAAGCTGCAATGCCATATTCCAGTACTGGCCTCACCCGTCCAGTATATAACTTCTTGAGAACTTTCTCATCTGCTCCCCACGTTGTACCAGCAAGCTTTTTCATGATTGCCATTCTCTGCCTTGCTCTTGTTCGATTTTTCTCAACCTGTGTCTTCCATGTCAGGCGACGATCAAAGGTGACTCCTAGATAGTTTGGATTTTCTTCATGGCGCAATATTTTTCCATTCAATACCAGCTTAGGTTGCTGAGTTTTATTTGAGAGGGAGAACACTGTGCATGTTGTTTTCTCCTCACTTATCTTCACTAGCCATGATTTTGACCAGTCCTCTAGCGCTAATAAGGCTTGCTGTATTCTGCTGTTAGCTGTACTAATATATTCTTCAGATGTCCATATGGCTAGGTCATCTGCAAAGGAGGATGTGTGTACTCTGGCAGGAAAATTTTCTGTGATGTCATTTATATATGCTAGGAATAATGTTGGTGAAAGAACTCCTCCTTGGGGGACACCTTGCTCCAGCAGCATCATTTTGCTTGTTTGTCCTTGTACTTTTGTCCTGGCAGTTCTGTTCTCAAGGTAGTGGCTGATCCATTTATACATTTTTCCACAAACATGCATGTTTTGCAGTTTTACTTTCAGTCCTTCCTTCCATACTTTATCAAATGCTTTTTCTAAATCTATCCAGACTGCTAGTGTGTGCTTTTTCTCTTGGAAGGCATCCTCTATTTCCTGAGCTATATAGGTTATTTGATCTTCAGTGGATCTGTATTTTCTGAATCCTGCTTGGTGTGGTGTTAAGAGTTTGTTTTCTTCCAGATGCCATGTTAGCCTGCCATTGATAATGCGTTCCATTAATTTTCCTACACAGCTCAGTAGACTGATAGGTCGATAGCCATTTGGTTCTTCCAGGTCTTTTCCTTTCTTTGGGACTGGTATTAGTATAGCTTCCTTCCATGCCTGTGGGACTATTCCTCTCTTCCAGCTGTTATTTAGGACTGCTAGTAGTTTCTTCTTTGCCTTGGTGCCTAGTCCTATTAGCATTTCATTTGTGATTCCATCCTTTCCTGGTGATTTCTTCTTTTTTAGGGTATTCATTGCCTGTTCCATTTCTTCCATTGTTAGATTTGCCATCATATATTCTGCTGCTGTCTCTGTATTTCTATGATGTGTCTGTTTGTCTTTGATTGCTTTCTTCTGTTCGGTTGTAATATCAATGTGGTTTGCATTTGCATAGTGTTCCATTAGTGCATTTGCAGCCTTTTTGCCTGTAAGCAAGGCATTTCCGTGTTTAATTGTTATTTGTTTGTTTCTAGGTCCTTCATTGTTCATGGCTTTCACTAGTTTCCATAGTTTATTTCCATCCCTGTCAAAATTCAGGTTTTCTGTTTTTTCCCTCCAACAATCTCTTGTTGTTTGATTTACTGTTCTTTTATATTTTGCTGAGATGGCTTTGAGAGAGATGTTTGCTTCAATTGTTTGTTCTCTCTCTGCTGTCTTCCTGGCATCTTCAACTTTGTCCTCCAAACTTTGTAGTTCTTCAGTCCAGTATGGTTTGTAATTTTTCCTCGCTCCTCTTGGAATGGACTCAGTGGCTGCCTGTATTATCGCTCTGTTTAGACTTTCCACCATTTGCTTTATGTTGCCATATCGTGTATTTATGTTTTCACAATATTTGTCTGTTAGTATGGCAAATCTGTCCCAATCTGCTCGTTTGTAATTCCAGCGGGGCAAGGGCTTTTGCTCCTGTGGAACATACTCCATATTCATTTCAAGCTTGATTGGTCTGTGGTCACTACCTGCTAATTGGTCCAGCACATGGCGATCGATTTTGTGGAGGATGTCTCCTGTGCAGAAAGCTAAGTCTGGAGTAGAAGTGGTAAGCCATCTTCTGGAGTAGAAGCTCGGTGTGTCATCCGCTTTGTTGAGTAGATGGAGATTTGAGTCTATTTCCCAGTCCTCTAATTCATCTCCTCTTTTGTCAGTATCTGGGTATCCCCATCTTTCTGAACGGCTATTAAAGTCTCCGACAATAATGCAGTTTGTGTCAGTTATTTTCATGTTTGAGAGTGTAAGGTCCTTATCTGCTGGGCTATACAGATTGTAGATTCTTATTTTCACGTCCTTTATCATTATGTCAACACCTATAATTTCCGTTTGGTTGTCAGAGATCACAGATACTTCGCTGCAAGGTATTGTATTTCGTGTAAGTATTAGAACTCCTCCTTTGTGTCCTTCGCGGTCGAAACGTGTGGCCTGATATCCTCTGACTGAGAATTTGTGATTGGCGTTGAGGTGTGTCTCTTGAATGCATGCCACATCTATTCTATCTTTATGAAGACGATGTGTTAGGGAGTCTTTCTTCTTGTAAACTCCTTCGGCATTCCACTGTAGTATGTTGAGTGTCCGGGGTATTTGGTCAATAGCTCTTAACCTACTCCTCTGTGCCTTGACTCCACAGCACAGGGGAAGGTGACCACCAGTAGTCATGGGTGGACCCCCTCGAGGCAGGGGGCCCGGCACTATCACCGCCTGATGGGACTTCACGGGATTAGCACCATATCGATTAATTTTGATTTGTGACATCATGAATTAAGTTACGTTGCACTGCTTTGTCAAGCCTGTGGCTCAGTACATCCGATTTCGACAAGCATTTATTCGGGATGCTTTCCCTAGCCTTTGACTGTCCCCAGTCTACCTACAAGGCAGCAGGTTTCACGTTGCACTGCTTTGTCAAGCCTGTGGCTCAGTACATCCGATTTCGACAAGCATGTATTTGGGGTGCTTTCCCTAGCCTTTGACTGTCCCCAGTCTACCTACAAGGCAGCAGGTTTGTGTGTCTCTTCGTCTGGTCCCTCTCCCTTGACCTGTCCGACATGGGTGGCCCTACCAGTAGCTGTGCTACCGTCGGCATAGCTCTTGGGGTCATTGGGACGCACAAGCCCCTCTACCTCGTCACGGTGGACACACAGCAGAGGGGGAACAACCTTATAAAAGGCAAATCTAGAATCTTTATTGGAGATTCCGACTCGAACACACAGATGAACAAACCTACAGACAGACATACAGCAATGAACAGTCAATTGGGTGAGAGTAGTCTGCTTGACATTCTCATCATCCCACATAGGTATGTCAGTGTAGAATTGAATGTCAGTGTGTTGAACTAGGTGGTAAGACACATTCACCTGATCCTGTATGATGCCTCCTGGAGCTTTGGAATTTGACCAAGTAAAGTGAGAGAGGTGATAGATTAATAAGCGAAGCGAACAGAAGAAAACCTAGCCTGGTACAGTCAAGGCCTGCAGGCACTTATTTTCGCGATGGCGAAAGGCCGTGCAAGTTTATGAGTTTTATGAAGATAAATAATATGTTTAGAGGAAATATCATTTATATTGTTTGTAAATTTCAGTCATTTTGAACAAATAGTTCTCTCTCTTTCTCTCTCTCTCTCTCTCTCTCTCTCTCTCTCTCTCTCTCTCTCTCTCTCTCTCTCTCTCTGTCTCTCTCTCTCTCTGTCTGTATGTCTCGCTCTCTCTCTCTCTCTCTCTCTCTCTCTCTCTCTCTCTCTCTATATATATATATATATATATATATATATATATATATATATATATATATATATATATATATATATATATCCGTTTCTTGCGCTCTGCCAAATGGTGCATTGCTTTCTAAAAACACCTAGTTGAGCAATGAGTAGGGGACATAAACATCTAATATTGTTATAAGGGAGATAACTAGAACGTAATAAATAATATTATATACTAGCAATAATTATATGTATTGACTTAGGAGTCTCTGTAATGATTTTGTAGAAATAAAAAGTTTGTCTATGAAGTCAAATTCTATAAGAAAATAAATAACACTGTCAGGCTAGGTATAAAATTTCTTTTAAATTTCTAAGTATTTAATTTTATAATCAACTTTACAGTTCTATATTTATTTTTCAATATCTGAGAGAACACTTTCAATGTAAAGTTTACCTTTCTTACTACCTCGGTAGTAATTTTTTACTGGCTTACTAGAGCCACATTAACATTCGAAAAACAAAACCTATGATAATTAGCAGGCTGATACAGTTGTATATCTTTACATTGAAAGTGTTCTCTCAGATATTGAAAAATAAATACTCTACTGATGAAGAATCAGATTCGCTGGGCTGGTCACTTGACTCGCATGCCAGATCACAGGCTCCCTAAACGAATTTTCTACAGCGAACTGCGTTGTGGTAAACGCTCCCAAGGTGGCCAGAGGAAACGTTTTAAAGACACTCTGAAAATTTCACTGAATGCTTTTGGAATTCATCATGACACCTGGGAGGCTGCAGCCAGAGACCGAAATTCGTGGCGTGCATCATTGCACAAAGGTGCAGTCATATGTGAGGCAACCAGGACTGCAAAGAGCTGTGAAGAAAAGGCAGGACAGAAAAATCACTGCAGGAAATCCTCCTCCGGAGACGTCAAGCATTCTTTGCCCACATTGTCAAAGAACATTTCGAGCCAAAATAGGCCTTATCAGCCATCTTAGAACCCACGGCTCGACACCTTCAACCCCACTGGATGAAATGAATGGTCATCATCATTCTTGATGGACAAACAACAACACAGTTGTATAATGATGTGGAAGTGTTTGGAAGGCAAGCAGGGGCCAACACCTTGCACACGAAACCTCCTGCGTTTCGCCCTCATTCGAGAAGACTAGGCATATGATCTCACAGTCCAAGAGATTAGGAGGCTGTGTCATGTGACTGGTGCTTCCATCAATGATAAACTGTAAGTTTAGAGGCTGACTGTTGTGTTGGCATTCTGGCAATGACCTTATGCACATATGTCTGTGTGTGCTGTTGATTTTTCGGGACTGATGTCTGTTCCACTTTTCAAATGGGACAGTAAGGAGCATGTTGTGTGATAATTCACGGGCACAGGAACGGAGCATTAGGGGGTGATCCTTTGCCGTGAAGTTGGAAACGCAACTAACTTAAATCTTTAAAAACAAAATTAAATTAAAACTTAACCGCGACGTACTAAAGTGATCTGATTAAAAACCAAAGGTTGAAAAGCCAACATAGCCGAGACAGTCGATCGTCCTGTTGATTCACTTGAGCACATTTTCAGCGCTCTAAAGGTGAACATCAAGTTTCTGCCCGTCAAAGAATAATTTTCACAGTTTCAACAACCGTTCTGGGAAATGCTGATTTGCATTGTTTGTTATATGTATATATGTTTATATGTTTTATTGTTTCGTTTTTGTTGTTCCATTTATAAAGACATAATAAAATAGACGCAACAGAGCAAACCAACTCATTTGACAAATGGCACCAATACCAAAGAAGAATTTCGAGCCCACCCAGGGATGCAAGTTTGTTTTTTTATTTATTTAATAATTTTACAAAATTGACACAGTAATTCTATCATGGACGGAGGGAATAGCAGAGTCCATAGGAATAACAATACATGAAGCCTATAAGCGGGCACTCTCCCGCTGTTTATACTTCACCTCGACACCGCAGAGTACAAGAGGAACATGATGAGATGAGATGAGACCAAAGAAGAAACACGTCTCAATAGATGCTAAAAAAGCATTCTACAAAGCAATCTTCCTACCAACTCTATGTTACCAATGCCAAACCTGGACAATGACTGAAAAAGAGACAAGAATAATTACAATAGAAATGAGATTCTTGAGAAGAATACTCAACGTATCATGAAGAAAGAACGTCAGAAATGAAGAAATCAGGACTGAATTAGAGGTTATAGCAGCGCTAGATTTCACCAGAAAACAGCAAGTTAAGCTAATATCAAGCCAGCTAGGGAGGCATGGTGTTTCCCCACCTACCCTGGGTGAGTGTCCTGTTAAATTCCCGAGAGGAGACTGGAATCAACAAGCACATCTTTAAACTTATTATCTGTTGGGATTATTGACTGACTTTGGTCTACACTCCTCTCTTCTGTCTTCCCTTCCATATATCTATTTCTTTCACTCTCTCTATTATTCCCTCAACACATACTCCGACAACAGTTCCTTTCAACGATAAGATAAAAGATTTATTAATAAAAACTATGTCTGGTGTATGTATGGATATTGTCTATGTAGTTGGTATGTTCTTCTAGTGTGGCTGCCAGATAAGATGTTGATAGATAGTCTCCGTGTCTTCTCTCGTCTCTTCTCTCGGCTAGAGTACAGGACATGACATAGATACAACAGAACGGTCTCACCCTGAATGCTCCGTCTGCTTGAGTCTGTAGATATATCCGGTTTTTTGTAATGAAAAATGTTCACCACTGTATGAATGTATTTAAACCGATCACTATATGCTGTCAGCTTAAACTGAATGTTCTTTATTATCTTATAGCGTTCTTAATTCCATCCTGGAAAACACGTCGAGTTTCTAGTATTCTCTATTTTTGTCCGGTAAAAGTTCTACACTGGATAGTTCTTAATTGGTATAGGCACTTTGTATGCACCTTGCAACTCTTCGATACTGAGTAATTTGAGTCTTTTTTCTTTAGTTTGTATGATCTCTATTTTCCGTTCTCTGTCCTCCTGACTTATTAAGATGACACTTCTTTTCTTTCCTTTCTTATGCACAAGTGTCGTGCTTTATTACTTTAAAGTGCTTTCTTGTGGGTTATCAACACTGAGTGATCTTGACCACAGCCATCTGTGTTATATCTTAGTTGATAAGTCCCGCACTGGTATGGAAACCTGTGTGATATACATTTAATAATGAGATCTGTGTCTGCTTCCTCTTCTCTCCTATGTGAGTGTCTTTTCCTCCAGCCGAAATGAAAAGGCTTCCGAAAAAACCCACTCTGACATAGGATAGAAGATTCACCTAATCGTCTATACTATTCCTACTAATAGAAAGCAATGTTAAATGCACTTCACGCCCATCTATATTCCTATGCTAAACTATACTCTAATATATGAATACCTTATAAACATCCTTTACTGAATTGGGAGTACTAAATGCACCATAAATACACAAACGTTCTTCTGAACGCAGCACATCCCTTTTCATAATCCTTCTCTCCCGAAACCTAAGAAACACACTCTCCCTCACAAAGACGTAGCCACTCTTTTATAGGTCATCTTTGCCGCATAGTCCTTGACATTGCTGGACACCTCACATCCAGACTTCATTATCATCGTTAGTGGAAAATTACAGCTCTGAACCGTTTCACTATCCATACCGCAATATGCTGTCCAATAATACTCTCTGCTTTTGTCGCAAACCAATTTTTCCACTCGACAGTTTACCTGTGCGGTTAGCGGCCCCCTTTCCTGTCTTGACCTATAAACACATGCGCCTGGTCACTCCTTTGTTTGTTACCCTTACTGCTTCGTTTGTTAACCCTTCTTCTACCTGGTTAGTCGGTGTATACAGTCGTCTATCTGGGAATCATTAACTCTCAGTATTTCACGACATAGGCCCCCTCTTAAGAGATTAGACCGCGTCGAATCTTTCTCACTGTAGGTTTGATTCCCATGATCCACAACCCTAGTCTTCTTCCTCCGGAGCTGGATGTCTGGATAATAAATCTGCTCCTACATTTTCCTTACCATAGTATTCCACTGTGAAGTCCAGTTGCCGCAACAACTTCCATCACATCCACCGTGCGTTGAGCTTCTGCGAAGTAGCTATTAACATCACGTGTTGATGATATGATTGGATCCTCACATGGCTCACCTCATTATCCAGTAGGCGCTCTAATTGACACCCTACGATACTACTCACGACTGAAACTAGTGTTGGCTCCTCGCTCCTGTACGTCCGGTCGACCTCCTTTCGACTTGCGTCAGCGACGGCTCACAATACAGACGGATTGTCCCATCCTGATTGTAACACTGCTTCCATGTCCTCTTGGTTTCCCCCGGCTTTGCCTCTGGGGATGTTCCACCTCGTCCTCGATGGACCGAGTCGTCTTTCCCAAATCTCCTGGACTTTTGCTTCCAGGACCATCTTGGGCGATATTGTATCTGGTCAGCCAATCTTCGGTTGGAGTCCTGGGTAATTCTCGCTTTTCCCGACGTTACCCACCCCTTCTGAACTTGGTTACCGGTGAAACTTTCACTCTTGTCCTTTCCCTGACTTGTGATTTCCCTCCTCCTGTCGTTGGGTAAATCTGACCTATCACGTACTGTCCCATAGGCCCTCCTATGTTGTACTGGCGATCTCTGGTCTTCGTCTGGACTGGTAACCTTTGTCCCAATGGCTGCCATCACCATAAAGTGCGAAGCTTTGCTCCCGGATCTCTCTTCATATTTCCTAATGAGATGTCTAGGGAGATTTTTCTTCTCTTCCCCGATCCGTATTTTGTAGATGTTCTTGGACACCACCTTTTCCACAGGATAAGGTCCTTTCCATCCTACTTGGAGTATATTGGTCTCTGCTGGACTCCACACTTCCACTTTGTCTTCCACTTTAAGAGCTAGTTTCCTCTTAATTCGCTTGTTGGGTGGTGCTTTCTGGCACTCCGAACAAGACTTCACCCACCGGCGTACATCTCCGGTCATTCCTGGCCAGCAATAATGGCCGGATATTTGCTGCAAGGTCTCTCTGACACCCATATGTCGATTCTCGCCTATGATGTGTCCACTCTGAAGAATGTGAGGACGGTGGGTCTCTGGAACCACCCACTGCTCGTGCAGGTTATCTCCCCTCCCAGCTCTCCGATAGAGTAGTTGATTCTTCAGAAAGTACTGTCCCCGTTCTGGTGGCTCAGCACTTCTTTGCAGCTTCCTGTAGCAAGGATGCAACGTAGTATCCTTCCTCTGGGCAGTATGCAATTCTCCTATCCCTGAGTTGTCGCATAGTGTCTCTGCCTCTTTTTCCTTCCCTTGAGATCCACTGACTACTGTTCCCTTTTGGGCTGGCTGTTTGGGCATCCCCAAAAAGACATATTTCGTGCCAATGATCATTGGAAATAAGGAGTCAGATAATACAGCAGCTGGAATAATGCCCGTGACGTACCTGGATTTAATCTCCACCTTGGCGATTGGCAGCGTCATGGTAACAGCACTCCTCATTGCCGGCTGTATTTCTATGGTCTCCCCTGTAAGTTGGTCTGGGCTTACCAAGCTGGCGTCCACCACCGCTTCCCCATCCAAACCGGTATCGTAGAGACAAGCAACCTGTTGGCCATTTACTTCAATCAGTTCAACCACAGGTGGTCTCTCTTGGTCCTGAGTGTCTTTCATCTCCTTGACCGTTTCCTTGCCTTCCTCTTTTAATTCCTCGAGGTTGGTTATGCAATTGGCGTCGTTTGGCCTTGCATCTGCAGTCCACAGTATTATGTGTTATCGACTGGCAGTGTGTGCACCCTGTTCCCTTCCTAGGTTTCCGTGTGTCCTTTTTGTTCCTTTCTCCTTCGCCGACCTCAGCCTTGTCTGTGATCACCGATGTAGGAATCACTTTGCATGCTGCGAAGTAAGAACTTTTAGGTTTCGATCTGCAGTCTTTGGTGTTGTGAGAGGCCGCCTTGCAAAATGAACACCACTTCTCAGACCACTGTCGTTTCGCTTGAGAATTCGAGGTGCTCTGGTTTCCTACCTTCACCTTCTCTGAACTCTCCTCTGTGTGCTTTATATAAGGTTCCCCTTTTTCTCCTTCCCAGTTTTTAGGTTTCTTTTTCTCTGGTTTCTCCTGACCTTTGGTTTGTGTACTTAGTTCCTCAGTTTCACCATGTACTTCCACGAATCGTTCCGCCAGCTTATTCACAACATCAATCCGTTCCGCCCCTTGTTCTCCCAAGAAGGTTCTGAGAGGTTTCGACATTTGCTTTCGCATCTGGTCTACCACCATCATCTCTTCGAGACTCTCATAATCCCTCTTGAATTCTGCCAAGTCCATCCATTTCTGGAGATAGGATTTCAGCCTTAGACTGTAGGCGGCGAATAGTTCTCCCGGCTCTCGTCTAGACGATCTAAACTTCTTCCTATACGTTTGTGCGGTGATGTCAAAATGCTTCATCAAAGCGGCTTTTAATTCCTGGTAATTATTTTCCTGTCCTGGTGGTAAGCGTGTGTACACGTCGAATCCCGAACCGATTAATCCCTGGGATAGTTTAAGAGCCCATCTGCTCCTATCCAGCCCCATAGCGACTGACATTGCTTCGAAACGAGATGCGTACTGGTCAAAGCGTTCCTTAGACTGATCGTAGACAGCTAAGGGAAACTTCATGGCATGGTAACCATGTCCACTCATGTGGGTTGCACCAGGTGACGAAGAACTTCCTTCCACTCCATCTATTTCTCCCTTAGTTTGTGTCTTGAGTTCTAGCTCTTTCATGCGGTATTCATGTTCTCTGATCTTCGTGGCTTCTTCTGCTTCCAACTGGGCCTTACGCTCCTCCCTTTCCGCTTGACGAAACTCTCGCTCTCTTTCTTGTATGTAATCCGTTAGCTCGGAACCAGCTAAACCAATTGCCTCCCCGTTGGCCCTCAGTTCGGCTGTAGTTACTTTAGGAGTTGCCATAGTTACAGCAGATAAGTCAGCACGTTGAGTAAAGACACCTCAAGGCAGTAAAGAAGTATTCACTATAAACTTATATTCTACCTAGAACCTATATCCTTTATATATGTCTATTAATTATTATAAATCTCCAACACCACACAGTACATCACAACCACTCTCTCATCCACAAGAGGAGATATAGGATAAAGACTTATGTAGACGTGTGACCGTGTGACTAGGTATGTAATGTGTCTTACCACCTATCCACATTCACTCTGTCTGGAACTTTCTCACTGTAAAGTCACCAGCGTTAATGAAATGTTTCCACCATAAATGTAATGGCACCATATATCCAATGGACGTCCTTCCATTAAAAGTCATCAATGTATACTTCTTTTTATTCCAATCAGTATGTCCCAACATGCATGTACTCCGCTATGCCTGTGCCAATATGCAGGTCATATGGGTATAATGTATGTACGTATCCCGCTCGCTCCACCAATTATGTCCTGTTAATTTCCCGAGAGGAGATTGGAATCAACAAGCACATCTTTAAACTTAGTATCTGTTGGGATTATTGACTGACTTTGGTCTACACTCCTCTCTTCTGTCTTCCATTCCATATATCTATTTCTTTCTCTCTCTCTATTATTCCCTCAACACATACTCCGACAACAGTTCCTTTCAACGATAAGATAAAAGATTTATTAATAAAAACTATGTCTGGTGTATGTATGGATATTGTCTATGTAGTTGGTATGTTCTTCTAGTGTGGCTGCCAGATAAGATGTTGATAGATAGTCTCCGTGTCTTCTCTCGTCTCTTCTCTCGGCTAGAGTACAGGACATGACATAGATACAACAGAACGGTCTCACCCTGAATGCTCCGTCTGCTTGAGTCTGTAGATATATCCGTTTTTTGTAATGAAAAATGTTCACCACTGTATGAATGTATTTAAACCGATCACTATATGCTGTCAGCTTAAACTGAATGTTCTTTATTATCTTATATCGTTCTTAATTCCATCCTGGAAAACACGTCGAGTTTCTAGTATTCTCTATTTTTGTCCGGTAAAAGTTCTACACTGGATAGTTCTTAATTGGTATAGGCACTTTGTATGCACCTTGCAACTCTTCGATACTGAGTAATTTGAGTCTTTTTTCTTTAGTTTGTAATGATCTCTATTTTCCGTTCTCTGTCCTCCTGACTTATTAAGATGACACTTCTTTTCTTTCCTTTCTTATGCACAAGTGTCGTGCTTTATTACTTTAAAGTGCTTTCTTGTGGGTTATCAACACTGGGTGATCTTGACCACAGCCATCTGTGTGATATCTTAGTTGATAAGTCCCGCACTGGTATGGAAACCTGTGTGATATACATTTAATAATGAGATCTGTGTCTGCTTCCTCTTCTCTCCTATGTGAGTGTCTTTTCCTCCAGCCGAAATGAAAAGGCTTCCGAAAAAACCCACTCTGACATAGGATAGAAGATTCACCTAATCGTCTATAATATTCCTACTAATAGAAAGCAATGTTAAATGCACTTCACGCCCATCTATATTCCTATGCTAAACTATACTCTAATATATGAATACCTTATAAACATCCTTTACTGAATTGGGAGTACTAATGCACCATAAATACACAAACGTTCTTCTGAACGCAGCACATCCCTTTTCATAATCCTTCTCTCCCGAAACCTAAGAAACACACTCTCCCCTCACAAAGACGTAGCCACTCTTTTATAGGTCATCTTTGCCGCATAGTCCTTGACATTGCTGGACACCTCACCTCCAGACTTCATTATCATCGTTAGTGGAAAATTACAGCTCTGAACCATTTCATATCCATACCGCAATATGCTGTCCAATAATACTCTCTGCTTTTGTCGCAAACCAATTTTTCCACTCGACAGTTTACCTGTGCGGTTAGCGGCCCCCTTTCCTGTCTTGACCTATAAACACATGCGCCTGGTCACTCCTTTGTCTGTTACCCTTACTGCTTCGTTTGTTAACCCTTCTTCTACCTGGTTAGTCGGTGTATACAGTCGTCTATCTGGGAATCATTAACTCTCAGTATTTCACGACAGTGAGTACCGTCCAAAAAGAGAAACATAGGCGAATGCAGCAGTTTTTACCCATGATGTCTATGAAGGTTTCCACTCAGGCATTGAAACCTTTGCTGCAGCGATTGATCTTGAGGACGCGTACAACAGAGCACCATTGGATTTTTAATGTTTCAGCTTCTTGAACTCAAAATAAGTCCATTCCTCCTTAGTTGGATCGCTGCAGCCCTCTTCCAACGGAAAGTAGTTTTTAGGTGTGGCAGTTGGACTTCGGAACCAACAATAATATATCCTGGCCTACCACAGGGATCACCATTATCTCCGGTACTGTTCAACGCCTACACAGTGAGAATCACCCGTGAGCAGATCACTGGGCCTGGTAGGACATTGTCATATGCCGATGATGTTTTAGAGTATCGTCAGGGTAAGGATAGAGATCAGATTGCTGTGGAACTACAAACCGAACTCAATCGCATAAGTACTTGGTGTGATGAAGCTGGGGCAATGGTCAACCCAACAATGGCAACAGTGACTTGGTTCTCGTTGAATAATCATATTGTAAACACTCCAACACCAACTGTAAAGCTGTGTTCAGAGACGGTGGAAAGAACGCAGGCAATGAAATACCTAAGGATACGGTTTGGTCGAAGCCTTGCTTATAATGAGCGCACAGACCAGGTGATAACAAAGGCCAAGCGGGGATTGGCTGCGATGCGGGTGATGGCGGCAGCAAACTGTGAACAGCGCCATCTATGTCTTCTGTACGAGGGGCTGGTCATGTCTGTTTTTGAGTACGCGATGGCAATCCTGACTTTCAGCCATAAGCAGATAGAAAGGATGGAAAGGATACAGAATGAAGCTTTGCGCATTATTCTTGGATGTACAAGAGATACAGCATGTAGGGCGATGCGATACCTTCTTGATTTTCCAACCAGTGAAGACAGAATACAAGTTTGCAGAGTACGCGCCTACCTCAGAGTTAACGCAAACACACAACATCCACTGCATAGTGAAATTATGAAGGTGAAGGACAGCAGGTTAAAAAGAGGACGGTCGTGGATGGGTCAAGCCGAAGACATTCTTCGACAGGTGGTTTCACTTGAGGACTTAGAGTCTGGCGAGGAGTGGGTAAAAGTGCCAACAGATTTCTGCACATCCTTTTCAGTTTGCATCCAACTAGATAGAAATTGCAGACAAGAAAATTCGGCTGCTGTGAAGGCTGAAGTACAAGCGTTGATTTTCGAGAATTCGCTAGACGGTGATGCTGTCATCTACAGAGATGGGTCGGACGTCAGACATGTCAGAAGCTCGTGTGACTTTACGGCTCGGGCCGGAGGGAGAATTGTGAAGGAGGACTCTGGTAGTAGTATAGTATGCGCATTATCCCCCCTAAATGGAGAAGGAGGAAAACTTTAAAACAAAACTTAAACAACAAGTTACATCGCTTAATTTTCTTGTTTTTTTTTAATTTTTTATTGTTGAAATTTACTTTTTTCAAATATTATTCTTTAAGTTTAATTTTTAAATTTTATTATTAATTTTCATGATAGTGATTGATTGCATAAGATACTTTTCATTTTCTGAAATATAGCTTTTGTTTGCCCTATTATGCCATTAATCTCTTTTGTGTATCTTCCATCTGCTGTTATAAATGTCCCCAAGTATATAAAATTATCCACTTGGTTAAGACTTTTCTCTTCTATCTTGATCTTTCTATTAGTGTTCGTAATGTATATCTTGCCTTTTGTGTCCCCTTTTCCTTCCACACATCCATACTGCTTTTCGCCAATTTTCAATATTTATTGTCTTTCTTATTCTTCTCATTATAATTCTGAGTAGAATCATAATGTTATAGGAATCTGTAAAGAACACCGCTTGTCATTGATTTCCTTCTTAGCAGTGATCATACAGGTCAATGACCATATTCATTGTCTAACGTCTAGTAGGTTATGGGACAGACGATTTATCTCCAGTAGGTTGGAAAATTTGCCCAGTCAGCAGAAAACCGGTTGTGGTGTAATGACTGTTAGTGTTACCTGGTATGATATGGTATTCAAGAGATCAATAATGCAGACGCGGATTTAAGAAAGTCTTTATTGGCAATAAGCAGCATTGGAGACTTGAAGATATGGGTAATATAAAGTGGTATAATGACCACGCAGAGGCTGGGTTTTGGAAAGCGGTAAGTTGCGAGCTGAAGTGAGTATACTGTGAGAGCAAGTGGGTATGTAAGCAGGTTATCTTTATTTGTTGGTGTTCAGATCATCCTTATTTGATGTTCACGTCAACTTTATTTGTTGTTCATGGTGTTTAGGTAGACAAAGTACAGAGAGAGAGAGAGAGAGAGAGAGAGAGAGAGAGAGAGAGAGAGAGAGAGAGAGAGAGAGAGAGAGAGAGAGAGAGAGAGAGAGAGAGAGAATTGATGACAGGTAGAACAATGAAATGTTATGAAATACAGAGAACAACGTAGAAAATGTAGTAAGAAAAGCTCTGAGTTGCTCCACCCCACTGGCTGTGATATGCGCGTAAAATGCTGTTTCTTCATGTGGTCGTGGAAAATTGTTGACAATAAGGCTGCTACTTGAAGGATTTCGCGAGGCTGCAGACTGATGACAGTTGATTATAGACGAAACAATGAGTTATTTATACCAAGACTGAATAACTGGAACATATCGGTCGAATGGATATATTGTCCCGGTCAGTAATTTCAATGTTACACTTTTTGACACATCCTGTTTAGTTGACGTCAATGGATTTCTGATTGAATGGACAAGGTGATGCAGTAAGGTTAAAGATGACCGTAGATACTGTTTTCTTGAAATGTAATATGTCCACAAGGAGAGAGAGAGAGAGAGAGAGAGAGAGAGAGAGAGAGAGAGAGAGAGAGAGAGAGAGAGAGAGAGAGAGAGAGAGACAGAGAGAGACAGAGAGAGATGAGAGAGAGAGAGAATGAGTGAGAGAGATGATCGTTTGAAAATTTGAGAAAATTAGACCTGTTTTGTTGTGTGGCAGTGAATCTTGGCATGCAAATTATAATTGCAGACAATGAGCGGAATCTTTAACATTTAGTAAATGTGTTTGTTTTAATATAATACAGGCAGATAAACTAGTATGGAGACAGCTATGTATGTTAAAGAGGAAAATTGGGCATTTGTTCTTATAACGCATCATGTGCAAGATAGATTTCATTAGAAAAACAACACAGGTGAAATAGTCACATAACTAGGCTACCAACTAACAGTATACGACGTCAAGTAACACTGTAAAGAACAAGTGGAATAGAAGAAGAGTTTGATCTGTATACACTGCACAGAGGGAATCACAGAGTACATGTACCTCTCTCTATATTAACATTCATAAACAACCAGTATCCCACTGTTTATGTTTCCCCTCGGCACCACAAGGTACAGGAGAAACAAAGTTAGACATATCTATGGTGTGATCAAAGTAGAAGAACTGGAAATCCGCAGTGTTGGTAACTACCTACACTTTGAGAAATACCACTTATGCTAATAGAAAATAGCGCTAACACTGTCAAACACAGGAAGAAGGGACCATAAGGAACATCCTTTACGCAATACATATATCATGTATTATCTCTATCAACCTTTGCTGTTTCCCATAATACAATATGATCTTACCAGTAGCTAAAATTTGTTATAGGACAGATAGATAACTCTGATGTGTTATGTAGTATATACCAGGTATAGTGACGCCTAGTCACCAGTGTCTGTTTTGTATACATTGATTGAAACTAAATTTCGTGAATACTGTTGGCTATAAACAGACACGCAAACACACGCAACGACAGCTGAAATAGATCGGTCACATAACTAATCAACCAACTGACAATATACAAAAACATGTAATACTCTACAGACCACCTGACCTAGAAGATGAAATTGCTTTGTATACAAAGGACATTGGTCCGTTGCTAGCTTTAACACAAACACACGCATCGATCTTTTGTCCTACTACTACTACTACTGTTGACCATTACAACCTGTTAGTGCTTGGTTTGGTGACCGCTACGCCCGGGTATTTGCGACATTCAATCCACTTTCTCTGACGTCTTTACCGGAATAGTATGAAATATTACGGATCGTTTAATTATGTCTGCTGACTGGACACATGTCTGGGTATACAACATAGAAATTTTGGAGATGACAAGACTTCGACTTTAGGACACAACGCATCGGCAGAACATGTAGTAGTAGTAGTAGTAGTAGTAGTAGTAGTAGTAGTAGTAGTAGTAGTAGTAGTAGTAGTAGTAGTAGTAGTAGTAGTAGTAGTAGTAGTAGTAGTAGTAGTAGTAGTAGTAGTAGTAGTAGTAGTAGTAGTAGTAGTAGTAGTAGTAGTAGTAGTAGTAGTAGTAGTAGTGTCACCGCCTCACCTTCAGATATATTATTAGAGGGCTGCAACTCCAGCCCAAGGGATAGCATCGAGTCGCTCAGGACCCGAGTAATCTAGAACCTTCTCGAAAGAGCTGGTCATCGAGTCCATGGTTCCGTGGACACTGATGTGGCCCGCCTAATGCGGGGTCCACGAGGAACTCGGACAGAGAGGCAACAAGGCCTGCCTGAGAGGGACTCAATAGATATTCATAGATATATATATACATAGGCTAGATAGTGTGCTAGATTGTTGTATGACAACTATGTGTTTGATGTTTAACTATCTGTGATATGTAAGATAATATAGCGCGGGCTGTTAACCCACTGCGCCAACTGTATATTCAATACAATAAATATTCGATCTCATAGCGAACAGATTTATTGTTGCCTGTATGAACCCGTGTTCAGTTACCTAGATAAGAGCAAGATGATGACAGGCTTTTTGGGGGCTAGTTTTCCGGTTTTGGCATAAAATGTTTTGTGAAAGAGCTATTAATTGCCATGTAAAATTACTTATTTAATCATATCACATTGATTTTTGATAACACATTGATTTGTTTAAATCAAAAAAATTAACTTTACAACTTTACAAAAATTAGTAGCTATCTAGCGATAAAATAGAATTAATCTGAGTCCCTCGGCAACGTCTCACCATTGCCCCCACAGTGTGCCTCATTATTTGGATTCTGTAAACGATTTTTGACATGTTACTATTTTGACATTTTCTTTTGACTGTGACTAATAGTTTCTCACTCCACGAGCAGATTGTTCCGCAACTAGTGCCGCGTGCAACCTATGTAACCTTTCCAACAGTGACGAGAGTACAAGACAACATCGGAGAGTTCTGGGATTGAAAGCTAAGTTTCACATCATACCCATCGCAACTCTAAGCTGTACTTCTCATCTTCCATCAATGTATCATTTTGTTTCATATTCATTTGGTTGCATATTCATGACCTTGTAACCAACATAACCTTGCATGTTGATTTACACATTAA
Source organism: Cepaea nemoralis (assembly GCA_014155875.1). Lineage (NCBI taxonomy): Eukaryota > Metazoa > Mollusca > Gastropoda > Stylommatophora > Helicidae > Cepaea > Cepaea nemoralis. The sequence goes on from JACEFZ010016152.1 coordinate 211,772, forward strand.
TAATTAAGGGAGTTAACTAAATTTTCGACTACACAACAGTTTTTTTCTAAGGGATTTAACTTTATAAACATTACAGACAAGTAAAACACAAAATGTCTAGTTTAGATAAGTGCATTGAGCAAGGAATAAAACTAGGTTATAACGAAGAGAAACTGTCAGATTGGGCACAGAAAACGCACGCAGAAAACATTGCCCGGGAAGAAAGAGCGATAGAACGAGAGGAAAAACAAAAGCAAATGCAAATGCAAGCAGAAGAAAAGAAATTGCAAATGGAGGCAGAAGAAAAGAAACTGCAAATGCAAGCAGAAGAAAAGAAATTGCAAATGGAGGCAGAAGAAAAGAAAATGCAAATGCAGGCAGCAGAAAAGAAATTACAAATGGAGCTCGACGCGGCGGCCAAGCAAGCTCAATTGAATGCTGATACACAAGTGAAACTAAAACAAATGGAAATTGAGTCCAACACAGAAATATCGATAAATAAGCTAAGAAGCAAAGAAGAAGAACAAAAATATAATAAGTATAAAGGCCTCGTGAAGGCGTTCTGCTCAGGATATTCCATCAGCGCCTACTTAGAAAATTTTGAGTGTCTCATGTCTCATCATAAGATCATAAAATCAGATTGGGCATTTATTCTAATGAGAAACTTAGCTCTTGAACCACTAAAAGTAATAGAGACAATACCACAGGAAATGCGAAAAGACTATGACTACCTAAAACAGCGCATTCTCCAACATTTTTCTTTAGATACTTCAGGTTACCAACAACAATTTGCCAAATTATCTCCACAATCAAACCAAACCTTTATAGATTATGTCAGTACAGTCCAAGACGTGTGCACAAAATGGATCAACTCGGCTAAAACCAACAATAGCCATGACAAACTTAAAGAGCTTATTATTATAGACAAAATAGTTAGCACCATCCCCACACCTTTTGCCAAGTTCTTAAAACAAATGGACTGTAAGAGTATTCAGGAAATAGAGGCAAAGGGGAATGCATTTTTCACAGCAAATAGGGACATTTTTCAGCTGAACATAAGTCACAACGATACAGCAGCTGCAGTAGTAAACACCAAATACTCCAAACAAACAGGGGGTAAATTTAAACCGCGCCCCAATGTCGGTAAAGTAGCGAAGTGCCAATATTGCGGTTTCAGTCACGACACTTACTCTATGTGCGACAAATCGCCTACCTATCCTACCCACCTCAAAATGATGGTGGAGAAGCAGAAGGCTAAGCGCAACGCTTACCAGAGAGCGGTAAAATGCTACTTTTGCCAAAGTTTTGGCCATTATAGTCGCCTCTGTGATGGACGTAAGTTATTGAAACAGGCCAATGCTGCACTAGTAGAAACGTCGTCTGACGAAGAGCTCGAATCACTGAATGAATGTGATAATCAACACGACAATGAAAGCGAGCTTGGGAATGCTGTACACATTATTAACACCATTACAGACAGTAAGTGCAACACCTGTACGAAGTTCCAACTTGACACAACACTATTATGTGGCCACACGATCCCTATTTCAAATGAAACAGCTAACGCTGCCTTATCATCTACAGGCAAGCTAGTTTTTTCTACAGGGTTTGTTAACAACAAAAAGTGCACATTAATTCGGGATTCCGGCGCAACGCTCTGTGGGGTGAAGAAAACATTAATAGACACTAAAGACTACACAGACAAACATGTGACTTGTCGCACATTCTCAGGTACTATAGAGAGATACCCCCTTGCTCTGGTCGAAATTCAAACACCGTTCATATCAGGACAAGTATTGTGCGCTGTCCTTGACAATCCAGTCGCTGATATTATACTTGGTAATTTACCCAACATACATCCATGCTCTGAAAAGGAAATCAAAGAGTGGGAGCATAAACACGGTATCCACCACACAAACAGCGATGCAAAAGAGAAACACCATTCTTGCTTGTCTCAAGCTGCCAAAATACCAAGGGAGACAACCACTGAGGTAATTCAGAAAGAATTCACCAAGGTGTACAATGCAGGGGCGGTCGAATCTATGAACGATATGACCGAATTAAAACCTCGAATTGAGGATGCTACCGAGCTACCAAGTACCAAGCCTGTAAATGTGCAACAAAACACACAACACACAAACGCAATAACACGACAGACAACCCACAAAACCAACACTGACCAACTGCAGGAATCATTAGAAATAGTAGCACCAAACTCAACTAACATCAATTTTGGAAATGAACAGAAAGCAGATACAACACTTGCACCATACTTTAAGTTAGTAGGACTTAAACCAAAATTAACTAAGAACGCATCGTGGACATTTAGGCTACAGAACAACATCTTAACTAGATTTTACACAACAAATCACACCACGATACAGCAAGTAGTGTTACCACAAGTACATCGAGACAAAGTTCTAAAAATAGCCCATGACTCCCCTTTTGGAGGTCATATGGGATACGAATTGACCAGGGCAATTGTCCTGACCCAGTTTTATTGGCCAAAGTTCGACCAAGACATTAAAACATTTTGTACATCTTGGGATATATGTCATAAACTGGTCAAGGGGAATAACCCTACTGCATTCTCTGTAAATGGAAAGTTGAAAATATTCCATGTAAATATGTTGAAACCATACTATGCTAGACAGGACAATGAGACAAATGAACAGACGCTACGAACTGGTGACGGAGACGAAACGACAATTTCCCAACGAAATGACACCTCGACAAACGAAGCATCGTTAACGACATACGCTTACGACGACGAAAACGACGAAGACATATGGACATTACCGACAATCTGTGATATCGACAATTTGACGACATACTGACGATTGATCTCGACGACGACGACAATGACATTGAAGACAATTTACAAACAGTAGCATCTGTGATAAATCAGACAGACGTGGACAATACTGAAATCCCTTTACCAATCATGACTGACGACGGGAGTATAAATGACATACATATCTCTGACACTTTGACACAACAACAGCGACAAGACATTTTGACGCTCCTTGACGACTATAAGACTATCTTTTCCAACAAACCTGGACGCACTGATAGAATAACACATTCAATTGTGCTGACAGATCTGAGACCGGTCAAATGTAGACCATATTCTATTCCTCTCCATTACAGATCTAATTTAGATAAAGAAATTTTAGATTTAGAGAAGAATGGCATTATTCAAAAATCGATGTCTCAATATTCTTCACCGATTGTCCTGGTGAAAAAGAAGGACCAGACAATCCGTTTGTGCATCGACTATAGAGTATTAAATACAAGAACAACAACGGATGCAGAGCCAATGAACAGTTGTGAAGATCTTATTTTAAATATGGCTCAATCATCCTTATTTTCCAAGACCGATTTAGCGAAAGGATATTGGCAAGTTCCACTACACCCTTCTTGTAGACATATAACAGCATTCGCAACACCTCTCGGTTTGTACGAATGGCTATATCTTCCTTTTGGCCTGAAGAACGCACCGGCCACATTTGTGAGACTAACAAGATTGTTATTACACGGAATTAAAGATGTAGTAGCCTATATTGATGATATATGCGTCCATTCTTCTGATATGACTTCTCACTTACTTACCCTGAAACAAGTCTTCAACCAAATCTCTCTTTTTGGACTTACTATCAAACCTTCCAAGGTTGAAATAGGTTATACACAAATAGACTTCCTTGGTCATAGAATTTCTGAAGGAAAATTGTTGACTGATGATAAAATTGTTTCCAAGATCCTTAATCTAGAAGTGCCTACCACAAAGAAACAGATTAGAAGTCTACTAGGTCTTATTAACTATTATTCTAAATTCATTCCACATTGGGCAGAACTCACCTCAGTCTTTTCTGATATGTTAACTAAAGATCATCCATCAAAAATTTGTAAAAGTACCAGCTTAGATGATGCAATGTGTAGATTGAAACATATTTTTTCTAATCCACCAGTCTTACGATTACCCAACATAAATTTACCCTTTATTTTGACCACAGATGCTAGCGCTATCGCAATAGGAGGATGTTTAATGCAGGAAGTGGATGGCGTACGACACCCGATTCTCTACGTGAGCCGCAAACTAAAGAAGGCTGAGACTCGTTATGCCACAGTGGAATTGGAGTGTTTAAGCCTAGTGTTCTGTATACTTGAGATTATCTAAGTTCCTCTTGGGGAGTCATTTTGTGGTCCTCACAGACAGTTCGCCATTATTAGTCCTTAACCATGGGTCGCCCAAAAACCACCGGTTACAACGATGGTGTCTTCTACTTCAAGATTTCGACTTCGAAATCCGCCATATCAAGGGCACCGATAATATTATGGCTGACCTTTTATCACGGCAGACAAATGCGCCAAGTAGAATGACTCTTATCACATCGACCATTAGCCATACTATAAACTGTGATACTTTTAGTCGGTTGCATATAACAGTGTAACTCTACACCTGCTAGAGTACTCTCAGTGATTAGGTTACTTACGACACCCATGAACATGATACATTAAGAACTATACATTAAGACCATCTATACGTTAAGAGCTATACTTAAGAACTATACTATCAAGTGCCTAAGCTCTAGAACGATTCCAGCAAGAAACGGTAACTGTGTTTGTTTCAACCAATTATATCAACCAGTGAACTGACTCTGAATACTGTAATATTTCATACGGAACATTGAGAACAATCCATACTTGCTGTTGCTACGAAACTTTGCAAACAGCCGAAACAGAACGACATCGACTACAACACTCAAGAGACAACCATACTAACTTTGACATTCATGGCATAACACGCTAACGACAGGAGGACAACGCGCACATCATCGTTGGATTTATTTAGTTATCTAATTAATTAATTACTTTAGGATTAAATATGTATTATATTTGCATTAATGATGTATATAAATTGTGTTAACCTGTAATTTGTACATATTCTACTTTAATATTACAGGCGTTGCCATTCATAGGCTAAAGAACCGTCCTATAAAATTGTCTCTATGTAAATTACAACCTATTTTTGATTCATCGTACAAAAAGTACATATTTTCTTAAAGGGCAAATATCGCCTAGCCCATTTTTTCTAAGGGCAATAACACTTACCTCAACTTTAATTATATATTTTAACCAAATACTATTTTGAATGAAAGGTGAGTGAATGACTGCGTGAAATGATTAAATGAGAGAACGATACACTTGGCGGACAAATTGTACGCAAAACTTATTTATTGTAATTTGTCTGCATCTTTCATGTAAAATTGCATGACTTGTCTAATTTGTCAATACATGTGTAGTACTTAGTTTAATAGTGAGTTTAGTTTAGTAGTTAGTGTAATATACTTAGTTTAGCAGTTAGGATACATCTAAGCACCACTACTTGGAATGCCTGATCATGTATTGCACACAGTGCAGTATTTCATGATTGAGGTTATCCCAACTCGTGACGCTTGGAAATACGCCACACATTCAGCACACACGTTACACAAACCTCAAAACTCAACACTATCAATTTAAAATACAGTCACTTTATTAGAAACATCAACTTATTAGTCAACACACTAACAAGCCAACAGGGACACATGTAGTCTGAGGGGGATAAAAGAACAAGGTAACTACATATTTAGCATTATATAACATACGAGAGTAAAAGTGTATGGAAATACACACACAGATCAAGATTTGAAGGTGTACTTATTTAGCCAGGACTTCGGTCTTGTTAACCCTCTTTAATACAGAGGTTAATTGTCTTGGTACCATTTCGGGTACTATGAGAAGGGCGGGTTGTAAATACAACTACTAAAACGTCACGTAACTTCGGTCAGATAAGCATATTTAAGCACACGAGAGACAGAGGGATCTCTTCACCAAATCAGAGAAGTGTTGTATGGTAGAATACATGAGTTTTAGTGCTAGTAGGTAGGTTACCAGGTTACTATCCACCAAACTACAAACACCAACTTTATGTGATTCGGTGACAGAATTAGAACAGATCTAATTACCCAAGAACAAATCATATCAGGGGGGAGGGGGGATCCTGTCACCGCCTCACCTTCAGATATATTATTAGAGGGCTGCAACTCCAGCCCAAGGGATAGCATCGAGTCGCTCAGGACCCGAGTAATCTAGAACCTTCTCGAAAGAGCTGGTCATCGAGTCCATGGTTCCGTGGACACTGATGTGGCCCGCCTAATGCGGGGTCCACGAGGAACTCGGACAGAGTTACCGCCCGTGTCGAAATAGGACACGAGGAGACCGGCAGAGGACAGACGGACTTGAGAGAGGCAACAAGGCCTGCCTGAGAGGGACTCAATAGATATTCATAGATATATATATACATAGGCTAGATAGTGTGCTAGATTGTTGTATGACAACTATGTGTTTGATGTTTAACTATCTGTGATATGTAAGATAATATAGCGCGGGCTGTTAACCCACTGCGCCAACTGTATATTCAATACAATAAATATTCGATCTCATAGCGAACAGATTTATTGTTGCCTGTATGAACCCGTGTTCAGTTACCTAGATAAGAGCAAGATGATGACAAGTAGTAGTAGTAGTAGTAGTAGTAGTAGTAGTAGTAGTAGTAGTAGTAGTAGTAGTAGTAGTAGTAGTAGTAGTAATAGTAGTAATAGTAGTAGTAGTAGTAGTAGTAGTAGTAGTAGTAGTAGTAGTAGTAGTAGTAGTAGTAGTAGTAGTAGTAGTAGTAGTAGTAGTAGTAGTAGTAGTAGTAGTAGTAGTAGTAGTAGTAGTAGTAGTAGTAGTAGTAGTAGTAGTAGTAGTAGTAGTGTATTAGTAGTAGTTATTGGATTCGAACAGTTTACTGGTAAAATTCTTAGACAAATGCCAAGTCACATTGCTACAGGAAACAGGAAACAGCCCAGAGGACACTTTGAGTATTAACGATAATTAGTATTGTTTCCTAATACGGCTTAAATAACACGCATCCGGCAAGTCGAATTAGTATTTAACGTGGCCACTTATGCAAAGTACGTTACGCATTGGTAAATTTCGGTGCAGTAGTAGAAGTAGTAGTAGTAGTAGTAGTAGTAGTAGTAGTAGTAGTAGTAGTAGTAGTAGTAGTAGTAGTAGTAGTAGTAGTAGTAGTAGCAGTAGCAGCAGCAGTAGTAGAAGTAGTAGTAGTAGTAGTAGTAGTAGTAGTAGTAGTAGTAGTAGTAGTAGTAGTAGTAGTAGTAGTAGTAGTAGTAGTAGTAGTAGTAGTAGTAGTAGTAGTAGTAGTAGTAGTAGTAGTAGTAGTAGTAGTAATAGTAATAGTAGTAGTAATAGTAGTCATAGTGATAGTAGTAGTAGTAAAAGTATTCGAACCTGTCACCTCCATACGACACCTCACTTCAGCAACCAGTGTACTTCATAGTATGACCAAATAGGCATAGGGCACCTATCATACCTACGTCACCACCTTTACACATACTCTTGATACTCTATTCTTCGACCACCCCCAGTCGCACATCCCGACCACTAATAAGCAACATCTTTACTTTATCGCGGTTTTCTTTCCTTTGAAGATCTGTGACCCTTGTATGATTATAGTGTATATGCCACTAGTAGTCTCTACAGACCATATAACCACCTCCTTAACAACGAAAAGATGTCTTACACCCACTCCACCTTCCCCATCGTGTGGACGAGTACTGTAACCCTAACACAACCACTTACACGCACACGCGCGCCCGCATCATCGTTCGCCACCTGCCTAATCGCCGCACAATGCCACCTCGTGGAAGAGCATCATACTCTTAACCAATACACACCAATAATAGTCCCTCCTCAATCCCAATAGGCATCTCGACCACCACTACTCCACCCCACTGCTATGCCTCTTAACAAGGAATCGCCGTTTAAAAAAATTTTCAACCTCCCCCACACCACCACTTAACAAACATCTTTACTCTTCCCAACCTCCCCCACCCCACTACAACTAATAATATCCGCCATATTAATATTTAAATTTTTCCAACCTCCCGGCATAACCACGACGCCACCCCGTGGAAGAGCATCGTTCTCCTAACCACTACACATCAAAAATAGGCCCACACCTCCCACCTCAATCCCGATAGACAGCTCGGCCATTATGACTCCACCCTGTGACATAACGCTAACCACCATTATTCATTTACCAAAACCTGCACGCAAAAGAGAGAATACAAATATAGCAATTGACAGTTCAGACGCAAACTGAAACCAAACTTGGAAAAACGGACGCGAAAGTGAAACTAAACAGATCGACGGCTGACGTTAATTCTTGGAAATGTTACATTTCTCGGAATTATTTCATCAGCCAAAGCGCAAAGGATAATTCGTCAAAAACAGACACGTGACAACGCCTCCATTCAAATATTTCATCAGAATATGTTAAGTCGCACTACTTCTGGAAACTGCTTAGCGAGCAGTCGCACAAACTGATGTGACCGAAATTTTCAAATAGGGAAGGCAGAATGTCTGGATCCCAGTGATTCTTGGTGGCAACCAACAACCACCTGGCCAAACCAACCACCTGGCCAAACCAACCCAGACCAGAGAGAGAGAGAGATGACTGTGAGATGGAAGATGACTAAGCCATGAGCTGAGTATGGGAAGCCTTCAGAGACGCTACACGGGCAGAACTGAAGCGGATCCGACAATGGACCGAGGCTGATCCTAAATCTCTCCATCACAGGTTTTATGTCTCTCACAAGAACACACCACACCATTTCAGGAACACATACCTAACATGTTGAATGAACATCACCACACTCATAATGTACACCATTTGAATGTTTACAGTGTTATTCAAACATGTGGACATTGATATTTATTTAAGCTTGACTGTAAACTGTGGTCTATAGGCCAATTTATATGTTCTCCGGTGTAAACCACTGTGACTATGTATGTAATGGGCCAGAGGACACAGGCCAGTCAATAAAATGATGAACTGTTCAATGACCTTATGTGATTTGTCAAGTCAAACCTATCTGTGATTCTCCATCTTGTGTGTGTACAACTTGTGTCACTGTCTACTGACATTTGTCAAATGTGTATAACTTATGTCAGTGTCTACTGAGATTTGTCAATTATGTACAACATGTGTCAGTGACTACTGAGATTTGTTAAATGTTTAATTGTTCAAAACCAAATCCACTCATGATGACTTACTAAAATGGGGAAAAGAAGACTCTAGATCTATCAACTGCTCATCATCCATGCTTTCTTAACATAAATCAGGCTGAGAGAATTCTTCAGACTTTTCCTCAGAATTGATAACAAAAAGGGGGCTCAAGAGCTAAAGAAATCCTTGGAGTAGGGGCAGAGTCTCATTTAATATTTATTATTCCCACCAGGACCATAATCTATATCTCCTAGACTAAATTAATAAGACGACGCCTGCAGATAACTCGAGGGTCATATTCTGGGGTTATTGAAGACAGAAGAGGATGGGGCCCAACTTCTTTGGTTAGAAAAGGGGCATGCACTACAGTGATTTCCCAGTCCATTCAGAATGTATGACACACCCCCACCGCCTCTACCTCTTAACAATGAATCGCCATTTAAAAAACATTTCAACCTCCCCCACCTCGCCACTTAACACGCATCTTTAATCTTCCCAACCTCCACTACCCCACTACAACTTATAATAGCGCACCGGATCGCCGGATTTTAAAGGGATGTAATAGTGCCAGAAAAAACCCGATCGATTCATGAGTTATACCCCTTTGACTCCCAATTTAGAATGGAGAGTCGATTTCAGGGGGAGTGCGATGACGTCACATAGAGTTATATAACAAAATACTCCCCAAACTCCCCTCTCCCCTTCCCATTTAAGGGGGATAATTCGCATACTATACTACTTCTGGTGCTTTTGTTGAGACCACAAGTAGCCTGACTATGGAAATCATGGCAGTAAGTGAAGCAATAGCATGGCTCGAGACACAGTCATTCACTAGGGCATGTTTCCTTAGCGACTCAATGAGCATGCTCAAGAGGATAGAGGTGAGGTGGATCCGAAGAGAATGGTTGCTGTTTCTGGAGCGGTCTCGGCTGGCAACGATTAGTTTCATCTTCGTGCCAGGGCATGCGGGAGTACAAGGAAATGAGCGGGCTGACAAGCTCGCAGGTAAGGCTACTGTGAAGGGCGGACGCGCCATGGACCACGCTGACATTCTGAATGCTCTATGAGAAGTAAGACTTTTGCGAGAACCAAGTGATAACTGTGAATCTACAACCATGGCCAGACTGCGAGAACAGCAAATTAAAAGAGGAGTGGCCAAACAAGAACACTACGCAGGAAGCCAAAGAAGACTGATAAACCAACACAGAACTGGTGTCGTTAGTCGCTATAAGCTGCGAGATTTGCTGGGGAGGGGACTTATGGACGGAATGGTTCGATGTGCAATGAGGATGATCTGTCGACTAACTAACTAACAGCAGGTTAAATGGGTTGGCCATATAACTAGGCTACCAACTAACAGTATACCTCTAACAAGGAACCAGAGGAAGAGGCCGACCATGGACGGAAGGAATAACAAAGTCCATTGGAATCTCGATATATGACTCCCCAAAACGGGCACTATTCCGCTGTTTATGCTTCATCTCGACACCGCAAGGTACAAAAGGAACAAGATGAGATTAGATGAGATGATGAGAGGAAGAATATTGAGACCTGCCGCATACATTTTTGCCAGCTAGCATTTGTTTGCTTTAGTTCTGGAGTCTATGCACTAGCAGGGGGTGTCCCCCCTCATAGCAACGATTTGTCCTGCATTCAGCATCATCACCATTATCATAATATTCAATTTTTACCGCCAAGCGTCGTTAGGGAGGGATAGTTCGTAACGAACTCAAATATCTTGGAAGTATGATCACTGAAGATGACACAATAGACATATCACAGCGCCAAACCGATGCACCTTGGTTTTCTCTGTGAAAGCTGTATTTTTCTGGCCACTGCCGCAACTCAAACGGACATAGGAATCGGAAACCAGTTTTGTTGTTAGCATAGTAGCGAGCCACCTCGGTTTGTGCTGATGAGAGATGTTGGTCCGGCTTGTTAATAGGAACAGGGGTGCTGTTCTGATTTTATTGAGGTGGGGGAACAATTCCCTGAGCTGATCTGTGTTCAACTAATGCCTTGGTAAAACTGAGTGGCTGACTAGTTAGTGTCAGCAGGCCTGGGTTCTTGGTGGTGTAGTAATTTGTGTCACAACTCTTTTGTTTATGTCGCATCTTAGGATTTATGTTGTGTAACTTATGTTTTTGTAGCGCCTTATGGTCTGTGCAGTGTTGCTTGTGTCAAGGTTCTTTTTTGTGTCAGTCTAACCAGCCATTGTTTTGAATACCTGTGTTGTGGTACTTGGTGCACTCTGTTGTCTTAAATGCTGCTGATTGGTTGGGGGTTACCCACTGTTTTTATTTAATATATACAGTTGTCTGTTGTATCTGTTATTGACATGCAATGTTCTGTTAGAAGAAATAAATAAAGAGCTTGTTTATTTGTCCTTGATTTGTTTGTTTAGTCTCTTTTAGTTTTTACAACCACTATTTCTACCACAATCTAACACCTTAATCCATTGTCTGGACCTCAAATATGACAGTTATTGTCCCAGAGTTGAGGCCCCTGTATCTTTTTTTGTCAGTTGAGGGCGGTGTGAGGTTCTCTCTCTTTTTTTTTACTACTTCTCTTCTTTGGCCGTAACGAAGTCAGAACTCTCTCTACCTCTTAGCACCGTAGCAAAGGAAGCATCAGTCTTTATGATTGTCTCCCTTTTTCTTACCTCACTACAGACAGATAAATCTAAATCAGATGCCAAAAAGCAAGAGCGCATATATATCAGCTGACACCCATACAGATGTTCACACATCCACCTGTACCCTATACCTAAGTCCGCAAAACGACAGATAATAAATAGCATATTCAACCCAACACTTAGCTACCAATTTCAAACTTGGATATTATCTAAATCACTGCCATTTACTGCCTGTGGCGGTGTAGGCTAGGAGGGGTCTTGAGCCTGGGGAATTAAGGCCGCCTGTCTGGTGCAGTCACCACGAACTGTACAGGTTTAGGACTTTCTTTTTGCACCTGACAGAAAAAAATCCACGCCTAACCGAGGGTCCGAACCCGGGTCTCCCAAAGAAGAACCCGGCGTTCTAGCCAGTCTTTACTTGTTTCAAGGGTGTTCTTTCAGATGAATCTTTGTTGATTTATTTCTTCTTTAATTATAGTCATTACCTCTGTTTTACTGACGCTAATGTGCATGTGCCGTCTCCGTGGCGAAGGTCTTACGGACGCGGTTCGTAATCCCATATATCCGCGTTCGAAACACAGGTGCGCGCGATCTAGCAGAAGACCGCGTTGCGTTGGTTTTGCTTTGGTATCGGTGCCGGCCGTTCAGAAAGCAATGGCAAAGTACTGAACGTAAACTTCCTAAGACAAGAGATCACTGCGGCAGAAATGCTGGTGTTGACAGCGATGTCCTGTAAAAAAGGATATGCAAAAACAAAATCTTCATGTTGTGTTCCTTGTATCCATCATCCATCATGTGCCATGCCGGTAAGCGTTGGCGGTCATGATTCGAAATTTCGCTCGATCACCAGAGTCGTGAATCAGCTTAGTGTTCTTGACTCGACCATACCACGTGGTCAAGCCATCCGGGTATTTACTTCTCTGTCTTCCCCTTGTTCTCTTACCCTCAATCTTGCCAGTTGTCACCAAGTTCTCTAATTTATTTCTTCTCATAACATATCCAAAATATTTTGACTGTCTACGTCTAATTTCTCTAATCAGTTTACGGTTGTCATTTGTTTCTTGTAGGACTTGGTTGTTGGTTTTCTGTCTGTCCATGGTATTCTTTGCATTCTCCTCAGAAACCACATTTTCACAGCCATCAGATGTTTTGCAGCTTGACTGCTTCTGGTCCATGCTTCACATCCATACAAAAGTATAGGCGCTAGTAGCACCTCAACGCTCTTTTTCTCGCAGCAATTGACATCTTTTGTATGTTTTTGATCTTGCAAAATGCTACCTTCGCCATGGCGATTCTTATTCTAATCTCTTCAGAGCATCTCCCATCAGATGTTATGACTGTTCCGAGATAATTATACCGGGTATTTAGTTCTTCCCAGTGGCGATCATAATTTGTGTCTTCTTACAATCTAATTCTAACCCCAGTTGTTCACTGTGTGCAACAACCGCAACTTGTAATTCTACTTCTGATTTTGCTATTAGTGTTTGATCGTCGGCATATAGGAGGTCTTGGCATTTGATACCACACCATCTAGCTTAAGAATGGAGGTGGAGGCTGTCAGTGCAGCTTTCCGCTGGATGGAGAATACGTTACACATCGTGATTGTAAAGCGCTTATGGGAATGTCCCGAATGCTGTGATGTCGGTTCCTAAATCAATCAATCAATCAATCAATCGTGATTGTAACTGACTCAGAAAGCATGCTGAGGAAAGTGATGACAGGCTAGTTTCGGGCAGAGTGGCTTGCTTCGCTTCGGAGGTCACGTGTGGCAAGCATCGCTTGGATCTTTTCTCCGGGGCATGCCGGTGTGCTGGGGAATGAACAGGCGGACAGATTGGCTGGCTCTGCAAAACTTGGTGAAATATTGATGCATGTCAAGGCAACTGTGGTTGCGGCCTTATGGGAGCACGTGTATATCTCGGAGGAGCAAATGGATCACCATGGTCTGGCAAGAATGAGACAGCGAGGAGTGACGAGGGGATCTGGCCGACGCTCGACGCTCAGAGGAAAGGCGAGACGGACATATAATCAGATTGCTACTGGTACTATTGGCGTTGGAACTCTTCGCTGGCTGCTGAGGATGGGGGCGGAGCGCTTATGGAAATGCCAAGAATGCTGTGATGTCGGTTCCTAAATCAATCCATCAATCAATCAATATAGGAGTTCTTTAATTGTGTAATTTGCGGTTGGTTCTTCTTCTGTGTTCTGTTCGTCATGTTGTTTTGTTGTGGTCTCTATTTGGATGGTTTCTTTACATATGCTGTCTATATAGGTTTATCAGCTTGCATTCATACTAGACAGAAAATGCAGACAAGAAAATCCGGCTGCTGTGGAGGTGGAAGTACAAGCTTTGATTTTCGAGAATTCGTTAGACGATGATGCTGTGATTTACACAGATGGGTCGTTCGTTCGACGAGTGAGAAGTTCATGGGTCAGAATGATAATTGTGAAGGAGGATTCTGGTGCTTTTGCTTTGAACACAAGTAGCCTGACTATGGAAGTCATAGCAGTAAGTAAAGCAATAACATGGCTCGAGACACAGACATTCACTAGGGCACGTTTTTTTCTTAGCGACTCAATGAGCAAGCTCAAGAAGATAGAGATGGGGTGGATCCGAAGAGAGTGGCTGCTGTCTCTGGAGCGGTCTCGGCTGTCAAAGATTAGTTTCATCTTCGTGCCAGGGCATTCGGGTGTACAAGGAAATGAGCGTGCTGACAAGCTCGCTGGCAAGGCTACTGCTTTACGAGAAGTAAATCGTTCGCAAGAACCAAAAGTGATGACTGTGAATCTACAACCATAGTTAGGATGCGAGAACAGTAAATTAAAAGAGGTGTGGCCAAGCAAGAACATTATGCAGAAAGCCAAAGAAGATTGATAAACCAACTCAGTACTGGTGTCGTTAGCCGCTACACGCTAAGGGAAGGGATCCGAGCACTTATGGACTGAATGGTTCGATGTGCAATGAGGATGATCTGTCGACTAACTAACTAACTAACTAACTAACTAACTAACTAACTAACTACTAACTATATAGGTTATGAACAAGAGAGGGGACAGGACACAACCTTGTCGTACTCTGGATCTTCTGGTGATGGGTTCTGAGTGTCCTCCAGTTGCTCTCACTATGCATTCACTGTTGTTGTATAAGCTTCTACATAAGTTTGTTAGATTAGATGTGTACTCACTCCATATTGTTTAAGGATTTCCAATAGCTTGTTACTATCTATAATCAGTATTAATCTACTTTATCAAATTCCTTTTCGTGGTCAACAAAAGCTAAATAGAGTGTTTCGTTAAATTCGATTGATTATTCTATAAGTTGTCTAAGAGTAATGGGGGCATCAGTGCAACGTTTGTTTTTCCTAAATGCAAATTGTGTTTCGCTTAGCTGGGGTTCTTATGTAGGTCATAATCTTTTCTCAAGTATGTTCTCCAAATGGCACAGTTGGTTACAGAAAACATGGTCTTGACAATAAGCGATGTAGGAAAACTTACAAAAATCGTGAGGAGAGCGTTGTTTTGCAAAGGATATATTACATCACAATTACGTAAAATTATTAAACAAATAAGAAAAAAAATATGCGTCCCTGGGTGGGCTCGAACCACCAACCTTTCGGTTAACAGCCGAACGCGCTAACCGATTGCGCCACAGAGACACTCGAACACGATGTGGAAATTATCTGAAACTATAATTGAGATTGTATTACATTAACTCTAGTTGGAGTGTTCGCATAGTAATTTTCCAAAACAGTTTGAATATTCTTCGTGACAACTTGAAGACACCTAGTTGCAAAAGAAAAATAACTTTACATTAGAACAACGGCACCATCTATAAATGTATTTGTTTTGTAAATGTTTGCAGTTTCTCCTAATTTTACAGCAGCAGATTTTGTCAACCTTGACCCCAAGAAATGGCGGCAGACGAGGTAAAGTTTAACAACAGTCCACGACAACACGGCACCGCTTCTTGTTGTAAGTTGTCACTTGTAAGCGGTCTTTTGTCGGGTGTTCATATGTCAGCTTGAACAAAGTGACATGATTCATTGATCTTATAAACTATACTTTATAGAGACAATGCTATATACACATTGTTAGCATTCTCAATACACAATGTAATGTTAAAGTTAAAATCCCAATGTTAAATCATAAAAATTTACAATCAGTTCATTGTCATTGTAACAATGAATGAAAATGTCATCACCCATCATCATCATCATAATCGTCATCATCTTCCACTTCCCCACGAGGAATAATTTGCGCTCCAGCGCCCGATGGGTGCCCAGTAGGGTTTATATAACTGGCGTACCAGGGCAATGGTATTTGTATTTAGCTCCTGGAACATGAGGACGTCAAAATCATATAAGTATTAGTCTCTCCAATACAGGACCTCTCTGGCACTGCGACAATACCAGTATCACGCTCTTACATAGTTGAAACCTAGTCTCTCCACTTTTCGTTTTGTTCTCCTGGCGCCTGCCCTCCTATTTCTATGCCGTCATCTCACACCATTTCCTCGTCTTCTCCTCCTCACTCTCTCTTCGCTAGCCTCTGAGGGATGTGTCAAGCGCAGAGCACGTGCTCCGTAGCTCCGGCGACGATTCCCATGTTTAAATAAATCCATAGGCAAAGTTTGGATATTGCAGGAAATAAACGGTCATCCTAGCATTGCCTGCTTGCTAGGGAAGAGGCAGGGGATGTCCCGCAGGAGTCCATACGCCTGGTGCTGCCCCGCACGCCTGCCAGACGTACAACGTTCACGACCAGTTAACCCATGGCCATCCAGTTCCTCAGCACGCTGGTCCACCTTGAACTTGGGGGTTTATATTTGGAGTTTTCTGTCTCCTAGATGGATTGCTGTCCAAAGCTAACGGGTTCCACCTACTCGGGAGCGTAACCCTGATCGGGGGGCTAAACGGGTATTCCAACCTTGCCCAAGGGTGTCCCGTAGGCTAGCGGAAGGAAGGAGGCGCCTTACTTCTCCTTTTATAGGGGATACCCCTACCCCGCTACCCCAAGATGTGTTGAAAGACATAAAAAAGTGATAACTTTTATATAATATAAATAAGATAATAAAAGTGACAAAAAAGAAATAACTTCGATAAACAAATATTTAAAACATCAGTTCATAATCATAGTTCCTAATATTTGTTTATTAAAAAGTCGCTTTCACCCAATTAATTCCTGAAGAATTAAAAATAAAATAGTGTCCGGCAGTGAATTGAACCAACAGCTCCCGCTTATCAGGCAGAGACACTTACCACTGTGCTACTGAGGATACGATTTTGAATCAATAAAAATATATAACATAGCCATGCTCATGTCTCAGATGACGTCACATACGTTAAGTCACGTGACTTGGCAAATCACGTGACCAGCCGGGAAAGTTCCGCTATGAATAAAGGGATCATTTATTCATAGCCGGGGTATGAATAGACACTTCGCTTCAGAATATGTTCCGTCATGTTAAATGATTACAAAATAGTACAAGTATACAAATAAACTATTATTAATCTTTAAGGTTGTGTTCACTTTAACTTTAGTAGTTCAAGTTGCACGTTTTGAGTGTTACAAAGTGTAGCACAATCGATATGCGCGGCCGTCATGACCCGTGGGTTTCCAATTCACAAAAGCATATCTTCGCAGAAAATCTGTTTTTCAACCACAATTCGAGCAAGTTTAGCGATTAACCCTTTTGGGATGGTTCGGCCAGAAAATCGGCCCTGACGTCACCACACTGTCATAGTGAAAAACCCGATTCGGCCGATTTGGCCGATCCCGTTGTAAGAACTGCTTTGATTGGTTTGCTTTTAATAGTACAGACCAATCAAATGCTTCCTTGCAATCGTCAGCCAATTTAGCCTTCACATGGCAGTTTGTAGTTAGTTAGTTAGTTAGTCGACAGATCATCCTCGTTGCACATCGAACCATTCAGTCCATAAGTGCTCGGATCCCCTCCTCAGCAAATCCCGCAGCGTGTAGCGGCTAACGACGCCAGTTCTGTGTTGGTTTATCAAGTCTTCTTTGGCTTCCTGCGTAGTGTTCTTGTTTGGCCACCCCTCTTTTAATTTGCTGCTCCCGCAGTCTGGCCATTGTTCTAGATTCACAGTCATCACTTGGTTCTCGCAAAAGTCTCACTTCTCGTAGAGCATTCAGAATGTCAGCCTGGTCCATGGCGCGTCCGCCCTCCACAGTAGCCTCACTTGTGAGCTTGTCAGCCCGCTCATTTCCTTGTACTCCCGCATGACCTGGCACGAAGATGAAACTAATCTTTGCCAGCCAAGACCGCTTCAGAGGCAGCAACCATTCTCTTCGGATCGACCCCTCCTCTATCCTCTTTATCATGTTCATTGAGTCGCTAAGGAAACAAGCCCTAGTGAATGTCTGTGTCTCGAGCCATGTTATTGCTTTACTTACTGCCATGACTTCCATGGTCAGGCTACTTGTGGTTTCAGTGAAAGCAACAGAGTCCTCCTTCACAATTCTCCCTCCGGCCCGAGCTGTAAAGGCCCATGAGCTTCTCACATGTCGGACGACCGACCCATCTGTGTAGATGACCGCGTCACCGTCTAGTGAATTCTCGAAAATCAACGCTTGTACTTCAGCCTCCACAGCAGCCGGATTTTCTTGTCTGCATTTTCTATCTAGTTGGATGCAAACTGAAAAGGATGTGCAGAAGTCTGTTGGCACTTGCACCCACTCCTCGCCAGGTTCTAAGTCCTCAAGTGAACACACCTGTTGAAGAATGTCTTCGGCTTGGACCCAAGCCGAAGACATTCTTCAACAGGTGTGTTCACTTTGGCAGTTTGTAGCGTGATCCAAACAAGTGGATATTATTTTGTGCTTTTTTTCCGAAGTAACCCATTTTTTCGCAGATTTTTGAGTTCTTCTTCTTCTTCTTCGTTCATCCGGAGTTTTTTTTCGGACGTGATTGCGTTGTGCCTGTTTACAGCAGAGCTGCGTTCTTGCGCCGTTAGGCCGACACATCCGACTTCTGCGGGCATTTGTTGACCGGGTTAACCTTCCCGGGGGGTTTCTTAGGACGTTAGACTCTCACTGTTGCGGTGTTATCTCCCATCCCAGCTGGCCCATATAGAACAGCCAGAGGCATCCTGGTCGGCCCTCAAGGGAAGGCAGGGGCAGACCATGGGCATTCCCCGCCATCCAAGGAGGCTTCCATAATTGCAGAGCCAACACACAGCGCTCTGGTACTGGGCTCACCCAAGGAATCGTCACGTCCTGCACATGGCTGCTTAGCCTCACTTCCGTATATTGGGCCTTCCGTTCACCATAGGCTGTTCTTCCAGAAGCCAGAAGAATGCTGTTTGCAGATGACATCCACGCAGTGAGCTTTCGATTCGGACTTTCCACGTAATGGATTTTGCTATCCAAGCAATATTCCATTTTGTGCCACTAGGACACTTTTTCCACCTTTTATGAAGCCCACACAGTGAGCTTTCTATTCGGACTTTCCACGTAATGGATTTGCTATCCAAGCAATATTCCATTTCATGCCTCTGGGAGGCTTGTGTAACCGACATGCCTGTGGTATGAAGTGTGGCAGTCTAAATACTTCTTAATGTAAATTTAAATGTCAACCTGAATACAGTTAAAGTAAGCTGCAGTCGACTTGAGCTTGTTGATATCTCCATAGAGCTTGTCCTCGAATGAAGCAGGTGTGGGCCAAAATATCTTTCTCTGTTCTGCATATATTGGGCACTCTTGCAGCAAATGTTTAGCTGTCATTTTACCAGTTCCACAATTACATTCATCTGTATCTCCTATCTTTAGTTTGTTGAACAAGTGGTATTTCAGCCTGTTATGTCCTGTGCGGAGTCTGAAGATTGCTACTTGTTCTCTTCGGTCGAGTTTGTAATATGCATCATCCTTCTGGTGGCCTGGATGCTCTGATTCCCATTTGGTTCTATAAGTGCTTTTTATCAACCTCTTTGCCTCATTATAGGTTATGTCTATGTCAGGCTGTGGTAGTCGTCCGCCCTCTTTTGCCAGTCTGTCAGCCTCTTCATTTCCAGGTATACTGCAATGTGATGGGATCCACTGTATTATAACTTTTTTGGATTTCTGGCATAGACCATGGAGTGCTGCTCTTAGGTCAGCTAGTTCTGTGCTGTTTTTGCTCTTCAGTTTTGAGACAGCTGACTTTGCATCTGTGAAGATAGCTATTTGCGTCTCTTTATTTTCCTCCATCAAGAGCATTTCTGCTGCAGTTTTCAGAGCCTCTACCTTCGCTTTGAAGTTACTTGAGAACTTTCCAGTTGCCACTGAATGTGTTTTTTTCACTCCATTTTTTAAATTTAGGAGAATTCCTCCTCCTCCATTCTCTACTGAATTTTTGGCTGATCCATCTGTATATGCATGGGTCCAATTGCTGCTTGGGTAATGTTCTTTTATGTAGTTTAGGGTTATTTCTCTTCTTTCGGTTTCATGCTGAGTGTTCTTTTTCTCAATACCAGGAATGTTTTCTATCATCTCAGGCAGTTGCTGCTGTCTCCAAGCTGGGAACTTGTCTGCATTGTAAATGGGTTTGACTGTTGATATGTTAAGTATGGGATCTGCCCTAATCTTTCGTTTTGCAGTTTCTACAAAGTTGCTACGCTTCAGTCTTCCCTTTCCAAAACCACTAAACCTTTTATACATAGGGTGGTCTGTCAATCTTCTAAATTTTTCAGCTTGTTGCTGGGCTCTGCTATCTCTTCTATCCTGCATTGGTTGTAAACAAGTGATCTTTTCTAATTCATTAATAGGCGTTGTCTTCAGGCTTCCAGTTATGATTCGCATTCCTTGATTTTGGACTCTACTTATTTTGTTAAAGTTTGACTTAGCTGCTGTTGCCCAAGCTGCAATGCCATATTCCAGTACTGGCCTCACCCGTCCAGTATATAACTTCTTGAGAACTTTCTCATCTGCTCCCCACGTTGTACCAGCAAGCTTTTTCATGATTGCCATTCTTTGCCTTGCTCTTGTTCGATTTTTCTCAACCTGTGTCTTCCATGTCAGGCGACGATCAAAGGTGACTCCTAGATAGTTTGGATTTTCTTCATGGCGCAATATTTTTCCATTCAATACCAGCTTAGGTTGCTGAGTTTTAGTTGAGAGGGAGAACACTGTGCATGTTGTTTTCTCCTCACTTATCTTCACTAGCCATGATTTTGACCAGTCCTCTAGCGCTAATAGGGCTTGCTGTATTCTGCTGTTAGCTGTACTAATATATTCTTCAGATGTCCATATGGCTAGGTCATCTGCAAAGGATGATGTGTGTACTCTGGCTGGAAAATTTTCCGTGATGTCGTTTATATATGCTAGGAATAATGTTGGTGAAAGAACTCCTCCTTGGGGGACACCTTGCTCCAATAGCATCATTTTGCTGGTTTGTCCTTGTACTTTTGTCCTGGCAGTTCTGTTCTCAAGGTAGTGGCTGATCCATTTGTACATTTTCCCACAAACATGCATTTTTTGCAGTTTTACTTTCAGTCCTTCCTTCCATACTTTATCAAATGCTTTTTCTAAATCTATCCAGACCGCTAGTGTGTGCTTTTTCTCTTGGAAGGCATCCTCTATTTCCTGAGCTATATAGGTTATTTGATCTTCAGTGGATCTGTACTTTCTGAATCCTGCTTGGTGAGGTGTTAAGAGTTGGTTTTCTTCCAGATGCCATGTTAGCCTGCCATTGATAATGCGTTCCATTAATTTTCCTACACAGCTAAGAAGACTGATAGGTCGATAGCCATTTGGTTCTTCCAGGTCTTTTCCTTTCTTTGGGACTGGTATTAGTATAGCTTCCTTCCATGCCTGTGGGACTATTCCCCTCTTCCAGCTGTAATTTAGGACTGCTAGTAGTTTCTTTTTTGCCTTAGTGCCTAGTCCTATTAACATTTCATTTGTGATTCCATCCTTTCCTGGTGATGTCTTCTTTTTTAGGGTATTCATTGCCTGTTCCATTTCTTCCATTGTTAGATTTGCCATCATATATTCTGCTGCTGTCTCTGTATATCTATGATGTATCTGTTTATCTTTGATTGCTTTCTTCTGTTCGGCTGTAATATCAATGTGGTTTGCACTGGCATAGTGTTCCATTAGTGCATTTGCAGCCTTTTTTCCTGTAAGCAAGGCATTTCCTTGTTTAATTGTTATTTGTTTGTTTCTAGGTCCTTCATTGTTCATGGCTTTCACTAGTTTCCATAGTTTGTTTCCATCCCTGTCAAAATTCAGGTTTTCTGTTTTTTTCCTCCAACAATCTCTTGTTGTTTGATTTACTGTTCTTTTATATTTTGCTGAGATGGCTTTGAGAGAGATGTTCGCTTCAGTTGTTTGTTCTCTCTCTGCGGTCTTCCTAGCATCTTCAACTTTGTCCTCCAAAATTTGTAGTTCTTCAGTCCAGTATGGTTTGTAATTTTTCCTCGCTCCTCTTGGAATAGACTCAGTGGCCGCCTGTATTATTGCTCTGTTTAGACTTTCCACCATTTGCTTCATGTTGCCATATCGTGTATTTATGTTTTCACAATATTTGTCTGTTAGTATGGCAAATCTGTCCCAATCTGCTCGTTTGTAATTCCAACGGGGCAAAGGCTTTTGCTCCTGTGGAACATACTCCATATTTATTACAAGCTTGATTGGTCTGTGGTCACTACCTGCTAATTGGTCAAGCACATGGCGATCGATTTTGTGGAGGATGTCTCCTGTGCAGAAAGCTAAGTCTGGAGTAGAAGTGGTAAGCCATCTTCTGGAGTAGAAGCTCGGTGTGTCATCCGCTTTGTTGAGTAGATGGAGATTTGAGTCTATTTCCCAGTCCTCCACTTCATCTCCTCTTTTGTCAGTATCTGGGTATCCCCATCTTTCTGAACGGCTATTAAAGTCTCCGACAACAATGCAATTTGTGTCAGTTATTTCCATGTTTGAGAGTGTAAGATCCTTATCTGCCGGGCTATACAGATTGTAAATTCTTATTTTCACGTCCTTTATCATTATATCAACACCTATAATTTCCGTTTGGTTGTCAGAGATCACAGATACTTCGCTGCAAGGTATTGTATTTCGTGTAAGTATTACAACTCCTCCTTTGTGTCCTTCGCGGTCGAAACGTGTGGCCTGATATCCCTGAACTGAAAATGTGCGATTGGCGTTGAGGTGTGTCTCTTGAATGCATGCCACATCTATTCTATCTTTATGAAGACGCTGTGTTAGGGAGGCTTTCTTGTTATAAACTCCTTCTGCATTCCATTGTAGTATGTTGAGTGTCCGGGGTGTTTGGTCAATAGCTCTTAACCTACTCCTCTGTGCCTTGACTCCACAGCACAGGGGAAGGTGACCACCAGTAGTCATGGGTGGACCCCTCGAGGCAGGGGGCCCGGCACTATCACCGCCTGATGGGACTTCACGGGATTAGCACCATAACGATTAATTTTCATCTGTGGCATCATGAAATGATAAAGTTACGTTGCACTTCTTTGTCAAGCCTGTGGCTCAGTACATCCGATTTAGACAAGCATTTGTTCGGGATGCTTTCCCTAGCCTTTGACTGTCCCCAGTCTACCTACAAGGCAGCAGGTTTGTACGTCGCTTGGTCTGGTCCCTCTCCCTTGACCTGTCCGACATGGGTGACCCTACCAGTAGCTGTGCTACCGTCGGCATAGCTCTTGGGGTCATTGGAACGCGCAAGCCCCTCTACCTCGTCAAGGTGGACGCACGGCAGAGGGGGATTTTTGAGTTCTAAAATGGCCAGCTTTGAACCCGAAGACATACTAGCATTGATTAGCTCTGATGGTAGCGATTTTGTCAGTTCAGGACTGTCAGATAATGACTTTAGTGATACAGAAAGTGCCCATGAGGATTTCAACCTCGTGTCCTCAGTAGTTTTGTGTATTGGGAATAAAGAAGATCGTTTTATCTATACCCTTTCATGGCAATGGCCGGACCAAAAAACAAGTCACCAGTTGATAGCCAACCTATTACAAATGTCAATAGGGACTTCATAGTTGTTGTTTATTTAACCATAAGTGGTTAAAATTATTCTAAAGTCGTGTAGGTATTCAATGAGGAAATTTTAGGTGAGTACCATTTTAAAAAAATATTTTTTACCAATTCATACATAGTGGTATGAAATATTTTATTTTTCACAAAATACAAATGACGTCATCAAATTTGCATAAACATGAACAAAATAACTTCAATCATACACAGAAATAAACTTTACTATATCCTCTTTAAGAATATATATACTTGTATATATCTATATAGGGTTCTAATATTTATTTTTTTAATTTATAAAATTGTCACTTCAGTCATTTCTGTACTCCAAAAAAATGGCTCCGTCTTCTTCAGAGGGAAACCTAAATTTGGCCCAATGTTGTTCCGTCCTAAAAGGGTTAAACTACTGATTCAGGGGCAATATTTTATATGGCAATTAAAATTATATAACAGTATAAACCGTATAACAGTAGACGGTACTACCTGGTTTCTGTTAGCGCCGAACGTTGGGCGGCGCTTACCAAACCCGACACCCCACATTGTGCCAACGACTTCGGGCGGAAGAGCGCAATTGGGAGGGTACAAGCCTTACCCTGGTGCGAGGAAATGCAAGCTAAAGACAAAATTGTCATGGCAGGGCAGACCAGGCCCTAAGCCTTGGTTGGCGACTGGTCTAGGATCGAAGCTCCGACAGGCGGACAGTTAGAGCATTGCTTTGCTGATCCGGCAGCTTCTGCAGCTTGTCTTGTTCCAGATGTAGGGGTGTTACCTTTCCTCTGGAGTGAACTAGGCAGGCTGAGTGAGGGATCATGCTGCATGGGCAACACATGATCTCTATATTTTAGCCCAGGCTTTGTGCTATGGAGAGGCAATAACTCCATCCCTGGTCTTAACTGGTCTCGGAATCAAAGCGAGAGGCAACTGTTACGGGTTATAAGTCCTTGTCAGTTGGCGTAGACATGGGGCGCCACGCGTTGCCTCTGACGGTGGGAGACACCTATAGGTGTCACTGATCAGCTACCGCCCGCCTCAAGCTGGGCAGCCCCCAGCCAATTGGGTGCTGATCCGCCACAGCCTGCCTGCTTCAATGGGTGCTTGGGGCTAGGACAAAATCTGAATCGCAGGCTGTAAAACCAATGCACCAGGTACAAATAAAAATAGAAACCTCAAGCTACGGCTTGCAACCTGGAACGTGAGAACCATGTGTCCAGGATTTTCCACTGACTTGACCAATATTGACGATGTGAGAAAAACGGCTGTGATTGATGCCGAACTCAATCGTCTTAACATTGATATTGCTGGCCTGCAGGAGACTCGCCTCGCTGAGGAAGGGTCACTCAGGGAAAACAACTACACCTTTTTCTGGAAGGGTAGAGGGCAGGCAGAAAAAAGGCAACACGGTGTGGGCTTTGCAGTGAAGAATTCGCTACTGGGAATGATTGAAATTCCAGCAGGAGGAAATGAAAGACTATTATTCCTGCGCTTGGCAACCTCTTGTGGGTTTGCCACCATTATTACTGCATATGCACCGACACTCGATTCCTCTGATGATGTGAAGGATTTGTTCTATGAGGAGTTAGACTCTGTGATCAAGGCAGTTCCAAAATCTGACTACATTTATATGCTCGGTGATTTCAATGCTCGTGTGGGCAAGGACTCAAGTTCATGGCCGGTGTCCCTTGGAAAATACAACATCGGTCGCATGAATGAAAATGGGCAAAGGCTGCTGGAGCATTGCACCAGTAATGACCTATGTATTACAAACTCTTTTTTTAAAACAAAAGAGATGCATAAGGTCACATGGAAACATCCAAGATCCGGCCATTGGCACCAGCTGGACTTCATCATCACACGGAGACAACATCTGAACCATATATCATTGACTCGTAGTTACCACAGTGCTGACTGTGATATAGATCATTCTTTGGTTGTTGCAAGAGTTAGACTGAGACCAAAGAGAATCTACACAGCTAAACACAAATCTAGCCCCAGGATTAATATTATTAACACTCATGATCCTGAAAAGTGCTTTCAGTTTCAACAGCAACTTGAAGACGCTTTCACTGATACACCAGAAAATTGTACAGTAAATGAAAAGTGGGGTCAAATTAAGGAAACTCTTTATAAAACTG
The DNA here is from genome assembly GCA_014155875.1 of Cepaea nemoralis. NCBI lineage: Eukaryota > Metazoa > Mollusca > Gastropoda > Stylommatophora > Helicidae > Cepaea > Cepaea nemoralis. Next base: position 237,615 of record JACEFZ010016152.1, read on the forward strand.
CTGTAGGCGTTTACGGCACTGTGGATCATAAGAGGCAGGACTGGTTTGCGGCCAACAGCGAGACTCTGCAGCCCTTGATTGATAAGAAGAAGAAAGCTCTCTTAAGAAACAAGGAAAGACCAACGCGTAACACTCTGAGTGAGCTAAGGCAAGCTAGGAAGGATGTGCAAAAGGCTGCCAGGCAGTGTGCAAATGATTATTGGATCAAGTTATGTGAGTCCATTCAAATCGCAAGTGATAAGGGAGACATAAGAAGCATGTATGAAGGAATAAAGAAAGCCTGTGGTCCAGTGATCAAAAGAAGTGCACCATTGAAAACCTTGACTGGAGAAGTCATCACTGATAAGAAACAGCAGATGGACAGATGGGTAGAGCACTATTTGAAGCTTTACTCAAGTGAGACCAAACTAGCGGATGATGCCCTTAACGCCATAGAGGCTCTACTAACTCTTGACCACCTGGACACACTTACCACCATAACAGAAGTTAAGTGTGCTATAAATGAACTTGCATCTGGCAAGGCTCCAGGTAAGGATGGGATTCCAATAGAGGTTATCAGGAGTGGGCAAGACACACTCACTATACAGATCCACCAGCTAATAGAGCTATGCTGGCGTGAAGGACAAGTCCCACAGGATTTCACAGATTCAAGCATCATAACACTGTACAAGAACAAGGGTGATCGGAGCGACTGCAACAACTATAGGGGTATCTCACTTCTGTGTATTGTTGGAAAAGTATTTGCCAGAATTGTTCTGCGCAGACTTCAAGTCCTAGGAGATCAAGTCTACCCCGAATCACAGTGTGGCTTTCGACAGAACCGGTCTACCACTGATATGATATTCTCATTGCGACAAATGCAAGAAAAATGCCGTGAACAGAATCAACCACTGTTTATTGCCTTCATCGACCTCACAAAGGCATTTGATTTGGTCAGTCGTGAGGGTCTGTTCAAGGCACTAAAGAAGATTGGCTGCCCACCAACTCTTCTGTCCATTGTGGAATCGTTCCACACAGGCATGAAGGGCATAATCAAGTTTGATGGTGCAACTTCTGAAGAATTTGAAATCAAGAGTGGAGTTAAGCAAGGTTGTGTACTAGCTCCCACCCTCTTTGGAATATACTTTTCACTTCTACTGAAATATGCATTTTGTGATCAGGATGGTGGTATATACATTCACTCACGCTCAGATGGCGGCCTCTAGAATGCTCAGAGATTGAAGGCTAAGACCAAAATTAGGAGGGTACTGATCAGAGAGTTGCTTTTTGCAGATGATGCTGCAGTTACGACCCACTCTGAGGAAGAATTGCAATGTCTACTATCTGCATTCTCCAATGCTTGTTCTGAATTTGGTTTAACAATTAGCAAAAAGAAGACACAGATTATGTCACAAGGTGCACATGGGGTACCATCAATCTTTATTGACGACGCCGAACTAGAGATAGTAGACCATTTTACATATCTAGGATCAGTGGTAAATAGCAAATTATCCCTAGATCAGGAAATCAACATCCGGATTGGTAAGGCAGCAACAACAATGAACAGGTTAAGAAAAAGAGTCTGGGAGAACAGGAAGCTTACTGCCAAAACAAAAGTCCTTGTCTATCAAGCCTGTGTCCTTAGTACTCTTCTCTATGGCAGTGAAACCTGGACAACTTACTCACACCAAGAGAACAATTTAAACAGCTTTCATATGCGGTGTCTGCGAAGAATTCTTGGTATTAAGTGGCAAGACAAAATCACAAATACTGAAGTATTGGAAAGATCAGGTTGTGTGACAGTTTATTCCATGCTCAGTCTTCGTAGACTTAGATGGATAGGACATCTTAGGAGGATGGATGATGGTAGAATACCAAAGGATATCTTTTTTGGTGAATTACAGATGGGTAAGAGATCTCAGGGTCGGCCTCTACTACGATACAAAGATGTGTGTAAGCGGGACATGATTGATACAGGCATTGATAATGCACATTGGGAGCAAGTCGCCGCTGAACGTGTTGCATGGAGGGCAAATATCAGAAATGGAATAAAGTCAAAGGAGAAAATTATTGCAGAAAAGTCACACACCAAGCGTTTGAGACGTAAGATGGTGCATGATGGTGGAAATGACCACGTGTTCACATGCACCCACCGTGAACGGACATTTACAGCGCAAATTGGCCTTATCAGTCACACTCGCTACCGCCATAGTTAAAAGTTATTATGCCTTTTTAGAGCACAAACTATCGTCTGTCAAGACGGCAAGGTGCCAATGATAATTAAAATTTACATTAGAGTTGAGTTGAGTTAAGAACCGACATCACTGCACTCAGGACATTCCCATACATGCTCCGTCCCCTCGTTCAACAGCCAGCAAAGAGTCATACTACTAATCGTTCCCACCGCTATCTGATTAAAAGCTCTCCTGGTCTTCCCTCTCAGTTTTGAGATTCTTCCAGAACCCCTGCCGATCCCCCACAATCTCATTCTTTCCACATATGGGTTCTCAATCTGTTCCTCCACCTTCTCCACCTGGTCCCACAAGCGCACGACTACCTCCCCCTTGTCCATAGGCAAAATACCACCAAGAGGTGCCCTCCCTGCTAGCCTATCAGCCTGTTCATTCCCTTGTACACCCGCATTGCCAGGGCAAAATATCCATACAATTCTCACGATCTGTGACCTCTGAAGTGACGAGAGCCATTCCACATGAAACATTCCTTTCTCCACCTTGCTAAGCATACTCTTTGAATCCGTAATGAATACGTGTGTTGCAGTAGTCTCCTCTAGCCACCGGAATGCCACTGTTACTGCCTCCACCTCCATTCTCATGCTGGAGGCCGTAGCCTCATATGCCAGACTCTCCTTTTTCAAGACTCGCCTTTGCAATAAAGCCCCAGCCACTACGTCTGTTTCTCACCACTGATCCATCGGTGTAGATGACTATATCACCTTGATGTGTGTTGCTCTGGATCAGCTGTTGCACTTCAAACTCAGTGCGGCCCGCTGCCCATTCTCTGCACTCATGATCCAGTGTTATTATTATATTGTGCCATTCCGTGATGTCTTCCGGAACTTCCACCCATTCTCTTTCATGTTTGATGGTCTCTAGATCACACACCTGACTTATAGAAAGTTCTGCCTGTGCCATCCAGGACCTGCCTCGTCTTAGTCTATGACCCTTAACCATATCCAGTGCTGCATGCAACGGATGATCCCTGTCTGCGGCAACTCTCAGGTACCATTTGGCCTGAAGGACCCTATGCCTATCCGTCATTGTTGGTAGCAGGATATGCCTCATACATATAATTGGTGTGTCCTTTGTGCACCCCAGGATTAACCGCATGGCAGCATTCTGTATGCGCTCCAACCTTTCAAGCTGGCTCTTTGATGCTGTCAGCAGCCCCAAACCATACTCAATGACAGAAATTATTAACTGCTGAAAGAGCCTGTACAGCATCCTCTGATCTACCCCTGTTGCTGCCATAACCCTCAATGCATTAAGTCCCCTACCAGCCTTTACCACCAAAGCCTCCACATGATCCTTAAAAGACAAACACCTGTCAAAGGTGATTTACATTCAACAAAGACATCTATTGGATCCATCGAATCAGATACGCGATCATTCCGCTGCCTCTGTGGGATGCGCTCCCCGGCAGTCAGCAGCTTGCACAGATCCATAGAGCACACATTATTCATAAACTTCCAGTTTCTTAGTTCTATATAATATTTTAGTTCATAATGTTTAATAGTTTCTATTATGTCACCTAATAATTTTGTGAAAAATAAAAAAAAAATATACCCAGCCAGGAATAGAACCCCGGTCTCCCACGTGACAGCGGAATGCTTACGAGTACGCTAGCAAGGACACAATCATTGTTCTACAAAGATTATTTATATAGTCAGGCCGCCATTTTGGGTTTCCCATTCACAAAGGTACTCATCATGATCATAACATCTTCGCCTGTTTTTCAACCACAATTAAAGCAAGTTTAGCGATGAAGCTTTCCAAATTTCTGAAAAATTTGATGCAGAATTCGAAGATCCATCTACAATTGATGGTTTTCTATTGAAAGTGCCAGAAAAAAAAATTAATTACGGTTCCGCGTGCGTATTTTAATCAACCTAGGTTCAATCAACCTAGCGTGTCACAACCAACGGGTCATAGGCGGATTATGAAAATTGACTGAAAAAATATGTTTTGTGATGTTAAATCATTAAAAAATAGTACAAGTATACAAATAAATTATTATTAATCTTTAAACTTGTGTTCCCTTTAATTTTAGTAGTTCAAATTGCATGTTTTGAGTGTTACAAAGTGAAAGTGTACATGCCAGTCCGAACAATATGCGCATGCGCAGCCGCCATGGCCCATGGCATGCGTTTCCCCATTCATGAAAAGTACATCTTCAAGGAAAATGTTGATTTCATCAACAAGTAAAGCTAGTCTAGTTATGAAACTTTCCAAATATATGTAAATTTGCATGCAGAACTTGAAAATTCATCTAAAAGTTATGCCTTCCTATTACCAGCACCTGAAAAAAAATTAATTACAGTAAGTATGAAATATAATGTTATTTATATTAAAGGTCACGATGATTTCAACCAATCGCTGTGCACGGAATATTAGGCAAACCTTTCCTGGAAAACCCAGGATGATGTGTGTTCTTGTCACATGATATTTGAATGAAAGAATGACATCGAAAGAATGCATGGTCGGGGACTAGCGAATTGGGAGACACGGTGAATCATGGCGGAATGACTTCGTACATCACTTCCGTTTTAATTTCGGGTAATGGCACGATGGAACTGTCTACCTTAAACTTAAGGGAAGCAACAAACCGAACACCGTAACTTACCTACCATGTATGTCGTAAGAGGTGACTAAGCAGGGTTGGCGTGGGTCTAGCTTAGCTACCACATCTGTAGAGAAACATTTAGCTGCAAAATTCAACCTCAACCAATCACGAACACGTCTAAACAAAAGTCTAAAAAAAAAGAAAGAAAATTAACTGTCCAAGATGAAAAGGAAGGATGGGCTGTCTTCTCCTAAAAGTATGACGTGATGCTAAAAACACCATAAGGAATCTGGATTGCTGACTTAACCTCCTCTCAGTTAAGAAAACCATAAGTAGCCTAGATTACTGACTTACCTCCTTTCAGCTATGAAAACTATGAGTCTGGATTACTGACTTACCTCCTCTCAGCTACGAAAACCATGAGTCTGGATTGCTGACTTACCTCCTCTCAGCTAGGAAAACCATGAGTCTGGATTGCTAACTTACCTCCTTTTAGCTAGGAAAACCACGAGTCTGGATTACTGACTTAATTCCTCTCAGGTAGGAAAACCATGAGTCTGGATTGCTAACTTACCTCCTTTCAGCTAGGAAAACCATGAGTCTGGATTACTGGCTTACCTCCAAAACTATGAGTCTGGATTACTGACTTACCTCCTTTCAGCTAGGAAAACCATAAGGTGTCTGGATGGTTGACTTACCTAGTTTCAGCTAGGAAAACCTGGAATGACATAGAATGCGTGAAGTGGGAAAGACAACAGTGTTGTGTTGTCAGCACAAGTGTTAGGGGAAGTGGAATATTATAAGATTAGCATTTTGATTGGGATTACGCCACATATGCTGGAAGAGAACAAGCAAAAAGCTTCCAGCATAGATGAAACAGTGCTGTTCTCAGACCATATAAAGGAGTATGCTCCTCACTGTCGAGTGGCTTGCATCATTTGAAAAGATGAAGGCCAAGAGCATGTCATGAATTGTGTGTCCAATTCATGTCGGTGTGTGAGGAGATTACAGGCTGATAGGCTGGCTGCTGCCGCTTCTTTGTGCAGCGAGCTAGATTATGACAAGATGGATGTGAAGGCTCTCTGGGATCAAGTGGAAGTGCTGCAAAACAAAAGGGCCCACATCCGGAGCAGCTGATTCAGTTGGGAGTGAGTAGGCTGCCACTGGTACCATCAGCATGGGAACTGTTGGCTGCCATCACTACTGGAGGAGAGAATGGAGCATGTGTGGGAATGTTGAGAGTGCAGTGATGTTGATTCTTCATTTCATATTTCACATTACAAAGTTGGATCTTCATTACAATACCTATATTGTGTAGTGTATACAAGAGATAAAAGCTGCAGATAAAAATGCTAAAAATGCATTAAATTAGTTAAATTGTCACTGCTATGTTCTAACGTTGTTTTGGGGGAGCTTGAAAGTACCAATGAAGTATTCATTATAGCAGGTGTTGGAAATGTCCACCACTGGGCTTCAAGACATTACTGTATGCGTCTCTTCATATTGTCAAATACCTTCTGCAACATGTCTGTTGCTATTTCTTAAATTGTAATTCTGATTGCTTCTTTCTTCTGTTGATAACACCATTCTGTTTGGAGTGCAAAGAATTACTTCAGTAGATGACAGCCATTCGCTGCATATTGCTTCACGATGGACTGTGGAGCACATTTTTTTATGATATCATGTACTTCATTTTTCAAATTTTTTCTACATACAAAGTGTTGTGAGACTTTACAAACATCTGGTATATACAGTATTGTCAGAGTCCTAGTGACCTGATACGCAGGACATAGCTTAGAGACAGGACATGGGAATAGAAGACAGGACAGGGGGACAGCAAACAGGACATTACGCCCTTGGACAGCAGACAGGACATTATGCCCTTCAACAGCAGACAGGACATTCCACTTCTAGACTGGACTACATGAGACAACAGTTGTCATCAGACGGACTGACCCAAGGTTCAGGGACAGGACACGACTTAAGGTTACGACGCAATAGGGACCATGGGATGTGGCCACAGACGCCGCATGCGTAAACACCACATGATAAAAAACCCAAAGCGAAAGCTTTGGGGAGGCGGGACTGGGGATGGATGTGTCTGTGAGAGCTTTGTTTGAAAGAGTTACTTATATAGCTGTTACAGCTGACTCGAATGTTTGCTAGAGCTGTGATATATTTTCAACTGTGTGTGAGCTCACTGTATGAGCAAGGATATGATTTATTGTGCCGGTGAGTGCAGCGCTGTGCGCTCGAATCTGTAACGCAATAGATTGTGATTTTGCTATTTGAAAAATCGATTAAAGATTCTATTGATCATGTTTGACTAAATTGACCGACTATGTGCAGTTGTATTATTAGCCTGTCAGTTCTTAAATTAACGAGCGAAGCAAGATGCTGACTCTTACCGGTCTAAGACACTGACAAGTATGCTCATTTTTAAGAAGTTAATTTCTGGTATGTTTTTCCCAAGAGATAACTTGTCTTTATCATTATATTGTTTTTAAAAATAGCTTTGTTGTATTTATTCCAAACACATGCAAACATACTTGAATCACATTTATACATTGCTGTGTATGTATTTTACAGACTGCTAGGGACTTTTATGCCTGCACATGTTGCACAAATTTTTCAAGTTGACGGTGTCAAGATTTAGCACACAGGTTAAGGCAGTCCCTGAACAAATGGTCCGTGTGTTAAATGTCGCCGAAAAGAATGATGCTGCAAAATCCCTGGCTAATGTGTTGTCACAAGGACGCTGTAGGAAGGTATTATCAGTCATTTTGTAAAGCATAGCAAGTTACATTTTGTTCATGTGTGTATGTATGAGTAAATGTTTGTTAGTATGTTTGTGATTGTGAGTCGATCTATGTGTATGAGAGGGTATGTAGTTGTGTGTTATTGAGTGGCTGTATAATTGTGAGAGTGTAAATGATGTATGTGTTTATGCATGTGTCTGTCTGCCTGTCAGTCTGTCTCATAATATGGTACTATGCATTATTTATATTGACAGCATTCATTTGTTGTTTTTTTATGTGAAAGTAACATGCATGTCACAGTCCTGTGCAGCAGCTAGAAATGGCTGTGTCTAGGGTCTGTCTATTTGATATCTGTAAATGAGAAGTGTAGGATGGATCAGCCATAGAAATATATCACCAACTATGCCGGACTACTGAACCACAACTTGTAGTCACTTGATAACACCGTTTTGCACACAAGACTGTTTGTTAATTATAAATGGACACGGTGACATGCATAACATGATTCCAGGAATAATCTGATTCTTTCTTGAAGTGCAAACTAGGAATGCAACACTGCCTTATACAGGCCTTTCTATTCTAGCGGAATAAACTGTTGTGCCGGACTTTCCCTAGTCTGACGATAACCAGCTCCTCTCCTCTCAGTATCCTCTGGGCCAAGTTTCCCCTCCACTTGCCCGAATCTCAATCTAACTCCTGGGCCAAGTTCCTGAACTTACCCATGACCAGTATGTCCCTTCTGTATATATTGGGACCGTTCGTTACCCCCATGGGAATTTAGCCAACTCTTGCCCAGTTAACTGAGGATTCACATAACTCTTCGCTACACTACCTGTTTTAGGTTTCCTTTTGTTAACTGACCCTAACCAACTTCTACTGTTTGCCCATGATGTACGGTGACATTCGCTTGTAATACACTCCTGGCTGTCCTGGGACTAACCTCTTTGCTGGACTTTTTCTTTAAGATTCTTAACCCCACATCTGCCGTACTTGCACGTTCTCACGCTTGTTACAATGCACAATAGATTATTGATGTACAAAATATGAGTAGTTGGAAGGGCCGAATATATGACGGGCCTGTGTGCCCAATTTGTGACCCTTCAAAAATAAAATTTGTTCATTCCTTCGTTTATGCACCTTACAGAGTCAGCTAGTATTTATTTTAAGAAAGCGTGAGGTTGTTGATATATTCTGTAGAGTTGGTCCTCAGTTACAGCTGGTGTTGGTCAAAAGTATTTTGTCTGTTAGGTTGTATGCTGAAGAAACTAATATTTAGTTGTGATTTTGTTGCTCCCACTTCATGTAACACTCTCCTGCTTTTGGGAGATCAGGGGTTCTATCTGCATTGGATGGATTTGTATTGTTACAATTCACCAGGGCTCGCAGTTGACCCAGTGGGACACATCTATCAGTGAATGTAATTGTGTCACCTGAGTGGGACACATCTATCAGTGAATGTAACTGTGTCACCTGAGTGGAACACATCTGTTAGTGAGTGTAATTGTGTCACCTGAATGGGACACATCTATCAGTGAATGTAACTGTGTCACCTGAGTGGGACACATCTATCAGTGAATGTAACTGTGTCACCTGAATGGAACACATCTGTTAGTGAGTGTAATTGTGTCACCTGAATGGGACACATCTATCAGTGAATGTAACTGTGTCACCTGAGTGGGATGCATCTATCAGTGAGTGTTATTGTGTCACCTGAATGGAACACATCTACTAGTGGGTGTAATTGTGTCACGTGTCACCTGAGTGGGATGCACCTATCAGTGAGTGTAATTGTGTCACCTGAATGGAACACATCTACCAGTGAGTGTAATTGTGTCACGTGTCACCTGAGTGGGATGCACCTATCAGTGAGTGTAATTGTGTCACTTGAGTGGGACACATCTATCAGTGAGTGTAACTGTGTCACCTGAATGGGACACATCTATCAGTGACTGTAGTTATGTCACCTGAATGGAACACATCTGTTAGTGAGAGTAATTGTGTCACATGAATGGGACACATCTATCAGTGAGTGTAATTGTGTCACCTGATGGGACACATCTATCAGTGAGTGTACTTTTGTCACCTGATGGGACACATCTATCAGTGAGTGTAACTGTGTCACCTGAATGGAACACATCTGTTAGTGAGAGTAATTGTGTCACATGAATGGGACACATCTATCAGTGAGTGTAATTGTGTCACCTGATGGGACACATCTATCAGTGAGTGTACTTTTGTCACCTGATGGGACACATCTATCAGTGAGTGTAACTGTCACCTGAATGGAACACATCTGTTAGTGAGAGTAATGTGTCACATGAATGGGAACCATCTATCAGTGAGTGTAATTGTGTCACCTGATGGGACACATCTATCAGTGAGTGTACTTTTGTCACCTGATGGGACACATCTATCAGTGAGTGTAACTGTGTCACCTGAATGGAACACATCTGTTAGTGAGAGTAATTGTGTCACATGAATGGGACACATCTATCAGTGAGTGTAATTGTTTCACCTGATGGAACACATCTATCAGTGAGTGTAATTGTGTTACCTGAGTGGGGCACATCTATCAGTGAGTGTAATTGTATCACTGGAGTGGGACACATCTATCAATGGTTGTAATTGTGTCACGTGTCACCTGAGAGGGGCACATCTGTCAATGAGTGTAATTGTGTTACCTGTGTGAAACATATCTATCAGTGAGAGTAATTGTGTCACCTGAGTGAGATACAGCTATCAATGAGGATAATTGTGTACCATCGCTGAGTGTAATTGTGTTACTTCAGTCGGACACAACTATCAATGAGTTTTGTCAACACAAATGAACATCAATCAATGAGTGTAATTGTGTCACTTGAGTAGATCACATCTATCAGTGAGTAATTGTGTTACTTCAGTCGGACACAACTATCAGTGAAATCCATCGCATAAGTACTTGGTGTGATGAAGCTGGGGCAATGGTCAACCCAACAAAGGCAACAGTGACTTGGTTCTCGTTGAATAATCATATTGTCAACAATCCAACACCAACTGTAATGCTGTGTTCAGAGACGGTGGAAAGAACGCAGGCAATGAATTACCTGGGGATACGGTTTGATCGAAGCCTTGCTTATAATGTGCACATAGACCAGGTGATAACAAAGGCCAAGCGGGGTTTGGCAGCGATGCGGGTGATGGCGGCAGCAAACTGTGAGCAGCGCCATCTATGTCTTCTGTACGAGGGGCTGGTCATGTCTGTTTTGGAGTATGCAATGGCAATCCTGACTCTCAGCCATAAGCAGATAGAAAGGATGGAAAGGATACAGAATGAAGCTATGCGCATTATTCTTGGATGTACAAGAGATACAGCATGCAGGGCGATGCACTACCTTCTTGATTTTCCAACCATTGAAGAGAGAATACAAGTTTGCAGGGCATGCGTCTACCTCAGAATTAACGCAAACACACAACATCCACTGCATAGTGAAATTAGGAAGGTGAAGGGCAGCAGGTTAAAAAGAGGACGGTCGTGGATGGGTCAAGCCGAAGACATTCTTCAACAGGTGTGTTCACTTGAGGACTTAGAACCTGGCGAGGAGTGGGTGCAAGTGCCAACAGACTTCTGCACATCCTTTTCAGTTTGCATCCAACTAGATAGAAAATGCAGACAAGAAAATCCGGCTGCTGTTGAGGCTGAAGTACAAGCGTTGATTTTCGAGAATTCGCTAGACGGTGATGCTGTCATCTACACAGATGGGTCGGTCGTCCAACATGTGAGAAGCTCATGGGCCTTTACAGCTCGGGCCGGAGGGAGAACTGTGAAGGAGGACTCTGGTGCTTTCACTGAAACCACAAGTAGCCTGACCATGGAAGTCATGGCAGTAAGTAAAGCAATAACATGGCTCGAGACAGACATTCACTAGGGCTTGTTTCCTTAGCGACTCAATGAACATGATCAAGAGGATAGAGGAGGGGTCGATCCGAAGAGAATGGTTGCTGCCTCTGAAGCGGTCTCGGCTGGCAAAGATTAGTTTCATCTTCGTGCCAGGTCATGCGGGAGTACAAGGAAATGAGCGGGCTGACAAGCTCGCAGGTGAGGCTACTGTGGAGGGCGGACGCGCCATGGACCAGGCTGACATTCTGAATGCTATACGAGAAGTGAGACTTTTGCGAGAACCAAGTGATGACTGTGAATCTACAACAATGGCCAGACTGCGGGAGCAGCAAATTAAAAGAGGGGTGGCCAAACAAGAACACTACGCAGGAAGCCAAAGAAGATTGATAAACCAACACAGAACTGGCGTCGTTAGCCGCTACACGCTGCGGGATTTGCTGAGGAGGGGATCCGAGCACTTATGGACTGAATGGTTCGATGTGCAACGAGGATGATCTGTCGACTAACTAACTAACTAACTAACTAACTATCAGTGAATTTTGTCAACACATTGAAACATCAATCACTGAGTGTAATTGTATCACCTCTTTTCATTAAGGAATGCAAGACAGAAAACTGTTTTCTAGCATCTGTAATTGCTCCTTGGCGAAGGGGTTACGGGCGAAGTTCATAATCCTGTATACCCCCGTTCGACACACAGCTGCGCACGATTTAAGCCAGTGGTTCTCAACCTTTTTTGGCCCATGCCCCCCTTCACCATATTTTCAGAACGTCATTCTCCCCCCCCCCCCTTCCTATAAAAAATTTGGCCCGTGGCCCCCCCCCCCCCCCCTTCACCGTATTTTCAGAACGTCATTCCCCCCCCCCCTTTAATATTTCCTATCTAAAAATCCCCCACCCCTACACAGTATACGTAAAAATGGAAGGTAAATTTAATAGCATATACTAAAACAAGTCTAGACATCCACATAAAACATGATTTGTGGGTCTACTTACTTTATAAAATGAATTTTAGAAGGATGAGACGTACATAACTGTAAAGTATGAAGGGAAAAACAATATCAAGTAAGAAATGGTCTTCATTTCTCCCCCCCCCCCCTTCTCTGGGAACCCTAAAATTCCCCCCTGGGGGGGGGGGGGGGGAATTTCCCACCGGTTGAGAACCAATGATTTAAGCAGATCGCGTTGTGCTGGTTTTTTATGAAAAGTTATGGGTGCTGGTCGTTCAGAAAGCAATGGCAAACTACTGAACATAAAACTGGCCAAGACATCAACAGCTAAAAAAAATGCTGTTGTTGACTGCAAACGTCCTGTAAAGGGTATGCAACTAACTTTAAGCATATGTAATGAAAGTAATTACTAGTATCTCTTTTGTCCACAGCGAGAAGGTTTTTCAAAGTTCAACAAAATATACGAATTTGAGTACAGGCTGATGAACCAGCAGGTCACCATGACAATGACGTCTGTCTCAGGGCATCTTCTGGGCCTGGATTTTACCTGGAACATTTAAGAAATGGTGAGTATTTGCAGTCATTTTGTATGCTTGAGTTGCTGAGTGGTTCATGTTGAACTTGCTATTTTCATTTATTCTTCATGTTTTCCTTATGCAGACTTTGGTTACATTTCTTAGTATTTGTTTGTAAAGGATCGTCTTCATTTCATACTGATACTTTCCAAAGAAGGAGCAATGATAGTGCAGTGGTTAGTAAGCTTGCCTGCTGGCTGGTAGTCATGTGATTTAATCCTCACAGATGTGGATTGTTTTACAATGGACCTGGGCTGCCAGGGCGACCCAGCCTAGAGAGGACACCAGGACATGTCCCGGGAAGTAGGTCAACATGGCCGAATGGACAAGAACGTGTGTTCTTAAACATTCGATGTGCTGATACCGAGGTAAGGGGTTCAACCCTACACTGGACAATTGGACTAAAATGTTGACCTATCGCCCTTGACTTGGGGTTCGCCTGATGGCGAGAGACACTATTAATAGGGAAAGCTAATCCACTCGCAAAATTCAGTCCAGCACTACTAGAAGTAATGTGTGCGGACTACGTTTAAGTTCAAAGCTAGCGAGCGCCCCAAAAAAAATATCTTGGGAAGTCAATAAGGGCAGTGTGATGTTGAGCATATCAACCATTGAATCGGTCTGTACAAACATGCGGCTAGCACCATGTACCCAGTATGCTTCCGGGTGTGTGAATAGCTCCTGGACTTTTTCTTACTTCTGGAAGAGCTGCAGTCTCCTCCCATAGATCACAACAGGGAATTTCAACACAGTGCATGAATTCTGTAGCAAAGTGGTTATACAAGAATCCTAATGTGTATATCCATCCATCCATCATGAGCCATGCTGATAAGCATGGGTGGTCATATTTTGCCAACTCACTCGATCACCAGAGTCGTGGATCAGTTCCGTGTTTGTCTCGACCATGCCATGTTGCCACGCCATCCAGGCATTTACTTCTCGGCCTTCCCCATTGGTTGCAAAACATAATTTTCTGTAGAGAAGGTAGTTTGCCATTGCTTTCCTTCTTAGCAGTGACCATACTGGTCAGTGACCGCAGCCATTGTCTCCTCAAAAAAGAGATCCTCTGCTTACCATCGTGAAGCTGGAGACCATAACCTACAACTGTCTGTCGGCTGCTCCTCAACTTCATCCACCACCTGCACACATGGCTTCACATAACCTTGATCGGGAGGCTAAACAGATACTCCACCTTGCCCAATTTTTCGTATTTTGAAAATACGCTTGGACAGCCTAGTCTACTCAGTGATTTATAATTACCAAGGGGTTTTTAATGTGTGCAGACAGGTCCCCCTTATTTTTTTTACCCTGATCTGAGCAGGCTAGACATTTGACTCCCTACCTCAAGATCACAGGGGGGATTTCATACCATTCTTTTAATTTGTATATTATTCGTATATGTACACAGGTACATCCATGCATTTAGTCATACGAAACATCAACTAGTAATTTAATGAACGTACCTGCAAGTGAACAAATGATCTTATTCACACACGGACTGGCTCAACTTGCTTGCTCACTTTCCAACTCGACTTATCAAATAAGCGAGGGGTGAACTGAGGGTCACGAGGACACTTAATGCATAGAGGAAACCACAGGCAGACAGTATTTCTGGCTGCCACTGGTACAAACTGCATAAGAACTTCTCGTTGGCTGCTGAAGAAGAGGAAGGGCACTTGTGGGAATGTTAACAGAGTGCAATGATGTTGATTCTTGATTTCCTATTTCTCTGCTTACCAACTTGTCACTTATCTTCCCATTTCCTATTTCTCTACTTACCAACTTGTCACTTATCTTCCCATTTCTTATTTCTCTACTTGCCAACTTGTCACATATCTTCCCATTTCCTATTTCTCTACTCACCAACTTGTTACTTATCTTTCCATTTCCTATTTCTCTACGTACCAACTTGTCACTATCTTCCCATTACCTACTTCTCTAATTGCCAACTTGTCACTTATCTTCCCATTTCCTATGCTATTGTTTATTTTCTATAACTGATGTAAAGTACTTCTTGTCCACAGGAACAGCTGTAACCCTGTAGATTTGTTCAGTGTTCCGGTTGAGAAATTCTGCCCTCCTAATTATGTTGATATAAAGGTATGTATTTACATGTTATGGCAGCTATGTTGTTAAATAATTTGTTTGTTATTTTTGTACGAAGAACCTATGACACAACACCAGCAAACAGGTTAAAGTGGTTAAAGTAATATTTTTGAGAACATTTGTCTTTCCTGCATATATGTCTAGATAGAGGTCTATAGATGTCATCATGGACCATATATTCACCACAGAAAATTTAGGCTTTTGAGCTTAAATATTTCAGAACAGTTCTTAGAATATTGTGGACCAAGAAAAACAAAAATACAGACATTCTACATCAAAGAAAATGGCTCAACAACAATACCATGTTTTGGAAACTGAAATACTTTGGCCATATTAAGTTTCACAGTGGCCTGGGGAGAGCAGTGATGGGAGACCTGGTTCCTGGTAGAAGAGATGGGGGTCAACCAGCACAAAGATGGACACAGGACATTGCTGACACCTTTGGCATGAGGATGCTTGAGGCAGGAGAAAAAGAGTTCCAGAAACTTTTCAGCGGGCCATGAATTAAAAGAAATTGTTAATCGTTATGGTGCTAATCCCGTGAAGTCCCATCAGGCGGCGATAGTGCCGGGCCCCCTGCCTCGAGGGGGTCCACCCATGACTACTGGTGGTCACCTTCCCCTGTGCTGTGGAGTCAAGGCACAGAGGAGTAGGTTAAGAGCTATTGACCAAATACCCCGGACACTCAACATACTACAGTGGAATGCCGAAGGAGTTTACAAGAAGAAAGACTCCCTAACACAGCGTCTTCATAAAGATAGAATAGATGTGGCATGCATTCAAGAGACACACCTCAACGCCAATCACAAATTCTCAGTCAGAGGATAACAGGCCACACGTTTCGACCGCGAAGGACACAAAGGAGGAGTTGTAATACTTACACGAAATACAATACCTTGCAGCGAAGTATCTGTGATCTCTGACAACCAAACAGAAATTATAGGTGTTGATATAATGATAAAGGATGTGAAAATAAGAATCTACAATCTGTATAGCCCAGCAGATAAGGACCTTACACTCTCAAACATGAAAATAACCGACACAAACTGCATTATTGTCGGAGACTTTAATAGCCGTTCAGAAAGATGGGGATACCCAGATACTGACAAAAGAGGAGATGAATTGGAGGACTGGGAAATAGACTCAAATCTCCATCTACTCAACAAAGCGGATGACACACCGAGCTTCTACTCCAGAAGATGGCTTACCACTTCTACTCCAGACTTAGCTTTCTGCACAGGAGACATCCTCCACAAAAATCGATCGCCATGTGCTGGACCAATTAGCAGGTAGTGACCACAGACCAATCAAGCTTGTAATGAATATGGAGTATGTTCCACAGGAGCAAAAGCCCTTGCCCCGCTGGAATTACAAACGAGCAGATTGGGACAGATTTGCCATACTAACAGACAAATATTGTGAAAACATAAATACACGATATGGCAACATAAAGCAAATGGTGGAAAGTCTAAACAGAGCGATAATACAGGCAGCCACTGAGTCCATTCCTAGAGGAGCGAGGAAAAATTACAAACCATACTGGACTGAAGAACTACAAAGTTTGGAGGACAAAGTTGAAGATGCCAGGAAGACAGCAGAGAGAGAACAAACAATTGAAGCGAATACCTCTCTCAAAGCCATCTCAGCAAAATATAAAAGAACAGTAAATCAAACAACAAGAGATCGTTGGAGGGAAAAAACAGAAAACCTGAATTTTGACAGGGATGGAAACAAACTATGGAAACTAGTGAAAGCCATGAACAATGAAGGACCTAGAAACAAACAAATAACAATTAAACAAGGAAATGCCTTGCTTACAGGAAAAAAGGCTGCAAATGCACTAATGGAACACTATGCAAATGCAAACCACATTGATATTACAACTGAACAGAAGAAAGCAATCAAAGACAAACAGATACATCATAGAAATACAGAGACAGCAGCAGAATATATGATGGCAAATCTAACAATGGAAGAAATGGAACAGGCAATGAATACCCTAAAAAAGAAGAAATCACCAGGAAAGGATGGAATCACAAATGAAATGCTAATAGGACTAGGCACCAAGGCAAAGAAGAAACTACTAGCAGTCCTAAATAACAGCTGGAAGAGAGGAATAGTCCCACAGGCATGGAAGGAAGCTATACTAATACCAGTCCCAAAGAAAGGAAAAGACCTGGAAGAACCAAATGGCTATCGACCTATCAGTCTACTTAGCTGTGTAGGAAAATTAATGGAACGCATTATCAATGGCAGGCTAATGTGGCATCTGGAAGAAAACAAACTCTTAACACCACACCAAGCAGGATTCAGAAAGTACAGATCCACTGAAGATCAAATAACCTATATAGCTCAGGAAATAGAGGATGCCTTCCAAGAGAAAAAGCACACACTAGCAGTCTGGATAGATTTAGAAAAAGCATTTGATAAAGTATGGAAGGAAGGACTGAAAGTAAAACTGCAAAACATGCATGTTTGTGGAAAAATGTATAAATGGATCAGCCACTACCTTGAGAACAGAACTGCCAGGACAAAAGTACAAGGACAAACAAGCAAAATGATGCTGCTGGAGCAAGGTGTCCCCCAAGGAGGAGTTCTTTCACCAACATTATTCCTAGCATATATAAATGACATCACAGAAAATTTTCCAGCCAGAGTACACACATCCTCCTTTGCAGATGACCTAGCCATATGGACATCTGAAGAATATATTAGTACAGCTAACAGCAGAATACAGCAAGCCCTATTAGCGCTAGAGGACTGGTCAAAATCATGGCTAGTGAAGATAAGTGAGGAGAAAACAACATGCACAGTGTTCTCCCTCTCAACTAAAACTCAGCAACCTAAGCTGGTATTGAATGGAAAAATATTGCGCCATGAAGAAAATCCAAACTATCTAGGAGTCACATTTGATCGTCGCCTGACATGGAAAACACAGGTTGAGAAAAATCAAACAAGAGCAAGGCAAAGAATGGCAATCATGAAAAAGCTTGCTGGTACAACGTGGGGAGCAGATGAGAAAGTTCTCAAGAAGTTATATACTGGACGGGTGAGGCCAGTACTGGAATATGGCATTGCAGCTTGGGCAACAGCAGCTAAGTCAAACTTTAACAAAATAAGTAGAGTCCAAAATCAAGGAATGCGAATCATAACTGGAAGCCTGAAGACAACGCCTATTAATGAATTAGAAAAGATCACTTGTTTACAACCAATGCAGGATAGAAGAGATAGCAGAGCCCAGCAACAAGCTGAAAAATTTAGAAGATTGACAGACCACCCTAAGTATAAAAGGTTTAGTGGTTTTGGAAAGGAAAGACTGAAGCGTAGCAACTTTGTAGAAACTGCAAAACGAAAGATTAGGGCAGATCCCATACTTAACACGTCAACAGTCAGACCCATTTACAATGTAGAAAAGTTCCCAGCTTGGAGACGGCAGCAACTGCCTGAGATGATAGAAAACATTCCTGGTATTGAGAAAAAGAACACTCAGCATGAAACCGAAAGAAGAGAAATAACCCTAAACTACATAAAAGAACATTACCCAAGCAGCAATTGGACCCATGCATATACAGATGGATCAGCCAAAAATTCAGTAGAGAATGGAGGAGGAGGAATTCTCCTAAATTTAAAAATGGAGTGAAAAAAAACAAATTCAGTGGCAACTGGAAAGTTTTCAAGTAACTTCAAAGCGGAGGTAGAGGCTCTGAAAACTGCAGCAGAAATGCTCTTGATGGAGGAAAATAAAGAGAAGCAAATAGCTATCTTCACAGATGCAAAGTCAGCTGTCTCAATACTGAAGAGCAACAACAGCACAGAAATAGCTGACCTAAGAGCAGCACTCCATGGTCTATGCCAGAAATCCAAAAAAGTTGTAATACAGTGGATCCCATCACATTGCAGTATACCTGGAAATGAAGAGGCTGACAGACTGGCAAAAGAGGGCGGACGACTACCACAGCCTGACATAGACATAATCTATAATGAGGCAAAGAGGTTGATAAAAAGCACTTATAGAACCAAATGGGAATCAGAGCATCCAGGCCACCAGAAGGATGATACATATTACAAACTCGACCGAAGAGAACAAGTAACAATCTTCAGACTCCGCACAGGACATAACAGGCTGAAATACCACTTGTTCAACAAACTAAAGATAGGAGATACAGATGAATGTAATTGTGGAACTGGTAAAATGACAGCTAAACATTTGCTGCAAGAGTGCCCAATATATGCAGAACAGAGAAAGATATTTTGGCCCACACCTGCTTCATTCGAGGACAAGCTCTATGGAGATATCAACAAGCTCAAGTCGACTGCAGCTTACTTTAACTGTATTCAGGTTGACATTTAAATGTACATGAAGAAGTATTTAGACTGCCACACTTCATACCACAGGCATGTCGGTTACACAAGCCTCCCAGAGGCATGAAATGGAATATTGCTTGGATAGCAAATCCATTACGTGGAAAGTCCGAATCGAAAGCTCACTGTGTGGGCTTCATAAAAGGTGGAAAAAGTGTCCTCGTGGCACAAAATGGAATATTGCTCGGATAGCAAATCCATTACGTGGAAAGTCCAAATAGAAAGCTCACTGTGTGGGCTTCATAAAAGGTGGAAAAAGTGTCCTAGTGGCACAAAATGGAATATTGCTCGGATAGCAAATCCATTACGTGGAAAGTCCGAATCGAAAGCTCACTGTGTGGATGTCATCTGCAAACTGCATTCTTCTGGCTTCTAGAAGAACAGCCTATGGTGAACGGAAGGCCCAATATACGGAAGTGAGGCTAAGCAGCCATGTGCAGGACGTGACGATTCCTTGGGTGAGCCCAGTACCAGAGCGCTGTGTGATGGCTCTGCAATTATGGAAGCCTCCTTGGATGGCGGGGAATGCCCATGGTCTGCCCCTGCCTTCCCTTGAGGGCTAACCAGGATGCCTTTGGCTGTTCTATATGGGCCAAGATGGGATGGGAGATAACACCACAACAGTGAGAGTCTAACGTCCTAAGAAACCCCCGGGAAGGTTAACCCGGTCAACAAATGCCCGCAGAAGTCGGATGTGTCGGCCTAACGGTGCAAGAACGCAGCTCTGCTGTAAACAGACACAACGCAATCACGTCCGAAAAAAAAACTCCGGATGAACGAAGAAGAAAAAGAAGAAAAGAAATTGTTTATTTGCATTCACTCGCTTTGAATTCAAGCGTAGTCCATACACGTGCCACTACTTCTAGTGCCCTGTACTGATTTTTGCGTGTGGATTAGCTTTCCCTATTGCCGGTATCCCTCGCCATCAGGCGAACCCACTCTGACTTCTGAGGCATTTGTAATTTACATGCCCAAGTCAAGGAAGGAAAGTCAACATTAATCAGACTGAACGGTGTAGGGGTTGAACCAGCTACCTTAGCGTCAACATGTCTGAAGTTTAAGAGTGAACATCCTTATCCATTTATTTGGCCATACTGACCGCCGTAGGTGGGTTGTGATGAGAGCGATGTTCTGCAAATAACCTGATACATAAAGTGTATTATTGATTAGTTAGTTAGCCAGCTAGCTGTTTTGATGGGTAGTTCATGTTGATTTCTGTGAAACAATTTTTATCCTGTAGAGAACCTTAGAGCAGGAGGTCAGAGGATGTCAGTCTCTCATTATATGGACTGATTGCGACAGGGAAGGAGAAAATATTGGCTTTGAAATTATTCAAGTGTGTCAAACAGGTTTGATTGAGTCACTCATTTTCTAGTTTAGATTTTGAATTATTTCAACAGTAATATCACAGTGTATGTGTTGGTGTGGTCGAAAGGATAAGATGTTTGCTTTGTTATATTTGAGAATTGGTCACGTTACTTGTGAATTCTCAACATGATTGGTTTGTTACATGTGAGAAGTGGATGAGTTACTTGTCAATGTTCAGCATGATTGTTTTGTTACATGTGAGAAGTGGATGAGTTACCTTTCAATCATCAGCATGATTGTTTTGTTACATGTGAGAAGTGGATGAGTTACCTTTCAATCATCAGCATGATTGTTTTGTTACATGTGAGAAGTGGATGAGTTACTTGTCAATGTTCAGCATGATTGTTTTGTTACATGTGAGAAGCAGATGAGTTACTTGTCAATGTTCAGCATGATTGTTTTGTTACATGTGAGAAGTGGATGAGTTACTTGTCAATGTTCAGCATGATTGTTTTGTTACATGTGAGAAGCGGATGAGTTACTTGTCAATGTTCAGCATGATTGTTTTGTTACATGTGAGAAGTAGATGATTTACTTGTCAATGTTCAGCATGATTGTTTTGCTACGTGTGAGAAGTAGATTGTTTCTTGTTCAACATGTTTGTTTTGTTACATGTGAGAAGAATATGAGTTATGTCCTATTTCTAACTCTATTCCGGGTAGGGTAATCAGCTGTTATATGTGTCTGCACGTCTTACGTCTAGAAATTATATGTTATAGACATCTGATTCATTGTATGCTATGTTTACATACTTGACATGACAGGAATACACTGAGTTGTTGTTGTTCTCCTTGATGGTTTCTTGTTGTTCTCCTTGGTAATTTCTTCTTGTTCTCCTTGATGGTTTCTGTGAACTTGTGGGACTGAAAGAGTTAGTTCTTGTTCCTGTTGCAGTCACACATTTAAGGTAGTAAATGACGGTAAAGTCCAGAATCCTTTTCTATGTTTTGGGATATATTGGGTATATGCTGCCAACTCCATATCTGTGTAGGATCAGTTGGCACTTAATTCGTGATGTGGCCGTTATCTGGCAGCCACAGCTTCATCTCGTCAGGTTTCCTGTGTTTTAGACTAGGTCCGTGGGGAAGACCAGGTCTGTTTAAAATAGCCTCAGTGCGGATTTGAACACATGTTCAGCAAGCAGGTATGCCAGTCACTGCTGTACCCAGGTTTCGAGTTGTAGGGTTGTATATGAATTAATTGTTTCTGCAATTTATTAACTATTTGCTTGCAATTTTATTGCTTTGTATCCCTTTCTGTTGTCGTCTACAGTGCATTTGTATTCCATTGTATCATTCCTTAATCTTCTACTATGAATTTGTATTCCTTTGTATCATCCCTGTAGTCTTCTACTATGAATTTGTATTCCTTTGTGTGATCCCTTTCTATCATCCTATACCATCTCAGTGAAACAACACAGTGTGCACAATTGTGTTTATTTTGTCTTCCTAGTGAAACCAAACATCAAAGTCTACAGAGCCAAGTTTTCAGAGATCACCCCACAGTGAGTACATTCTCTGCATGACATTTTACGGTTCGTCACCTTGTAATAGCCAGTTCCATCGTGCCTTGACCCGAAATTAAAACGGGAGTGATGTACGGAGCTACCCCAGCCTGACTCATTGTGTCACTAAAATGGCTGCTGTAACATTCATTCAAATATCATATGACAATAACACACATCTAGGGTTTTCCAGGAAAGGTTAGCCTAATATTCCGTGCATGGGAATTATCATGACCTTATTAAATAAATATAATTATTTGGCAAAAAGCAAGTACTTTTATATTTTAGAGCTTGTTATCCTAATGTTTTGATAATGTTAGATGGATATTCGAATTATGCACCCATTTTTACATATTTTTGGAGAGTTCCATTGATTAAATCGCTTGAAATGTCGTTAAAAAAAAATATCTTTGTGAATGGAACTTCAAGATGGCGCCTGCCAGTCTGGACAGTGTTTAACGCTCAAACATGCAATTTAAATTACTAAATAATACAAGTTTAAAGATTATTAATAAGTTATTTGTATACTTGTACTATTTTTTATCATTTAACATGACGGAACATACGGATGAAGTCGGATTTAATATCCGTCAGTGGCCTGTCTGAGACAATCATGTTGGACCGGAAGTGACAATAACAGTTAAAAACAACGGACCCAATTTTCCCTGTCTCAAAGTATGAATAGTATGGCGAAATCTGTATCGAGATTTTGACACTCAGATGTGAATATCTCTGCTCAGAATTGACATCCAAGCATACTTGAGGTACCATTAGATTTTGATTTTCAATGCCTATCTATCTGTCGTGGTCTCATTAGTAAATACTCAAATTTAAAATCGTGTTCTTTCCATCTACTTGTGAAGTCTCCTAATGGGTGGATTCTTCTTCTTCTGTCACCCTATATCCCTCATGAGAGCATAGGCCCTCAATCAACTCCCTCCCAGCCCTAGCAGCTCTATTCATGTCTTGTGGAAGAGATATAACCAACAAAAGAATGACTGCATCATCATCATCATCATCAAGTGTCTTGCTTGCTGGTGTGGACAATTATTCTATCCCAAATCTTCCTTTCTCCAGCAGTGTGTCAATTTATGTACTGCCTTTTCAGTGACAAATTAATAAAACAAAGTGGAAAGGGTGAGTTTTACAAAAACACAGTCTCAAGTCACATAAAGGATGTGTAGCTAGAAAGTCTTCATTAGTACATAAAAGCAAAAGACATTGAAAAGCTATTTTTAAAGGATACTTGAGAGAAGCTATATGAGCTGTTTTACTAATCCGAGCACAACAAATAAACTGTTATTTCACACCATGATTCAAGACTGTTCAGAATCTTCTGTCACCGCTTTCCTCTCTCCTTTTAATCTGACCAGTTGTCTCAGTATGTTCTCACTGTTTGTTTTCTCTGTATGTGGCCTGATATCATCTTCTGATATCTGTTTTTAGTTTTCCTTGTGTTTTCTCTTTCTAGACATTGTGATTGCTCATTTATTTTTGCCGTTGATTATTAGTCATTTTTGTCTGCCTGATAGTTTTCTTATGCGAAAGAACGTTTCTCTTTTCTTCAATGCATTTTCTTGCTAATTTAAACAGACAAGACACAACAGATTGCACAATTTAATGTCTGGCTTATTTCACTGATCTCATAATTTACATGCTACTGAAATAAATACGTTTAAAACAAACAAATGAATCCTTTGTTTGAAATACAAAGCACACACTGACACAAAGCATGCTTTTGTTACCACACGCTCACTGGCGCCTTGCCATCTTGACAGATGATAGTTTGTTAAATTTTCTTGTGCTTCTAATAAGGCATAATTATTACAACCCATGGAGGTAGCGAATGTTATACCTCCATAGCACAAAGCCTGGGCTGAATCATAGAGACTATGTGTTGCCCATGCAGCATGATCCCTCTCGACCTGCCTAGTTTATTCCAGAGGAGGAAAGCTAACACCAATATATCTGGAACAAGGAAAGCTGCAGAATCTGCCTGATCTTTGTTAACCAGGGTCTTTGTAAACTGACTACAGTGTCTTTCTGTTTACACAGTCTATGTTAAAATAAGGACATGAAACAAATTGCTTTGTTTACTAATTGCCCTGGATTCATGCCAATATTGCATACATTTTCATAATTTAATTGTGCAGGGCTGTTGCGAGGGCAGTGAACAATTTGATAGCACCAGATGCTAGGGTGAATGCAGCTGTTGATGTACGGCAGGAACTGGACCTTCGGATAGGTAATGTCTTGTGGTTGTAGTCATTACGACATCTGCATATCTCGTAAAATAACTATGTTTTATTACAAATTGTAATCTCTTTTAAAAATTTGTTTCTTGAAGACATAAATTGAAAATATTGTTGGACATGTAATGTTATTATTATCTAATGGCACCTTGCCGTCTTGACAGACGATATTTTGTTACATTGTGCTTAAAAAAAGGAATAATAGCTACAACCCATGGCGGTAGCACATGTGACTGATTAGATCAATTTGTGCTGTAAATGTTTGTTCACAATGGATGCATGTGAACACATGGTCATTTCCACCATCGCGTATCATCTTATGTCTCAAATGCTCAGTGTGTGACCTGTCTGCAATAATTTTCTTCTTTGTCTTTATTCCATTTCTGATATTTGCTCTCCATGCAACGTGTTCGGTGGCTACTTGTTCCCAGTGTGCATTATCAATGCCTGTATCAACCATGTCCCGCTTACACACATCTTTGTTTTGTAGTAGAGGCCGACCCCAAGATCTTTTACCCGTCTGTAATTCACCGCAAAAGACATCCTTTGATATTCTACCATCATCCATCCTCCTAACGTGTCCTATTCATCTAAGTCTACGTAGACTGAGCATGGAATACACCGTCACACAACCTGATCTTTCCAATACTGCAATATTTGTGATTTTGTCTTGCCACTTAATACCAAGTATTCTTCGCAGACACCGCATATGAAAGCTGTTTAAACGTTTCTTTTTGTTATTATTATCTATATTAAGTTGAAGTGGGGGTATTATTGTAACATTTTGGACATTGCACTTGCAATAGTATGAGCACAGTTTATAAGGTTCGATACCATGCTCTCATTGTTCACTTTGACAAGACTGGCCACATATCTCTCCATGAACTCGGGCCTACAAATATGTGCTGGACCTAACACTTGACACTCCCACAGCCTGTCCCTGCTGCAGGGTTCTACAAACATGCGCTGGACCTAACACTTCACACAGCCTGTTCCTGCTGCAGGGTTCTACAAACATGCGCCGGACCTAACACTTCACACAGCCTGTCCCTGCTGCAGGGTTCTACAAACATGCGCCGGACCTAACACTTCACACAGCCTGTCCCTGCTGCAGGGTTCTACAAACATGCGCCGGACCTAACACTTCACACAGCCTGTCCCTGCTGCAGGGTTCTACAAACATGTGCCGGACCTAACACTTCACACAGCCTGTCCCTGCTGCAGGGTTCTACAAACATGTGCCGGACCTAACACTTCACACAGCCTGTCCCTGCTGCAGGGTTCTACAAACATGTGCCGGACCTAACACTTCACACAGCCTGTCCCTGCTGCAGGGTTCTACAAACATGTGCTGGACCTAACACTTCACACACCCCACAGCCTGTCCCTGCTGCAGGGTTCTAACAAATGTATGCTACATTGAAGAACATTTTGTGCAACTTGTGTTTGCATATTTTGAGCAATAAATCTTATGTATACGCAGGCATGTTTAAAAAAAATTGTGATGCTCATTTCAGAGATATGGTATAGTGATTAGTATGTTGACTTAGCAATCCCCAGTAGAGACTTAATTTTGACCCAGTTTTGACCCAACCTCATAAAATGGCAAATCATGTTCAGCAAATTGTCTTGTAAGGAAAGATGACAAAGAAAAGTGAACTGGTCACCGCAACTCTCACCAGTACCCGGCATATGTGAAAGAAAGTCTAACATTTCACACAATCCTACAGCAGTATCGGCCATAAGACTCCCTGTAACTTTAAATAATGATGTGTCACTCGTGTATTACTGGAACCTATAGGGGAAGGAAAGATAGTGACGCTGTAACCTACCTTGTATGTCGTAAGAGGTGACTAAGGAGGGTTGGTGTGAGACTGACAACCTCATCCTGTAGAAGACTGAAGCTGCAGAATCCAGCCAGCCATCAACACATCCACACAGGGCCTGGTTGGAGTTAGTTGAGGATCTGTGCTCCCTTGGGAGACAACAGACAACGGAAAGGCAGGGGTCTCCGTGGAGAAATGGTTCTGCCGCCTGCCTCATGCTCCAAAGGTTGTGGATTTGATTCCTAGACTTTGTCATTCGGTTCACACAAGTGCAGTTTTCTCCGAGATTCCTGAGGGTCGTCGCTGGAGCTACAGTGTTCATGCTTTGTGCCGTGCTTGTGGCAGGCTGCCCTATGAAAAAAGATGGAGCCATGTGGGATAAAACCCAGTGCAATGAAGTCAACCCTCTTGACTATTAAATCTGTGTTTTAGACAGCAGAAGAAGAATGTTCTATTTAATTTACATGAAACCTATGATCTGAACAACTGTTTTAGACAGCAGAAGAAGAATGTTCTATTTAATGTACGTGAAATCTGTGATCTGAACAATTGTTTTAGACAGCAGAAGAAGAATGTTCTATGTAATGTACATGAAATCTATGATCTGATTAACTGTCAAAAGCATGTCAGTGTTTTGCTTGTCTGTTGTAGGTGCAGCATTCACCCGCTTTCAAACTGTTCGGTTGCAGAAGATCTTCCCTGAAGCATTAGCCGAGCAATTGGTCAGTTACGGCAGCTGTCAGTTCCCGACACTGGGCTTTGTTGTAGAGAGGTACAAACAGGTGCAGCAGTTCATCCCAGAGCCATTTTGGAAACTGAAAGGTGAGCATGGAGATCTGATGCCCTAATGCTTTCTGTGTGCAGGCCAAAAGGTCATGCTATTAATGGGGCCTGTTAATAAACCTGTCGTGTTATGTTATGTTGTACTATGTCAAACGATATCATTGAACATTCCCAAAGCATTTCTACTCACTGTTCCCATAAGGAGTTGTTTATGGTACGTCCTCTCTTACCCCCGAGGGCAGCATTTATGTGCCTGACCAGGCTTCACTCCCTGTTTATGTAATTGGGCTAGTGTCCAAGTCTCGCCAGTATCTGCCAGCCAAGTCCATATTGCACTGATTATATCTGCCCTGTCCATGCTTCTTCCTGTGTGTATTAGTGTAATATTTCCCAGCTGGACTGCACGCTAGTTACTTTAACTCCTGCATGTTCCTGTGGTACATGCAGGTTAAACCTGTCGTACACTTACAGTGGAGACTTATATCTTCGACTTATTCTGCTTAGTTTGAACAAGTGCAATAATGCTGGTAATTATTAAGTTGGGCATTCTTTTCTGAGCTTTTCAAAATTCTAAAACTCCAGAGATTCGTTATAATTCTACAGATAAGAAGTGTACTTTTGCTCATTCAAACATTTATTTAAAGTCTTTCCTTATGTATGCTGGGATAGTTATCTCTGATTAATAGTCAGCATTTCTAACTAACAGAAGTTGCTGGTTCAGATAGGTCTGGTCAACTGTTATCATTCCTCATTGTAACAGAAGTTTCCATGGCTCAGATAGGTATGTTCAGCAGTCAGCATTCCTCATTGTGACACAAGTTTCCTTGCTCAATTTAGCTTAACAGTCAGTATTCCTCATTCCTACTTGCAGCAGAAGTTTCCTTGCTCAAATAGGTCTGATCAACAGTCAGCATTCCTCATTCCTACTTGCAGCAGAAGTTTCCTCGCTCAGATAGGTCTGATCAGCAGTCACCATTTCTCACTGTAACAGAAGTTTCCTCGCTCAGATAGGTCTGATCAACATTTAGGATTCCTTACTGTAACAGAAGTGTCCTCGCTCAGATAGGTATGATCAGCATTCCTCATTCCTCACTGTAAAAGAAGTTTAAATAGACAATAAATTGTGCTGTTTATGCCTTCATTATTAAAATTAACAATGGGAAAACATTGTTTTGAATCATTGTTACTTGACAGTCATTACAGATTGCGTGTTCAATTTTGTCCACAGTTACTCATCAACATGATGATGTGAAATCAGAGTTCTCTTGGAAGAGGTAACTATCTATAACTTTATTGTTATATTTAAACACAGATGCCACAAACAATATGTTGCATGATTTATTTCCTGTTCTTGTCTGTCAGTCTTAGTCAGATATCACTGAGCCACTGTATAACTTAACACGGTATGATATGATTTCTGTTTATGCCGAATGTTGGGGGGGGGGGGGGGGGGGGGGGGGGGGCTCACCAAACCCGACACTCCACATTGTGCCAATGGCTTCAAGCAGAGAGACACACTTGGGAGGGTATAAGCCTTGTCCTGGTGCGAGGAAAAGCAATCAAAATTCTACATGTCATGGCAGACCAGGCTTTAAGCCTTGATCGACAGTGGTCTAGGATCGAAGCTCCGACAGTTGAACAATTAGAGCATTAATTTGCTGATCCGGCACCGTCTGCAGCTTGTCTTGTTCCAGATATATTAATGTTATCTTTCCTCTGGAGTAAACTAGACAGGCCAAGAGAGGGATCATACTGCATGGGCAACACATGGCCTCTACAATTCAGCCCAGGCATTGTGCTATAGAGAGATTATTATGCCTTTATTTGAAACACAATGTAACAAACTATCATCTGGGAAGACAACAAGTTGCCAGTGTTATTGCCTGTCATATTTCGCTGCATCTCATCAGGTGCATGCTTCAGTTATACACCATATGAAGTGAATAAATGAATAATACTTGAGCTCAAACACTTAAAACACAAAGTCACAGGTATTGTTTGAATGTGGGGCATTTGTTATCCCTACGGTAATTTAAAATTGAACACAAACTCTTTCTGTTTGCACAAAACCGGCTGACACCACATAATTGCTAATGCCCACTATATTTGAGCAATCTTTTATTGTTCATTACATTGAGATTATTCATGACTAGTTAGATGCTAGTTTGCTCTCTGGTCAGAGACCACTTGTATTGCACACATATATCTCCATAAGTGCTCCAATCTAGGAGAATCTCAGCACAGTGCACAAACTTCTTAACACCTACTGGGATTCAAATATGTGTACATCAGAATCACATCTGCTGAAAAAAATACTATTGTGGGTCGCTGTCCTTATTATGAAATTTTATCCTTGCTAGTGGATTATTTGGCCACTGTGTAGCAATGATCAAGTCCAAAGGAAATGTCAGAAATACTCACACATGCTGGTAATCAGGCAACAATAACATGCTCAAAGATACAAAACTAAGAATATATGGTTGAAATAAACAACCCAGTTAGCTTTGAGCAAAATAAATATCTGACAAAATATTTCAAGAGCATTGGCTGAAGTGATGGACATAATAATAGAAATGGCCGTGACCTACTGTCATCAGTGTCAGTAATGTGTAGGTTCCAGAGGATACATGAAAAAGAAGTCACAGAATTGATGGGCTTGTCACCTGCTAAATGTGGAGAAAATTGGCCACCTATTCCTAGAGCAATCATAAGCCTACAAAATGTGATGGCCCTGTCAAATCACAGACCCATAGCAAAACATGGCGGATAGGCAGGTGGAGCGTTAAGAACCTGGATATCTTCTAAATGTCTCCTGACAGTTTACTAATGCATTTTTCCCTTGGAGGACCTGGTTTCATTGCCCAGGTGCTGAGTTGAGTGCTTGGTGTGACACCGTGATATATGAATCTCATTTGGAATGTTATTTTATTTATGTCATTGGTGACTGATGAAATGCAAATTCAGAAAATGGCAGGCAGCTGTTTTGCTGACATGCCAGGCAGCCACCTTAAGTGATAATGCATGTGCAGGCTGCTTGTATGTTTGTCAAACAGCTGTCTCCTTCAACAATGAACTGTAAATTCAACTGAAGGATGGCCTGTTGATGGTGCTCTAATGATTTGGTCTTGTCGAAGTTACTGTTTCCTTCATGAGTTCACATGGCATAAATAACAGAAATTTCATGTGGTTTTTCATTGGGACAGGAACAGAGCAATTATAAGTTGACCTGTTGCTGTGACGTTGAAATTCTACTACTACTACTACTACTACTACTACTACTACTACTACTACTACTACTACTACTACTACTACTACTACTACTACTACTACTACTACTACTACACTACTATACTACTACTACTACTACTATACTACTACTACTACTACTACTATACTACTACTACACTACTACTACTACTTACTACTACTACTACTTACTACTACTACTACTACTTACTACTACTACAACTACTTACTTACTACTACAACTACTTACTTACTACTACAACTACTTACTTACTACTACTACTACTACTACTACTACTACTACTACTACTACTACTACTACTACTACTACTACTACTACTACAACTAAAAGACCCATAACAAGAGACTGCTTCATGACAAATTGATTAAGAATAAACCAATACAAACATTGTTTTATTTCTTTTCTCATCAACAGAAATCGCCTTTTCAACTTTCTGGCTTGCCAGGTGCTCTATGACCAATGCATTGAGGTAAATTAAATTCTGTGGTGAATGGGATATTGTTTATTAACTTAATTTAAAGTTTTCGGTTGAGCTACGCGTACAGTGCATGGTATAATTGAGCAGATAATTGGTTTAAACATGTAACCACAGTTTGGTAGTCTTTAAATAAATGTCTGAACTTAAAGGACGTCAAAAATATAAATGAGTAGACAACATTAAGATGTGATAAGAAGACAGCCCTTGCAGAGGTACAGTGAAGGCTTAGGACAGAAACAGCTGGAGATTTATTACTGCCAACCATCTCAGTGGAGATGAGCTTGTTGAGTGAATGGTGTAGTTTTTGTTTTTTTGTTTTTTTGTCATTCAGTTTATTCCTTTCATCTCTGTTAACAGTTTTCTGTGCCATTCAATTTATTCCTTTTTCTATTTTAGGTTTTTGGTGCCATGAAGTTTATTCCTTAGTCTCTGTGCCAGTCAGTTATTGCTTACGCCTTTATTATAGTTTTGTGTGCCATTCATTTTCTTCCTTTCTCCTCTGTTATAGTTTTGTGTGCCCTTCAGTTTATTCATCTCACCTCTATTATAGTTTTGTGTGCCCTTCAGTTTATCCCTCTCTATTTTAGTTTTGTTTGCCATTCAGTTTATTCCTCTCTCCTCTATTTTAGTTTTGTGTGCCATTCAGTTTATTCCTTTATCACTGTTATAGTTTTCTATGCCTTTCTGTTTATTCCTTTCTCCTCTATTATATTTCTTTTTGTCTCTCTTTTTCCCCCACGCTCTTTCTCTCTAACACACGCATGTGCGCGCGCGCACACACACACATGAAGAAATAATACTTCTCACTTCCATAATCAGCTGTGTGTAAATAGGTCAAGTGTGTGCGCAAAATATTGGGAAATTGTACAAAGTAGGCTGAAATCTGTCATTGTTCTGGCAAAATTTGAAAAGTCCACAATAAATTACTTGTAACATGTAAACATCTCTTTTATGGAATTGGGAAGTTAGGGGAAAGCCACCACATTTAATCTCCTGGGAATAAATTTATTTAGATTTATGGTGAAGTGTCATGTTCAGAACACTTCAGACCAGTCCTTGCACTCAGTAATCTGACGTGATATATGCGGTTATTCACAAAGTTGGTTGTAAAGCTTTGGTTGCAAGCGAGAGGTTGTTTTATAAAATATCTAGTAGGTTCTTAGCAGAATGTTGCTCTCATCCCTACTCACCGGGAAGACTCGATCCATCGCCAGTTCCCCTGCCATATGTATTTTCATGCTCAAGGTGTCTTTGATGTCCTGTGTCTGCTATCTTGTTTCTTGCCCCTGTCTTTACTTGCAGGTTTCATCATGCCTTCCATTACTGTCTTGTCTAAACAATTGTTTCATTTCACAATAATTTGTTTGATTTGTGTAATGAAGCCTGCCGAGGGCTCAAACTTGACACTGTACAAGCCTGAAAGAGAGTCATAGCAATTCCTCACGATGATCGTAGACAACCAACATCCATGTATTTGCACTCACCGTTTTATAGGGCTCACAAATGGGTGTGTTGGTTGCCTACTAGATGGAAACAAAGTGATCACCAGGCCCAGTTCTTCAAGATGCACAAGAATGAACAACTCCAACTGACAGAACTCTATGTCAAGGACAACATATTGTGCTCCTCCCTGGGAAGGTTAACCCGGTCAACAAATGCCCGCAGAAGTTGGATGTGTCTGCCTAACGGCGCAAGAACGCAGCTCTGCTGTAAACAGGCACAATGCAATCACGTTCGGAAAAAAAAAAACTCCGGATGAACGCAGAAGAAGAAGATTGTGCTCCTGAATTGTATTTCCCTTTCATCATTGTGATCCATGATGTTTCATTTGTTCTTGATTGTGAATGTTTCTGTCCAGAATCCGGCAGCTACTGTTGTTGATGTGAAGAGCAAGAGTAAGAACAAGTGGAGGCCGGCGGCGTTGGATACTGTGGTATGTATGAATACAAGTTTGGCTTCTGGCTTCTCTGAAATATTCTGTTGTGGTTGTACTATATAATGTAATACAAGTATAGTGTAATATAATCACAATAAATAATTATATAATCACAATAAATGCTATATATTACTGGTTCAGCAGAATGTTATCTTGCCAAATTTAAAAAAAAGCTAGCCCATGCAACAATCAGTCCAGTGTGTATTACGCTCGAGTTTAAAACTAGTGAACCAAAAATAAAAAGATCTTTACTGAGATCAGAGAATTTCAGGCGGTTTGAAAATTAAACTGATTGTAAAATAATTTTTATTTATCGCAAATCTCTGTCTTGTGGACAAATTGGTAGGGTTTAGAATTGTGCAGTTTGGGTTAGAATTGATGTTATTATACTTATTGACTTTCTTAAGTTTTCTAATTGCAAAATTAACTTCTTTTACTCTTGCTTCTTGTCTTTAGGAGCTGGAGAAGCTGTCCTCAAGAAAGTTGAAGATCAACGCCAAAGAAACCATGAAGATTGCCGAAAAGCTGTACACCCAGGGCTTTATTAGTTATCCCCGAACAGAGACCAATATGTTCCCAAAGGATTTGGATTTAATTTCACTTGTAGAAGAGCAGACACGGGATCCAGAATGGGGAGGTATGACATTGGAGTGAGTAGGGAGAATAATGAGTGTGTCTGCTCATGAATTCTTGATGGATGCGAGGCCAGTATTTGGAGTCAGTATTTCCTAGTATTTGTTACAGGTATCCAGTATTTGGAGTCAGTATTTCCTAGTATTTGTTACAGGTATCCAGTATTTAGAGTTTGTTATATGTATCCAGTATTTGGAGTCAGTATTTCCTAGTATTTGTTACAGGTATCCAATATTTGGAGTCAGTATTTCCTAGTATTTGTTATATGTATCCAGTATTTGGAGTCAGTATTTCCTAGTATTTGTTACAGGTATCCAGTATTTAGAGTCAGTATTTTCTAGTGTTTGTTATAGGTATCCAGCATTTAGACTCAGTGTTTCCTTGCAACCTTGCAGGTGTGTGTAAGTAAAGATCCCTTTTGCATCATGTATTTGCATGCATGTGGTGTATGGTCATGTGGTGCTAGAGCCCCAGTTTGATAGACCAAGTGCCACTCAGTGGCTGATGTGTTGGCTACCACGCCGGCCGCTCTCACTGCCCAAGACATGTCCTGGTACCCATTTTCGGCTGTGTCCACCCTGAAGCCCAGGTCCATTGTTACAAATGTGAAACCACTCTGATATAGATGGATCCCAAGACCACCGCTGCAAGTGTCTAGCCATTGTGTTATTGTGGTTCTTCCTCCCCCACCTCCCATGTGTGTCAATGTATATATGAGTTGTGTATATGCATAAGCAGTCTTCTTCTCTCTCTTTCTCTCTCTCTCTCTCTCTCTCTCTCTCTCTCTCTCTCTCTCTCTCTCTCTCTCTCTCTCTCTCTCTCTCTCTCTCTCTCTCTCTTCCTCCTTCCCTCTCTCCCTCACTTCCCCCTTTCCATCCCTTTCTCACTCTCTCACTTTCTGTGTGTGTGTGTGAGAGAGAGAGACTGAGACTGACTGACTCGAGACTCATCTGTATCAATTTCCCACCATTTAGTATTCACTCGCATCATCATCATCATGTGCCATGCCAATAAGCGTAGGCAGTAATGTTTTGTCATCTCGCACGATCACCAGAGTTGTGAATCAGCTCAGTGTTCTTGTCTCGACCATACCACGTGACCAAGCCATCCAGGTATTTACTTCTCGGTCTTCCCCTTGTTCTCTTCCCCTTGGTCTTGCCAGTTGTTACTAAGTTCTCCAATTTATTTCTTCTCACAATGTGACCAAAAAATTCTGTCTACTTCTAATTTCTCTAATCAATTTACGCTTTTCATTTGTTTCTTGTAGGACTTGGTCATTTGTCATATTCACCCTTCCGTTTTTCTTATTTCACTTCCTGCAGTTCCTGTTTGGTTTCATTTCTCAGACATTGACGATTTTTAATGATTTATTTCTGTTTTGATTTCACGTTGATGTTTGGATTGCTATTGGTGGATTATGTTTATGTTTATTGCAAAGGGTTTTGTTGTTTTGTTTTCTGTTTGCAAAAGACTCTGAAATGTTTGCTGTTTCTTGTGTGTCTTTTGTTTGTCAAACTTCCGCATCATGTTTGACATTCACTTGTTTCTTATAGAGGTTTATTTATTAGATGCGGGTGATGACGGCAGCAAACTGAGCAGCGCCATCTGTGTATGTCTTCTATATGAGGGGCTGGTCATGTCTGTTTTTGAGTATGCGATAGCGATCCTGACTCTCAGCCGTATGCAGATAGAAAGGATACAGAATGAAGCTATGCGCATTATTCTTTGATGTACAAGAGATACAGCATGCAGGGCGATGCGCTACCTTCTTGATTTTCCAACCATTGAAGACAATACAAATTTCCCCGGGAAGGTTAACCCGGTCAACAAATGCCTGCAGAAGTCGGATGTGTCGGCCTAACGGCGCAAGAACGCAGCTCTGCTGGAAACAGGCACAACGCAATCACATCCGAAAAAAAACTCCAGATGAACGCAGAAGAAGAAGAAGAAGAATACAAATTTGTAGAACACTAGCCTACCTCAGAGTTAACGCAAACACGCAACATCCACTGCACAGTGAAATTATGAAGGTGAAGGGCAGCAGGTGCAAGAACGCAGCTCTGCTGTAAACAAGCACAACGCAATCACGTCCGGGGGGAAAAAAAACTCCTGGTGGACTCCGAAGATGAAGAAGAAGAAGCAGAAATTACATTGTCCCAAACTAAACTGCCAGCAGCAATGATCTCATGATTTTCTAGGCCAGTGCTGCTGTTTTTCATAGACTTTTCAGGGGTGCCATTGAATTGTTTATTCTGTCCACTGGAAGCTTGCTTGCCGAAGTAAAGCTTGCCATGTTTTATTTTCTTTGCAAGGTGCTCATTTGACATGCAAACAACATGACCAGTCCATGAGATGAGCACAGCATACTGCGACTGCTGAGTATCGTCATTATAGAAATCCAGACAGGTCAATAAATGATCATGCCCACCAGTATAGAGGGACTGATCGCACCAGTTCTGTGTTGATTACTTAAATGTCTTGTGCCCTTGATAAAATGTTCATGTCTAGCATTGTTCATTATTTAAATGTCTTGTGCCCTTGACAAAATCTTCATCTCTAGCATTGTTCATTACTTAAATGTCTTGTGGCATTAACAAAATGTTCATTTTTAGTGGCATCCGCCTTTATTTCCATCTCCTTCCCTCTTAATAAGGAAGTCGATTCCTCCATCCTCTTAAAATCTTCTGCTCATCCCATATCTCTTATGATATTGATGTCTTGCACATCCACATCATAGTGGGATTGCTTATAGTGCCCTTGAGGGTGATACTAATGTATGGGCATCAAATGCCCAGAATTACTCAGATAGATGCTCATTAATACAGTTTGGTTGTTTATTATGATGCTCTTTTGTTTTCTAGTGTTTGCTCAGAATGTTTTGAACAACGGGCCCAACCCAAGAAATGGAACAAAAACTGATCAAGCCCATCCTCCAATTCATCCTCTCAAGTATACAGACAACCTCCAGGTAGATCTTATCCTGGTTTAATTTATAAAATTAACATTTACTCTGTGCCTAATATGTGCCATTTATAGTTGCATATCTTTTACAGGACGTCGCAGTTAACTCCAGCATTTTTTTCCTGTTCGTGATCTCTTGGCAAGTTTATGCTCAGTAGTTTGCCATTGCTTTCTGAATAACTGGCACCCGTACCATTTCGTAAAAAATCAACACAAGCTGGTTTGTTGCCAAATTGCCTGCAGCTGTGTTTCGAACGCGGTTTGTGGGGTTATGAACTGCTATGGAAATAACTGGCCATTTATAACATAAGTATTTATACTCGGTTACTCTGTGTTTAATACGTGCCATTTATACAATTAGCATTTATGCAGTTACTCTGTGCCTGATACATTCAGTTTAATCCTTTATTCTTTGTTGAATCATTGAAGCTGTATGTATGGATTTTCCGTCTGTTTATATGTTAGTACATTACCCAGCCCAACTGGGGAGTCGTGGTGGCTAGACACTCACCTGTCATTCCAGTGGTCAGTGGTTAGATCCGCTTTGCGGTGGATTCACATTTTTTTTTATGTTTACGTAGGCTCCCAGGTAAACTCAGTCTAAAATGGAATACAGGAAATGTGTTAGGAAGTAAAGGCAGATGGGGCATTTGGTGCTGGACCCATATTTGTATAGACTAATCACACTCACTAGCAGATGTGATCAGTATCATTTCCTAGGATATTCCCTGTACCCTTTCCAGGTTGAGTCAATCAGGAAGCCAAGGTCAATTTTAGAAATCTGAATCTGCCTGGATGCAGGTCAAAGCCATGACCAGCACTGGCTCCCAACTCACTGAGGACTTCCACAATGTCAGCTCATTGTTTGTCTCTGATTTAGTAGCAGGCCAGCCAGCCTATTTACTCTTCATTTGTCACAAAGTCAATGTGTCCTGGTATGAAGAACAAAGGACTGATTGATTCTTGGAAGCAAAGAGAGGACTGAGACAGTTTCTCATGGATATTCTTCTTCATTTGTTCGCTGCTAGAAATCTCCTGGATATAGAAATAGAATAAAATGACAAATACAACACAAGCAATGAAAACAGTTAACAAAATGTTTAGTTCTCTCTCAAGCTTTTCTGTGAAGTTTCATGTTGTTTCTTCTGCATGTTGTTTCTTCTGCATGCTGAATGAATATATTCTTCCCTCAGGGAAATGAGAAAAAGGTGTATGAGTTCATTGTGCGCCACTTTCTGGCGTGTGTATCCCAGGATGCCCAAGGCCATGAAACTATTGTGGAAATTGATATTGCAGAGGAAAGGGTAAGTCGCTCTTGTATTCTGTGTTTTGTTGTTCTCTTTTAAAATAAAATTTGAGTAAACAAATTATAAGTGATCTTATGAATAATCTTATTGTTTAAAAGTATTAGACATTGTGTGGAAAGATAAGGTAGACATGGTGTGAAAAGATAAGGTAGACATGATGAGGACAGATAAGGTAGACATGGTGTGGAAAGATAAGGTAGACATGGTAAGGAAAGATAAGGTAGATATGGTGAGGACAGATAAGGTAGACATGGTGTGGAGAGATAAGGTAGACATGGTGTGGAGAGATAAGGTACACATGGTGAGGACAGATAAGGTACACATGGTGAGGACAGATAAGGTAGACATGGTGTGGAGAGATAAGGTACACATGGTGAGGACAGATAAGGTACACATGGTGAGGACAGATAAGGTACACATGGTGTGGAGAGATAAGGTACACATGGTGAGGACAGATAAGGTACACATGGTGAGGACAGATAAGGTACACATGGTGAGGACAGATAAGGTACACATGGTGAGGACAGATAAGGTACACATGGTGAGGACAGATAAGGTACACATGGTGAGGACAGATAAGGTACACATGGTGAGGACAGATAAGGTACACATGGTGAGGACAGATAAGGTACACATGGTGAGGACAGATAAGGTACACATGGTGAGGACAGATAAGGTACACATGGTGAGGACAGATAAGGTACACATGGTGAGGACAGATAAGGTACACATGGTGAGGACAGATAAGGTACACATGGTGAGGACAGATAAGGTACACATGGTGAGGACAGATAAGGTACACATGGTGAGGACAGATAAGGTACACATGGTGAGGACAGATAAGGTACACATGGTGAGGACAGATAAGGTACACATGGTGAGGACAGATAAGGTACACATGGTGAGGACAGATAAGGTACACATGGTGAGGACAGATAAGGTACACATGGTGTGGAGAGATAAGGTAGACATGGTGAGGACAGATAAGGTAGACATGGTGTGGAGAGATAAGGTAGACATGGTGAGGACAGATAAGGTACACATGGTGAGGACAGATAAGGTACACATGGTAAGGAAAGGTAAGGTACACATGGTGAGGACAGATAAGGTACACATGGTGTGGAGAGATAAGGTACACATGGTGAGGACAGATAAGGTACAAATGGTGAGGACAGATAAGGTACACATGGTGAGGACAGATAAGGTACACATGGTGAGGACAGATAAGGTAGACATGGTGAGGACAGATAAGGTAGACATGGTGAGGACAGATAAGGTAGACATGGTGAGGACAGATAAGGTAGACATGGTGAGGACAGATAAGGTAGACATGGTGAGGACAGATAAGGTACACATGGTGAGGACAGGTAAGGTACACATGGTGAGGACAGATAAGGTAGACATGGTGAGGACAGATAAGGTAGACATGGTGAGGACAGATAAGGTAGACATGGTGAGGACAGATAAGGTACACATGGTGAGGACAGATAAGGTACACATGGTGAGGACAGATAAGGTACACATGGTGAGGACAGATAAGGTACACATGGTGAGGACAGATAAGGTACACATGGTGAGGACAGATAAGGTACACATGGTGAGGACAGATAAGGTACACATGGTGAGGACAGATAAGGTACACATGGTGAGGACAGATAAGGTACACATGGTGAGGACAGATAAGGTACACATGGTGAGGACAGATAAGGTACACATGGTGAGGACAGATAAGGTACACATGGTGAGGACAGATAAGGTACACATGGTGAGGACAGATAAGGTACACATGGTGAGGACAGATAAGGTACACATGGTGAGGACAGATAAGGTAGACATGGTGAGGACAGATAAGGTAGACATGGTGAGGACAGATAAGGTAGACATGGTGTGGAGAGATAAGGTAGACATGGTGAGGACAGATAAGGTAGACATGGTGAGGACAGATAAGGTAGACATGGTGAGGACAGATAAGGTAGACATGGTGTGGAGAGATAAGGTAGACATGGTGTGGAGAGATAAGGTACACATGGTGAGGACAGATAAGGTACACATGGTGAGGACAGATAAGGTACACATGGTGAGGACAGATAAGGTAGACATGGTGAGGACAGATAAGGTAGACATGGTGAGGACAGATAAGGTACACATGGTGAGGAC
Source organism: Cepaea nemoralis (assembly GCA_014155875.1). Taxonomy (NCBI): domain Eukaryota; kingdom Metazoa; phylum Mollusca; class Gastropoda; order Stylommatophora; family Helicidae; genus Cepaea; species Cepaea nemoralis. Next base: position 277,496 of record JACEFZ010016152.1, read on the forward strand.
AGGTAAGGTACACATGGTGAGGACAGGTAAGGTACACATGGTGAGGACAGGTAAGGTACACATGGTGAGGACAGATAAGGTACACATGGTGAGGACAGATAAGGTACACATGGTGAGGACAGATAAGGTTACACATGGTGAGGACAGATAAGGTACACATGGTGAGGACAGATAAGGTACACATGGTGAGGACAGATAAGGTACACATGGTGAGGACAGATAAGGTACACATGGTGAGGACAGATAAGGTAGACATGGTGTGGAGAGATAAGGTACACATGGTGAGGACAGATAAGGTACACATGGTGAGGACAGATAAGGTACACATGGTGAGGACAGATAAGGTACACATGGTGAGGACAGATAAGGTACACATGGTGAGGACAGATAAGGTAGACATGGTGAGGACAGATAAGGTAGACATGGTGTGGAGAGATAAGGTACACATGGTGAGGACAGATAAGGTACACATGGTGAGGACAGATAAGGTACACATGGTGAGGAAAGGTAAGGTACACATGGTGAGGACAGATAAGGTACACATGGTGAGGAGAGATAAGGTACACATGGTGAGGACAGATAAGGTACACATGGTGAGGACAGATAAGGTACAAATGGTGAGGACAGATAAGGTACACATGGTGAGGACAGATAAGGTACACATGGTGTGGAGAGATAAGGTACACATGGTGAGGACAGATAAGGTACACATGGTGAGGACAGATAAGGTACAAATGGTGAGGACAGATAAGGTACACATGGTGAGGACAGATAAGGTACACATGGTGAGGACAGATAAGGTAGACATGGTGAGGACAGATAAGGTACACATGGTGAGGGACAGATAAGGTACACATGGTGAGGACAGATAAGGTAGACATGGTGAGGACAGATAAGGTAGACATGGTGAGGACAGATAAGGTAGACATGGTGAGGACAGATAAGGTACACATGGTGAGGACAGATAAGGTAGACATGGTGAGGACAGATAAGGTAGACATGGTGAGGACAGATAAGGTAGACATGGTGAGGACAGATAAGGTACACATGGTGAGGACAGATAAGGTACACATGGTGAGGGACAGATAAGGTACACAATGGTGAGGACAGATAAGGTACACTGGTGAGGACAGATAAGGTACACATGGTGAGGACAGATAAGGTACACATGGTGAGGACAGATAGGTACACATGGTGAGACAGATAAGGTACACATGGTGAGGACAGATAAGGTACACATGGTGAGGACAGATAAGGTACACATGGTGAGGGACAGATAAGGTACACATGGTGAGGACAGATAAGGTAGACATGGTGAGGACAGATAAGGTAGACATGGTGTGGAGAGATAGAGGTAGAGCATGGTGTGGAGAGATAAGGTAGACATGGTGGAGGACAGATAGGTAGACATGGTGAGGACAGATAAGGTAGACATGGTGAGGACAGATAAGGTAGACATGGTGTGGAGAGATAAGGTACACATGGTGAGGACAGATAAGGTACACATGGTGAGGACAGATAAGGTACACATGGTGAGGACAGATAAGGTACACATGGTGAGGACAGATAAGGTACACATGGTGAGGACAGATAAGGTACACATGGTGAGGACAGATAAGGTACACATGGTGAGGACAGATAAGGTACACATGGTGAGGACAGATAAGGTACACATGGTGAGGACAGATAAGGTACACATGGTGAGGACAGGTAAGGTACACATGGTGAGGACAGGTAAGGTACACATGGTGAGGACAGATAAGGTACACATGGTGAGGACAGATAAGGTACACATGGTGAGGACAGATAAGGTACACATGGTGAGGACAGATAAGGTACACATGGTGAGGACAGATAAGGTACACATGGTGAGGACAGATAAGGTACACATGGTGAGGACAGATAAGGTACACATGGTGAGGACAGATAAGGTACACATGGTGAGGACAGATAAGGTACACATGGTGAGGACAGATAAGGTAGACATGGTGAGGACAGATAGGTACACATGGTGTGGAGAGATAAGGTACACATGGTGTGGAGAGATAAGGTACACATGGTGAGGACAGATAAGGTACACATGGTGAGGACAGATAAGGTACACATGGTGAGGACAGGTAAGGTACACATGGTGAGGACAGATAAGGTACACATGGTGTGGAGAGATAAGGTACACATGATGAGGACAGATAAGGTACACATGATGAGGACAGATAAGGTACACATGGTGAGGACAGATAAGGTACACATGATGAGGACAGATAAGGTACACATGATGAGGACAGATAAGGTACACATGGTGAGGACAGATAAGTTACACATGGTGAGGAAACGTAAGGTACACATGGTGAGGACAGATAAGGTACACATGGTGAGGACGGATAAGGTACACATGATGAGACGGATAAGGTACACATGATGAGGACAGATAGGTACACATGGTGAGGACAGATAAGGTAGACATGGTGAGGACAGATAAGGTACACATGGTGAGGACAGGTAACGTACACATGGTGAGGACGGATAAGGTAGACATGGTGAGGACGGATAAGGTAGACATGGTGAGGACGGATAAGGTAGACATGGTGAGGACAGATAAGGTACACATGGTGAGGACAGATAAGGTACACATGGTGAGGACAGATAAGGTAGACATGGTGAGGACGGATAAGGTACACATGGTGAGGACGGATAAGGTACACATGATGAGGACGGATAAGGTACACATGATGAGGACGGATAAGGTACACATGGTGAGGACAGATAAGGTACACATGGTGAGGACAGATAAGGTACACATGTTGAGGACGGATAAGGTACACATGGTGAGGATGGATAAGGTACACATGGTGAGGACGGATAAGGTACACATGGTGAGGACAGATAAGGTACACATGGTGAGGACAGATAAGTACACATGGTGAGGACGGATAAGGTACACATGGTGAGGACAGATAAGGTACACATGGTGAGGACAGATAAGGTACACATGGTGAGGACAGATAAGGTACACATGGTGAGGACAGATAAGGTACACATGGTGAGGACAGATAAGGTACACATGGTGAGGACAGATAAGGTACACATGGTGAGGACAGATAAGGTACACATGGTGAGGACAGATAAGGTACACATGGTGAGGACAGATAAGGTACACATGGTGAGGACAGATAAGGTACACATGGTGAGGACAGATAAGGTACACATGGTGAGGACAGATAAGGTACACATGGTGAGGACAGATAAGGTACACATGGTGAGGACAGATAAGGTACACATGGTGAGGACAGATAAGGTACACATGGTGAGGACAGATAAGGTACACATGGTGTGGAGAGATAAGGTAGACATGGTGAGGACAGGTAAGGTACACATGGTGAGGACAGATAAGGTACACATGGTAAGGAAAGGTAAGGTACACATGGTGAGGACAGATAAGGTACACATGGTGTGGAGAGATAAGGTACACATGGTGAGGACAGATAAGGTACAAATGGTGAGGACAGATAAGGTACACATGGTGAGGACAGATAAGGTACACATGGTGAGGACAGATAAGGTAGACATGGTGAGGACAGATAAGGTAGACATGGTGAGGACAGATAAGGTAGACATGGTGAGGACAGATAAGGTAGACATGGTGAGGACAGATAAGGTAGACATGGTGAGGACAGATAAGGTAGACATGGTGAGGGACAGATAAGGTACACATGGTGAGGACAGTAAGGTACACATGGTGAGGACAGATAAGGTACACATGGTGAGGACAGATAAGGTACACATGGTGAGGACGGATAAGGTACACATGGTGAGGACAGATAAGGTAGACATGGTGAGGACAGATAAGGTAGACATGGTGTGGAGAGATAAGGTAGACATGGTGTGGAGAGATAAGGTAGACATGGTGAGGACAGATAAGGTAGACATGGTGAGGACAGATAAGGTAGACATGGTGAGGACAGATAAGGTAGACATGGTGTGGAGAGATAAGGTACACATGGTGAGGACAGATAAGGTACACATGGTGAGGACAGATAAGGTACACATGGTGAGGACAGATAAGGTACACATGGTGAGGACAGATAAGGTACACATGGTGAGGACAGATAAGGTACACATGGTGAGGACAGATAAGGTACACATGGTGAGGACAGATAAGGTACACATGGTGAGGACAGATAAGGTACACATGGTGAGGACAGATAAGGTACACATGGTGAGGACAGGTAAGGTACACATGGTGAGGACAGGTAAGGTACACATGGTGAGGACAGATAAGGTACACATGGTGAGGACAGATAAGGTACACATGGTGAGGACAGATAAGGTACACATGGTGAGGACAGATAAGGTACACATGGTGAGGACAGATAAGGTACACATGGTGAGGACAGATAAGGTACACATGGTGAGGACAGATAAGGTACACATGGTGAGGACAGATAAGGTACACATGGTGAGGACAGATAAGGTACACATGGTGAGGACAGATAAGGTAGACATGGTGAGGACAGATAAGGTACACATGGTGTGGAGAGATAAGGTACACATGGTGTAGATGTGTATAAGAGACAGGTGTGGAGAGATAAGGTACACATGGTGAGGACAGATAAGGTACACATGGTGAGGACAGATAAGGTACACATGGTGAGGGACAGGTAAGGTACACATGGTGAGGACAGATAAGGTACACATGGTGTGGAGAGATAAGGTACACATGATGAGGACAGATAAGGTACACATGATGAGGACAGATAAGGTACACATGGTGAGGACAGATAAGGTACACATGATGAGGACAGATAAGGTACACATGATGAGGACAGATAAGGTACACATGGTGAGGACAGATAAGTTACACATGGTGAGGAAACGTAAGGTACACATGGTGAGGACAGATAAGGTACACATGGTGAGGACGGATAAGGTACACATGATGAGGACGGATAAGGTACACATGATGAGGACAGATAAGGTACACATGGTGAGGACAGATAAGGTACACATGGTGAGGACAGATAAGGTACACATGGTGAGGACAGGTAACGTACACATGGTGAGGACGGATAAGGTAGACATGGTGAGGACGGATAAGGTAGACATGGTGAGGACGGATAAGGTAGACATGGTGAGGACAGATAAGGTACACATGGTGAGGACAGATAAGGTACACATGGTGAGGACAGATAAGGTAGACATGGTGAGGACGGATAAGGTACACATGGTGAGGACGGATAAGGTACACATGATGAGGACGGATAAGGTACACATGATGAGGACGGATAAGGTACACATGGTGAGGACAGATAAGGTACACATGGTGAGGACAGATAAGGTACACATGTTGAGGACGGATAAGGTACACATGGTGAGGATGGATAAGGTACACATGGTGAGGACGGATAAGGTACACATGGTGAGGACAGATAAGGTACACATGGTGAGGACAGATAAGGTACACATGGTGAGGACGGATAAGGTACACATGGTGAGGACAGATAAGGTACACATGGTGAGGACGATAAGGTACACATGGTGAGGACAGATAAGGTACACATGGTGAGGACAGATAAGGTACACATGGTGAGGACAGATAAGGTACACATGGTGAGGACAGATAAGGTACACATGGTGAGGACAGATAAGGTACACATGGTGAGGGACAGATAAGGTACACATGGTGAGGACAGATAAGGTACACATGGTGAGGACAGATAAGGTACACATGGTGAGGACAGATAAGGTACACATGGTGAGGACAGATAAGGTACACATGGTGAGGACAGATAAGGTACACATGGTGAGGACAGATAAGGTACACATGGTGAGGACAGATAAGGTACACATGGTGAGGACAGATAAGGTACACATGGTGAGGACAGATAAGGTACACATGGTGAGGACAGATAAGGTACACATGGTGTGGAGAGATAAGGTAGACATGGTGAGGACAGATAAGGTACACATGGTGAGGACAGATAAGGTACACATGGTAAGGAAAGGTAAGGTACACATGGTGAGGACAGATAAGGTACACATGGTGTGGAGAGATAAGGTACACATGGTGAGGACAGATAAGGTACAAATGGTGAGGACAGATAAGGTACACATGGTGAGGACAGATAAGGTACACATGGTGAGGACAGATAAGGTAGACATGGTGAGGACAGATAAGGTAGACATGGTGAGGACAGATAAGGTAGACATGGTGAGGACAGATAAGGTAGACATGGTGAGGACAGATAAGGTAGACATGGTGAGGACAGATAAGGTAGACATGGTGAGGACAGATAAGGTACACATGGTGAGGACAGGTAAGGTACACATGGTGAGGACAGATAAGGTACACATGGTGAGGACAGATAAGGTACACATGGTGAGGACGGATAAGGTACACATGGTGAGGACAGATAAGGTACACATGGTGAGGACAGATAAGGTACACATGGTGAGGACAGATAAGGTACACATGGTGAGGACAGATAAGGTACACATGGTGAGGACAGATAAGGTACACATGGTGAGGACAGATAAGGTACACATGGTGAGGACAGATAAGGTACACATGGTGAGGACAGATAAGGTACACATGGTGAGGACAGATAAGGTACACATGGTGAGGACAGATAAGGTACACATGGTGAGGACAGATAAGGTACACATGGTGAGGACAGATAAGGTACACATGGTGAGGACAGATAAGGTACACATGGTGAGGACAGATAAGGTACACATGGTGAGGACAGATAAGGTACACATGGTGAGGACAGATAAGGTACACATGGTGAGGACAGATAAGGTACACATGGTGTGGAGAGATAAGGTAGACATGGTGAGGACAGATAAGGTACACATGGTGAGGACAGATAAGGTACACATGGTAAGGAAAGGTAAGGTACACATGGTGAGGACAGATAAGGTACACATGGTGTGGAGAGATAAGGTACACATGGTGAGGACAGATAAGGTACAAATGGTGAGGACAGATAAGGTACACATGGTGAGGACAGATAAGGTACACATGGTGAGGACAGATAAGGTAGACATGGTGAGGACAGATAAGGTAGACATGGTGAGGACAGATAAGGTAGACATGGTGAGGACAGATAAGGTAGACATGGTGAGGACAGATAAGGTAGACATGGTGAGGACAGATAAGGTAGACATGGTGAGGACAGATAAGGTACACATGGTGAGGACAGGTAAGGTACACATGGTGAGGACAGATAAGGTAGACATGGTGAGGACAGATAAGGTAGACATGGTGAGGACAGATAAGGTAGACATGGTGAGGACAGATAAGGTACACATGGTGAGGACAGATAAGGTACACATGGTGAGGACAGATAAGGTACACATGGTGAGGACAGATAAGGTACACATGGTGAGGACAGATAAGGTACACATGGTGAGGACAGATAAGGTACACATGGTGAGGACAGATAAGGTACACATGGTGAGGACAGATAAGGTACACATGGTGAGGACAGATAAGGTACACATGGTGAGGACAGATAAGGTACACATGGTGAGGACAGATAAGGTACACATGGTGAGGACAGATAAGGTACACATGGTGAGGACAGATAAGGTACACATGGTGAGGACAGATAAGGTACACATGGTGAGGACAGATAAGGTACACATGGTGAGGACAGATAAGGTACACATGGTGAGGACAGATAAGGTAGACATGGTGAGGACAGATAAGGTAGACATGGTGAGGACAGATAAGGTAGACATGGTGTGGAGAGATAAGGTAGACATGGTGAGGACAGATAAGGTAGACATGGTGAGGACAGATAAGGTAGACATGGTGAGGACAGATAAGGTAGACATGGTGTGGAGAGATAAGGTAGACATGGTGTGGAGAGATAAGGTACACATGGTGAGGACAGATAAGGTACAAATGGTGAGGACAGATAAGGTACACATGGTGAGGACAGATAAGGTAGACATGGTGAGGACAGATAAGGTAGACATGGTGAGGACAGATAAGGTACACATGGTGAGGACAGGTAAGGTACACATGGTGAGGACAGGTAAGGTACACATGGTGAGGACAGGTAAGGTACACATGGTGAGGACAGATAAGGTACACATGGTGAGGACAGATAAGGTACACATGGTGAGGACAGATAAGGTACACATGGTGAGGACAGATAAGGTACACATGGTGAGGACAGATAAGGTACACATGGTGAGGACAGATAAGGTACACATGGTGAGGACAGATAAGGTAGACATGGTGTGGAGAGATAAGGTAGACATGGTGTGGAGAGATAAGGTACACATGGTGAGGACAGATAAGGTACACATGGTGAGGACAGATAAGGTACACATGGTGAGGACAGATAAGGTACACATGGTGAGGACAGATAAGGTACACATGGTGAGGACAGATAAGGTAGACATGGTGAGGACAGATAAGGTAGACATGGTGTGGAGAGATAAGGTACACATGGTGAGGACAGATAAGGTACACATGGTGAGGACAGATAAGGTACACATGGTGAGGAAAGGTAAGGTACACATGGTGAGGACAGATAAGGTACACATGGTGAGGAGAGATAAGGTACACATGGTGAGGACAGATAAGGTACACATGGTGAGGACAGATAAGGTACAAATGGTGAGGACAGATAAGGTACACATGGTGAGGACAGATAAGGTACACATGGTGTGGAGAGATAAGGTACACATGGTGAGGACAGATAAGGTACACATGGTGAGGACAGATAAGGTACAAATGGTGAGGACAGATAAGGTACACATGGTGAGGACAGATAAGGTACACATGGTGAGGACAGATAAGGTAGACATGGTGAGGACAGATAAGGTACACATGGTGAGGACAGATAAGGTACACATGGTGAGGACAGATAAGGTAGACATGGTGAGGACAGATAAGGTAGACATGGTGAGGACAGATAAGGTAGACATGGTGAGGACAGATAAGGTACACATGGTGAGGACAGATAAGGTAGACATGGTGAGGACAGATAAGGTAGACATGGTGAGGACAGATAAGGTAGACATGGTGAGGACAGATAAGGTACACATGGTGAGGACAGATAAGGTACACATGGTGAGGACAGATAAGGTACACATGGTGAGGACAGATAAGGTACACATGGTGAGGACAGATAAGGTACACATGGTGAGGACAGATAAGGTACACATGGTGAGGACAGATAAGGTACACATGGTGAGGACAGATAAGGTACACATGGTGAGGACAGATAAGGTACACATGGTGAGGACAGATAAGGTACACATGGTGAGGACAGATAAGGTAGACATGGTGAGGACAGATAAGGTAGACATGGTGTGGAGAGATAAGGTAGACATGGTGTGGAGAGATAAGGTAGACATGGTGAGGACAGATAAGGTAGACATGGTGAGGACAGATAAGGTAGACATGGTGAGGACAGATAAGGTAGACATGGTGTGGAGAGATAAGGTACACATGGTGAGGACAGATAAGGTACACATGGTGAGGACAGATAAGGTACACATGGTGAGGACAGATAAGGTACACATGGTGAGGACAGATAAGGTACACATGGTGAGGACAGATAAGGTACACATGGTGAGGACAGATAAGGTACACATGGTGAGGACAGATAAGGTACACATGGTGAGGACAGATACGGTACACATGGTGAGGACAGATAAGGTACACATGGTGAGGACAGGTAAGGTACACATGGTGAGGACAGGTAAGGTACACATGGTGAGGACAGATAAGGTACACATGGTGAGGACAGATAAGGTACACATGGTGAGGACAGATAAGGTACACATGGTGAGGACAGATAAGGTACACATGGTGAGGACAGATAAGGTACACATGGTGAGGACAGATAAGGTACACATGGTGAGGACAGATAAGGTACACATGGTGAGGACAGATAAGGTACACATGGTGAGGACAGATAAGGTACACATGGTGAGGACAGATAAGGTAGACATGGTGAGGACAGATAAGGTACACATGGTGTGGAGAGATAAGGTACACATGGTGTGGAGAGATAAGGTACACATGGTGAGGACAGATAAGGTACACATGGTGAGGACAGATAAGGTACACATGGTGAGGACAGGTAAGGTACACATGGTGAGGACAGATAAGGTACACATGGTGTGGAGAGATAAGGTACACATGATGAGGACAGATAAGGTACACATGATGAGGACAGATAAGGTACACATGGTGAGGACAGATAAGGTACACATGATGAGGACAGATAAGGTACACATGATGAGGACAGATAAGGTACACATGGTGAGGACAGATAAGTTACACATGGTGAGGAAACGTAAGGTACACATGGTGAGGACAGATAAGGTACACATGGTGAGGACGGATAAGGTACACATGATGAGGACGGATAAGGTACACATGATGAGGACAGATAAGGTACACATGGTGAGGACAGATAAGGTAGACATGGTGAGGACAGATAAGGTACACATGGTGAGGACAGGTAACGTACACATGGTGAGGACGGATAAGGTAGACATGGTGAGGACGGATAAGGTAGACATGGTGAGGACGGATAAGGTAGACATGGTGAGGACAGATAAGGTACACATGGTGAGGACAGATAGGTACACATGGTGAGGACAGATAAGGTAGACATGGTGAGGACGGATAAGGTACACATGGTGAGGACGGATAAGGTACACATGATGAGGACGGATAAGGTACACATGATGAGGACGGATAAGGTACACATGGTGAGGACAGATAAGGTACACATGGTGAGGACAGATAAGGTACACATGTTGAGGACGGATAAGGTACACATGGTGAGGATGGATAAGGTACACATGGTGAGGACGGATAAGGTACACATGGTGAGGACAGATAAGGTACACATGGTGAGGACAGATAAGGTACACATGGTGAGGACGGATAAGGTACACATGGTGAGGACAGATAAGGTACACATGGTGAGGACAGATAAGGTACACATGGTGAGGACAGATAAGGTACACATGGTGAGGACAGATAAGGTACACATGGTGAGGACAGATAAGGTACACATGGTGAGGACAGATAAGGTACACATGGTGAGGACAGATAAGGTACACATGGTGAGGACAGATAAGGTACACATGGTGAGGACAGATAAGGTACACATGGTGAGGACAGATAAGGTACACATGGTGAGGACAGATAAGGTAGACATGGTGAGGACAGATAAGGTAGACATGGTGAGGACAGATAAGGTACACATGGTGATGGACAGATAAGGTAGACATGGTGAGGACAGATAAGGTAGACATGGTGAGGACAGATAAGGTAGACATGGTGAGGACAGATAAGGTAGACATGGTGAGGACAGATAAGGTAGACATGGTGTGGAGAGATAAGGTACACATGGTGAGGACAGATAAGGTACACATGGTGAGGACAGATAAGGTACACATGGTGAGGACAGATAAGGTACACATGGTGAGGACAGATAAGGTACACATGGTGAGGACAGATAAGGTACACATGGTGAGGACAGATAAGGTACACATGGTGAGGACAGATAAGGTACACATGGTGAGGACAGATAAGGTACACATGGTGAGGACAGGTAAGGTACACATGGTGAGGACAGATAAGGTACACATGGTGAGGCCAGATAAGGTACACATGGTGAGGACAGATAAGGTACACATGGTGAGGACAGATAAGGTACACATGGTGAGGACAGATAAGGTACACATGGTGAGGACAGATAAGGTACACATGGTGAGGACAGATAAGGTACACATGGTGAGGACAGATAAGGTACACATGGTGAGGAAAGATAGGTACACATGGTGAGGACAGATAAGGTACACATGGTGAGGACAGATAAGGGTATACATGGTGTGGAGAGATAGGTACACATGGTGTGAGAGATAAGGTACACATGGTGAGGCAGTAAGGTACACATGGTGAGGACAGATAAGGTACAATGGTGAGGAAAGGTAAGGTACACATGGTGAGGACAGATAAGGTAGACATGGTGTGGAGAGATAAGGTACCATGATGAGGACAGATAAGGTACACATGATGAGGACAGATAAGGTACACATGGTGAGGACAGTAGGTACACATGATGAGGACAGATAAGGTACACATGGTGAGGACAGATAAGTTACACATGGTGAGGAAACGTAAGGTACACATGGTGAGGACAGATAAGGTACACAGGGTGAGGTACGGATAAGGTACACAATGATGAGGACGGATAAGGTACACATGATGAGGAAGATAAGGTACACATGGTGAGGACAGATAAGGTAGACATGGTGAGGACAGATAGGTACACATGGTGAGGACAGGTAACGTAACACATGGTGAGGACGGATAAGGTAGACATGGTGAGGACGGATAAGGTAGACATGGTGAGGACGGATAAGGTAAACATGGTGAGGACAGATAAGGTACACATGGTGAGGACAGATAAGGTACACATGGTGAGGACAGATAAGGTAGACATGGTGAGGACGGATAAGGTACACATGGTGAGGACGGATAAGGTACACATGATGAGAGGAGGATAAGGTACACATGGTGAGGACGGATAAGGTACCCATGGTGAGGACAGATAAGGTACACATGGTGAGGATGGATAAGGTACACATGTTGAGGACGGATAAGGTACACATGGTGAGGACGGATAAGGTACACATGGTGAGGACAGATAAGGTACACATGGTGAGGACAGATAAGGTACACATGGTGAGGACGGATAAGGTACACATGGTGAGGACGGATAAGGTACACATGATGAGGACAGATAAGGTACACATGATGAGGACAGATAAGGTAGACATGGTGAGGACAGATAAGGTAGACATGGTGAGGAAAGGTAAGGTAGACATGATGAGGACAGATAAGGTACACATGGTGAGGACAGATAAGGTACACATGGTGAGGACAGATAAGGTACACATGGTGAGGACAGATAAGGTACACATGGTGAGGACAGATAAGGTACACATGGTGAGGACAGATAAGGTACACATGGTGAGGACAGATAAGGTACACATGGTGAGGACAGATAAGGTACACATGGTGAGGACAGATAAGGTACACATGGTGAGGACAGATAAGGTACACATGGTGAGGACAGATAAGGTACACATGGTGAGGACAGATAAGGTACACATGGTGAGGAAACGTAAGGTACACATGGTGAGGACAGATAAGGTACACATGGTGAGGACAGATAAGGTACACATGGTGAGGACGAATAAGGTACACATGGTGAGGAAACGTAAGGTACACATGGTGAGGACAGATAAGGTAGACATGGTGAGGACGGATAAGGTACACATGGTGAGGAAACGTAAGGTACACATGGTGAGGACAGATAAGGTACACATGGTGAGGACAGATAAGGTACACATGGTGAGGACAGATAAGGTAGACATGGTGAGGACAGATAAGGTACACATGGTGAGGACAGATAAGGTACACATGGTGAGGACAGATAAGGTACACATGGTGAGGACAGATAAGGTACACATGGTGAGGACAGATAAGGTACACATGGTGAGGACAGATAAGGTACACATGGTGAGGACAGATAAGGTACACATGGTGAGGACAGATAAGGTACACATGGTGAGGACAGATAAGGTACACATGGTGAGGACAGATAAGGTAGATATGGTGAGGACAGATAAGGTACACATGGTGAGGACAGATAAGGTACACATGGTGAGGACAGATAAGGTAGACATGGTGAGGACGGATAAGGTAGACATGGTGAGGACAGATAAGGTACACATGGTGAGGAAAGATAAGGTAGTCATGGTGAGGACAGATAAGGTACACATGGTGAGGACAGATAAGGTACACATGGTGAGGACAGATAAGGTACACATGGTGAGGACAGATAAGGTACACATGGTGAGGACAGATAAGGTACACATGATGAAAAAGCATTTCCCACTGAAAAACAATGGGAAAATATTGAAAAGATATGTCAGGAATCACAAGAGATTGAAAATTAAAGGAGAGCTTGGTGTAAGAAGTTTGAGGACCTATGCTCCTTTGGGAGGTAAAAGCGAGAAGAGAAATAATAGATGGATGTAGATTTTATTTCTCATAATTTCTTTGTCACGTCTGTTGCATTTGCCAGTTTTCAGCTCAGGGCTTGATGATTCTGGCTAGGAATTACCTCGAAGTATATCCGTATGAGAAGTGGAATGCAAAGGTAAGCCATGTTTTCTTCTTTTCAGTATTTCAGTTCATATCCTTCAACACTGCTAGATGTTTTAACATTAGCCAACTGAACATTGAGCCACTGACAAATATTCACACAAAGTTTGACCCACAAAGACAAAAATTCACACGAAGCTATTTTGGAGTTTCAGCAAGCTCTCAAATACAGCAACATACATGCAAATAACTAGAGTTCTTGTATAGACAGTGAAACAACAGACAGAGAGACAGAACAATTCGGGTTTAAAACAATGGAGTCTCTTTAACCGAACAGTTACACAACTTGTTGACAACCAAGGAAATCCCTGGCTGAGTCATTCATCAGATGTCCTCATGGACCTATTTTTGTTATTGTAATTTTAAGACATAGGTCAGGATCATCATCATTATCATCATGTGTCCTGGTGTTGGCGTTCATGTCCCTCCACAGATCTCGGTCTTTGATGTTTTGGATCAACTCTGTTGATGATATTCCTCGATGTCACCATCTCAGTCCATCCAGCATTATTTCTCTTGGTCTGCCTCTGCCTCTTTTCCCATTGGTCTTTCCAGTTGTCACAATGTTCTCCAATCTTCTCATCACATGATCAAAGAAAGCCGTGTGCCTATTTCTTATTGTTGTATAGTGTTATTGTTTCATTAGCCTCTTTCAGGCAATCATTGTTAGTTACTCTGGCAGTCCAAGGAATTCGCAGCAATTGTCACAAGATATTCAGTCCAAATACCAATGTGAAGTGTTTTGAACATTTCACTTCACCATAATTCTAGCACTATGACTATACATAAACTTATTTATGGGGAATTATTGTGGTATTTATTATTCGCATCCCATAATTCAAGACAGCTTGCATGCAGTTATAAGTAAAATACAATTTTGAAAGTTGATTATTTGGTTGTTTCGGGATTTGAAATGTAAATATTGAGGACAACCCACTACTGGCAATGCTGATCGTACTCTGGTATGAACCTAAGGCCTATCCACGTCAATATGGAAGCACTATACTCGAGTTTCGCTCTCGTTTGAGCTCGTCAGTAGATCCGGGTCAGTAGATCGTCAATATCCGGGGCTTGTTTCCGGATCCGGTCAGGGATATGCACTACTGACGAGCTCGAACGAGAGCGAAACTCGAGTATAGTGCTTCCATATTGACGTGGATAGGCCTTAGGCTCATACCAGAATATGACCAGCGTTGCCAGTGGTGGGTTGTGCTCAATATTTAAATTTCAAATCCCGAAACAACCAAATAATCAATTTGATTATTGCTCACTGGATTTTAGGAGGCCTTGTGTTCCTTGCCAGTGAGAAGTCCTGATCGTTCGGGTCCACATCGATTGACGGACGTCAGTCGCGTGGTTACACGCCCACTTCACACGCCAGTGATCCGGGGCTTGGTTCTGGATCTGGTCAGGGATATGCACTACTGACGAGCTCAAACGAGAGCGAAACTTGAGTATAGTGCTTCCATATTGACGTGGATAGGTCTTAGGTTCATACCAGAATACGATCAGCGATGCCAGTAGTGGGTTGTGCTCAATATTTAAATTTTGAAAGTACTGTGACTGATAGTAGACAGATAAAACATCTTTAAAATTCATACTGTGCTGATAATTTTATTGTTTCAGTTTGTGGAGTCAAAAAGTGACATCACAGCACTTGGGCCATTTCCATACATGCTCTATCCTCATCTTTAACAATTTCAGTTTTGTTATTTTCTTTAAAACTGAAAGAGCCCCTTCGCGGCAATAGCCCGGCTTTCTGCAGCCCTGCCAAACTTACCACAGTGAGCTTCATTTCACCAACAGATGCAGGAATTCCATCAACCTAAAGCTATGGAGGTGTAGCAGTGCAGCGGCTAGCATACTAATCTACTAGCCTGATGGTCATGTGTTTAATTCTCCTTGAGGCTGGGAAATGATTTTCCTGTGCTCAGACCTCCCAAATTGATCCAGCCTGGTAGAAGGACATTTCTGCTCCATGCCAGTGTTGTTCAACATCTCTAAATCAAAACTGACCAGAATATACTGGACCAGGATGAACCTTGATGTTTGCAGATGATATCTTTCTGCATCGAATTGGTTGGAACAGGCATGACATGGTCAGAGATATACCTAAGACTGACCAGAAGATTGCCGATTGGTGTGAAAAGATTATTTCAGTGGTCAACCCTGGTAAGGCCAGTATTGTGGTGCTTGTACTTACACCATTGGGAAAGCAGACCCAACAGGCATATCTGTCAATGGACTGGCAATTGAAAGAAGTAATACATTAAAATGCCCAGGTTTGACATTTGAACAAACCACTCTGCTGTAAGTGTCATGTGGAACAGACTATTATTACATGCAAACATATCCTAGCAGGACTGATGACTACTGCACCTGAAAGATGTAGAGCTCTGACACAAGCAGTCATGCTGTTGGTTAGTGACTGCATTTATCTCTTGATGGGTTTTCAGACCAGGCAGGAGTTCTAGCATGAAAATACCAGAGTTAAAAAACAATTAAGTTAACTTCATGTCTTGAAAGGAAAGACTTTGTTTTTTTTTATATGGGTATTTTTATGTTTGTAGGAAATTCCACTGTACAGACAAGGTGACCAGTTTGAGCCCAATTCAATTGAGGTACCAACTTTCCTGTCCTTGGTTATAATAATGTAAATGTGATATGTTAAAGTGATGTAGATAGCATGATTATAGAACTGTTCTTTTGCTAGAGGTATTTGTTTCTCTTGTTAGTGAAGGTTTCATAATCACAAATTGTCTTGTATGCCTTTGTCACAAATTTCAATTTGTATTTTTTAAGGGGGTGACAGGTTGTTGCTGTGTTATTGCAACAAAAAAATTATTTCTTGCACTTTGCCACAGATTGTTTATTTTATTGCTACCAAGATCCTGTTATTTAACCTTGTATACCATATGTTTAGTATTCACTCCTTATATTACATACTGTTCTCACTCTCCATGTCCCAGACAGTTGCCACTTTAGTGTAATAAACCATGTCTGTCTGGACCAGAGTTAACATAGTGATTGTCCGACTTGTTTACGATTGATTAGATTTTAGTTGATTATGTGGTTGTTTCGGGATTTGAAATTTAAATATTGAACTACTGACGAGCTCAAATGAGGGCGAAACTCGAGTATAGTGCTTCCATATTGACGTGGATAGGCCTTAGGTTCATAGCAGAATGCGATCGGCGTTGCCAGTAGTGGGTTGTGCTCAATATTTAGATTAGATTTTAGTTTTCCACGGCATGAGGTAGACCAGTACATAAATGGTGTGTGTGTTTTTTTTTTAAAAACTCCTTCAGTCCCAAGCGGGGGACTTTACAGGATGTTGCATAAACCCCCAACATTTATTTGCTGTTTGTTATTTGATAGGCAATATTTCATTCAGTAGTTTGCCATTGTTTTCTTAATGGTTGACACTCATACCCATTAAATCAATGCAAAACTAAATAGTTAAACAAATTCAATTGCTTTCAGCTCATCGCTGGAGAAACAAGTGCCCCACCTTTGCTGACAGAAGCTGATCTGATTGCTTTGATGGAGAAGCATGGAATTGGTGAGATTGCTTGTGTTTGGCAGACTCCAGAAGCTGTTTGTCAGCAATAAAATACTATCTTCATCTTTTTGCACAAATTAAATAATTCTTTCTTTGGAAGATTCATATGCAAGTAGAAAGTGAGTTAGTGAACATATTGGTAGTAATGTTTCAACCAACAGGGCCATTAAAATAGAGAGGAAGAAATGGTTGCATAGCCTTTACAGGACATTGCAGTCAACTCCAGCATTGTTTAGCTGTGTATGATTTCTTGGCCAGTTTACATTCAGTAGTTTGCCATTGCTTTCTGAATGACTGGCACTCATACCATTGTTTGAAAACTAACGCAATGTGGTCTGCTGCCAACTCGCCTTGCAGCTGTGTTTTGACCCCGCTATGTCAAACTACAACATATCCAGGCGAACCTTCTGGCCTAGAGAGACAACAGTGGAAGATAAACTCTATGGACCGCTGAGTGAACTGAAAAAGACTGTTAGATTCATACAAGAGACAACATTGCAGTTATAGACATAGTTTAGGCGAACGAAAGAAGAAGAAGACCCCGCTATGTGGGGTTACAAATGACATCTGTAACCCCTTGGCCACAGAGACCTAAACACACTGGAGCATGCACTCGCACACACTGGCCTGACCACACTCTGTGTTCCTGCTGTAGCGTGTGGATGTCTGTAATAACACAGGAATGAGTGGGTGTATGTTCTCTTGCAGGCACAGATGCCACTCACGCAGACCACATTGAGACTGTCAAGTCTCGCATGTATGTCGGCCTCAGACCTGATGGGAGATTTGTTCCTGGACACTTAGGCATGGGTCTTGTTGAAGGTAAGGCTGCGTTACCTCTGAGTGGAAGATGGAAGGTTTGTCTCTGAGTGGAAGATACGGCAGGGTTGTCTCTGAGTGGAAGATAGGGAATGTTTGTCTCTGCATAGAAGGTACAGCTTGGTTGTCTGTGAGTGGAAGATAGGTATGGCTGGGTTGTCTTTGAGTGGAAGGTACGGCTGGGTTGTCTGTGAGTGGAAGGTATGGCTGGGTTGTTTGTGAGTGGAAGGTAGGTATGACTGGGTTGTCTGTGAGTGGAAGGTATGGCTGGGTTGTCTGTGAGTGGAAGGTAGATATGGCTGGGTTGTCTGTGAGTGGAAGGTATGGCTGGGTTGTCTGTGAGTGGAAGGTAGATATGGCTGGATTGTTTGTGAGTGGAAGGTATGGCTAAGTTGTCTGTAAGTGGAAGGTAGATATGGCTGGGTTGTTTGTGAGTGGAAGGTAGGTATGGCTGGATTGTTTGTGAGTGGAAGGTAGATATGGCTGGATTGTTTGTGAGTGGAAGGTAGGTATGGCTGGATTGTTTGTGAGTGGAAGGTAGGTATGGCTAGATTGTTTGTGAGTGGAAGGTAGATATGGCTGGATTGTTTGTGAGTGGAAGGTATGGCTGGGTTGTCTGTGAGTGGAAGGTAGATATGGCTGGGTTGTCTGTGAGTGGAAGGTATGGCTGGATTGTTTGTGAGTGGAAGGTAGGTATGGCTGGATTGTTTGTGAGTGGAAGGTAGATATGGCTGGATTGTTTGTGAGTGGAAGGTATGGCTGGGTTGTCTGTGAGTGGAAGGTAGGTATGGCTGGGTTGTTTGTGAGTGGAAGGTAGGTATGGCTGGATTGTTTGTGAGTGGAAGGTATGGCTGGGTTGTCTGTGAGTGGAAGGTATGGCTGAGTTGTCTGTAAGTGGAAGGTAGGTATGGCTGGGTTGTTTGTGAGTGGAAGGTAGGTATGGCTGGGTTGTTTGTGAGTGGAAGGTAGATATGGCTGGATTGTTTGTAAGTGGAAGGTAGGTATGGCTGGATTGTTTGTGAGTGGAAGGTAGATATGGCTGGATTGTTTGTGAGTGGAAGGTAGATATGGCTGGATTGTTTGTGAGTGGAAGGTAGATATGGCTGGATTGTTTGTGAGTGGAAGGTAGATATGGCTGGATTGTTTGTGAGTGGAAGGTAGGTATGGCTGGATTGTTTGTGAGTGGAAGGTAGATATGGCTGGATTGTTTGTGAGTGGAAGGTAGATATGGCTGGATTGTTTGTGAGTGGAAGGTAGATATGGCTGGATTGTTTGTGAGTGGAAGGTAGATATGGCTGGATTGTTTGTGAGTGGAAGGTATGGCTGGGTTGTCTGTGAGTGGAAGGTAGATATGGCTGGATTGTTTGTGAGTGGAAGGTAGATATGGCTGGATTGTTTGTGAGTGGAAGGTATGGCTGAGTTGTCTGTAAGTGGAAGGTAGGTATGGCTGGGTTGTTTGTGAGTGGAAGGTAGGTATGGCTGGATTGTTTGTGAGTGGAAGGTATGGCTGGGTTGTCTGTAAGTGGAAGGTAGGTATGGCTGGATTGTTTGTGAGTGGAAGGTAGGTATGGCTGGATTGTTTGTGAGTGGAAGGTAGGTATGGCTGGATTGTTTGTGAGTGGAAGGTAGGTATGGCTGGATTGTTTGTGAGTGGAAGGTATGGCTGGGTTGTCTGTGAGTGGAAGGTATGGCTGAGTTGTCTGTGAGTGGAAGGTAGGTATGGCTGGATTGTTTGTGAGTGGAAGGTATGGCTGGGTTGTCTGTGAGTGGAAGGTATGGCTGAGTTGTCTGTAAGTGGAAGGTAGGTATGGCTGGATTGTTTGTGAGTGGAAGGTAGGTATGGCTGGGTTGTTTGTGAGTGGAAGGTAGGTATGGCTGGATTGTTTGTGAGTGGAAGGTATGGCTGGGTTGTCTGTGAGTGGAAGGTAGATATGGCTGGATTGTCTGTGAGTGGAAGGTATGGCTGAGTTGTCTGTAAGTGGAAGGTAGGTATGGCTGGATTGTTTTGTGAGTGGAAGGTAGATATGGCTGGATTGTTTGTAAGTGGAAGGTAGGTATGGCTGGATTGTTTGTGAGTGGAAGGTAGATATGGCTGGATTGTTGTGAGTGGAAGGTAGATATGGCTGGATTGTTTGTGAGTGGAAGGTAGATATGGCTGATTGTTTGTGAGTGGAAGGTAGATATGGCTGGATTGTCTGTAAGTGGAAGGTAGGTATGGCTGGATTGTCTGTGAGTGGAAGGTATGGCTGGATTGTCTGTAAGTGGAAGGTAGATATGGCTGGATTGTCTGTGAGTGGAAGGTATGGCTGAGTTGTCTGTAAGTGGAAGGTAGGTATGGCTGGATTGTTTGTGAGTGGAAGGTAGATATGGCTGGATTGTTTGTAAGTGGAAGGTAGGTATGGCTGGATTGTTTGTGAGTGGAAGGTAGATATGGCTGGATTGTTTGTGAGTGGAAGGTAGATATGGCTGGATTGTTTGTGAGTGGAAGGTAGATATGGCTGGATTGTTTGTGAGTGGAAGGTAGATATGGCTGGATTGTTTGTAAGTGGAAGGTAGGTATGGCTGGATTGTTTGTGAGTGGAAGGTATGGCTGAGTTGTCTGTAAGTGGAAGGTAGGTATGGCTGGGTTGTTTGTGAGTGGAAGGTAGATATGGCTGGATTGTTTGTGAGTGGAAGATATGGCTGGGTTGTCTGTAAGTGGAAGGTAGATATGGCTGGATTGTTTGTGAGTGGAAGGTAGGTATGGCTGGATTGTTTGTGAGTGGAAGGTAGGTATGGCTGGATTGTTTGTGAGTGGAAGGTAGATATGGCTGGATTGTTTGTGAGTGGAAGGTAGATATGGCTGGATTGTTTGTGAGTGGAAGGTAGATATGGCTGGATTGTTTGTGAGTGGAAGGTAGATATGGCTGGATTGTTGTGAGTGGAAGGTATGCTGAGTTGTCTGTAAGTGGAAGGTAGGTATGGCTGGGTTGTCTGTAAGTGGAAGGTAGGTATGGCTGGGTTGTCTGTAAGTGGAAGGTAGGTATGGCTGGGTTGTCTGTAAGTGGAAGGTAGGTATGGCTGGGTTGTCTGTGAGTGGAAGGTATGGCTGAGTTGTCTGTAAGTGGAAGGTAGATATGGCTGGGTTGTCTGTGAGTGGAAGGTATGGCTGAGTTGTCTGTAAGTGGAAGGTAGGTATGGCTGGGTTGTCTGTAAGTGGAAGGTAGGTATGGCTGAGTTGTCTGTAAGTGGAATGTATGGCTGGGTTGTCTGTAAGTGGAAGGTATGGCTGGGTTGTCTGTAAGTGGAAGGTAGGTATGGCTGGGTTGTCTGTAAGTGGAAGGTAGGTATGGCTGAGTTGTCTGTGAGTGGAAGGTATGGCTGGGTTGTCTGTGAGTGGAAGGTATGGCTGAGTTGTCTGTAAGTGGAAGGTAGATATGGCTGGGTTGTCTGTGAGTGGAAGGTAGATATGGCTGGGTTGTCTGTGAGTGGAAGGTATGGCTGGGTTGTCTGTGAGTGGAAGGCAGATATGGCTGGGTTGTCTGTAAGTGGAAGGTAGGTATGGCTGAGTTGTCTGTAAGTGGAAGGTATGGCTGGGTTGTCTGTGAGTGGAAGGTATGGCTGGGTTGTCTGTGAGTGGAAGGTATGGCTGGGTTGTCTGTGAGTGGAAGGTATGGCTGGGTTGTCTGTGAGTGGAAGGTATGGCTGAGTTGTCTGTAAGTGGAAGGTAGATATGGCTGAGTTGTCTGTAAGTGGAAGGTAGATATGGCTGGGTTGTCTGTGAGTGGAAGGTATGGCTGGGTTGTCTGTGAGTGGAAGGTATGGCTGGGTTGTCTGTGAGTGGAAGGTATGGCTGGGTTGTCTGTGAGTGGAAGGTATGGCTGGGTTGTCTGTGAGTGGAAGGTATGGCTGGGTTGTCTGTGAGTGGAAGGTAGATATGGCTGAGTTGTCTGTAAGTGGAAGGTAGATATGGCTGGGTTGTCTGTGAGTGGAAGGTATGGCTGGGTTGTCTGTGAGTGGAAGGTATGGCTGGGTTGTCTGTGAGTGGAAGGTATGGCTGGGTTGTCTGTGAGTGGAAGGTATGGCTGGGTTGTCTGTGAGTGGAAGGTAGATATGGCTGAGTTGTCTGTGAGTGGAAGGTATGGCTGGGTTGTCTGTGAGTGGAAGGTATGGCTGGGTTGTCTGTGAGTGGAAGGTAGATATGGCTGAGTTGTCTGTGAGTGGAAGGTATGGCTGGGTTGTCTGTGAGTGGAAGGTATGGCTGGGTTGTCTGTGAGTGGAAGGTATGGCTGGGTTGTCTGTGAGTGGAAGGTAGATATGGCTGAGTTGTCTGTGAGTGGAAGGTATGGCTGGGTTGTCTGTGAGTGGAAGGTATGGCTGGGTTGTCTGTGAGTGGAAGGTATGGCTGGGTTGTCTGTGAGTGGAAGGTATGGCTGGGTTGTCTGTGAGTGGAAGGTAGATATGGCTGAGTTGTCTGTAAGTGGAAGGTAGATATGGCTGGGTTGTCTGTGAGTGGAAGGTATGGCTGGGTTGTCTGTGAGTGGAAGGTATGGCTGGGTTGTCTGTGAGTGGAAGGTATGGCTGGGTTGTCTGTGAGTGGAAGGTATGGCTGGGTTGTCTGTGAGTGGAAGGTATGGCTGAGTTGTCTGTAAGTGGAAGGTAGATATGGCTGGGTTGTCTGTGAGTGGAAGGTATGGCTGGGTTGTCTGTGAGTGGAAGGCAGATATGGCTGGGTTGTCTGTTACTGGAAGGTATGGCTGGGTTGTCTGTGAGTGGAAGGTATGGCTGGGTTGTCTGTGACTGGAAGGTATGGCTGGGTTGTCTGTGAGTGGAAGGCAGATATGGCTGGGTTGTCTGTGACTGGAAGGTATGGCTGGGTTGTCTGTGAGTGGAAGGCAGATATGGCTGGGTTGTCTGTGACTGGAAGGTATGGCTGGGTTGTCTGTGAGTGGAAGGCAGATATGGCTGGGTTGTCTGTGACTGGAAGGTATGGCTGGGTTGTCTGTGAGTGGAAGGTATGGCTGGGTTGTCTGTGAGTGGAAGGCAGATATGGCTGGGTTGTCTGTGAGTGGAAGGTATGGCTGGGTTGTCTGTGAGTGGAAGGCAGATATGGCTGGGTTGTCTGTGAGTGGAAGGTAGGTATGGCTGGGTTGTCTGTGAGTGGAAGGCAGATATGGCTGGGTTGTCTGTGAGTGGAAGGTATGGCTGAGTTGTCTGTAAGTGGAAGGTATGGCTGGGTTGTCTGTGAGTGGAAGGCAGATATGGCTGGGTTGTCTGTGAGTGGAAGGTATGGCTGAGTTGTCTGTAAGTGGAAGGTATGGCTGGGTTGTCTGTGAGTGGAAGGCAGATATGGCTGGGTTGTCTGTGAGTGGAAGGTATGGCTGGGTTGTCTGTGAGTGGAAGGCAGATATGGCTGGGTTGTCTGTGAGTGGAAGGTAGGTATGGCTGGGTTGTCTGTGAGTGGAAGGCAGATATGGCTGGGTTGTCTGTGAGTGGAAGGTATGGCTGAGTTGTCTGTAAGTAGAAGGTATGGCTGGATTGTTTGTGAGTGGAAGGTAGATATGGCTGGGTTGTCTGTGAGTGGAAGGTATGGTTGGGTTGTCTGTGACTGGAAGGTATGGTTGGGTTGTCTGTGAGTAGAAGGTATGGCTGGATTGTTTGTGAGTGGAAGGTAGATATGGCTGGGTTGTCTGTGACTGGAAGGTATGGTTGGGTTGTCTGTGACTGGAAGGTATGGTTGGGTTGTCTGTGACTGGAAGGTATGGTTGGGTTGTCTGTGAGTAGAAGGTATGGCTGGATTGTTTGTGAGTGGAAGGTAGATATGGCTGGGTTGTCTGTGAGTGGAAGGTATGGCTGGGTTGTCTGTGACTGGAAGGTATGGTTGGGTTGTCTGTGAGTAGAAGGTATGGCTGAGCTTCTTGGTGATATCAATATATATATTTTTTTGGTAACAATATTGTAGTAAAGTATAAGTGATACATTTATTTTTTCTGTTTGTAACATGATTGTGGTAAAGTAAAAGTTAGTTGTATATCCTTTACAAGAAGTCACATTCAACCCCAGCATTATTTGGCTGTTTATGATTTCTTGGCAAGTTTACGTTCAGTAGTTCGCAATTGATTTCTGAACTAATGGCACTCATACTATTTTTATCAAAAACCAAAGCAAGGCGGTCTGCTGCCAAATCACCTGCAGCTATATTTTGAACATGGAATGTGGGATTACGAACTGCATCTGTAACCCCTTCACCGCAGAGCTGGTAGTAAAGTATAGACAATAAATCCTTTTGTTAGAGTTATCATGATTGTAATAAAGCTGGTCTCCCTGGCCAAGGTGTTAACAACATTGTTCGTAATCCCGTATATCCACGTGGGGAAAACAGCAGCTGCGAGAATCGGCACCGGTTCACGCCGCGCTGGTAACTTAACGGGGGTATGTGAGCCGGTCGTTCAGAAAGCAATGGCAAACTACTGAGCGTAATCTTTCCTAGTACATCAACAGCAGCTGAAAATGCTGGTGTTGACTGCAACGTCCTGTAAGGGATATGCAACATGGGAAAAAAAAGTTTGAATTTAAGTGAGGTTCCAGTATAGAGGGATATATTATAGAGGACGAATCTCAAGTTTTTATAACCAGAGTGTTGTGTATCAGTCAGCATCTACATCTTGCAACATGTGCTGAGGGAGACGCAGCACCTGTGGGTTGGTCTAATGTCCTGTGGTGTGGATTCTGCATGACCTATTAAAGAGGTCTCCAAGGTGTCGTGGCAAATTCATCTGCCTCCTACTCTGAAGATTGTGGGTTTGTTATGCAACAATTTTCCAGAGATCCATTGGGGGGGGGGGGGGTTAATCGCTGGAGCTATGGAGAGTTTAATGCTTTGTATGAAGCTCTCAGCATAAAGTTTGCCATTCTCGAATAGAGGCTGAGTCAGATGGGGTTAAACCTGTTACATTGAAGTTAGTCATGTAACCATTAATCGTGTTAGTCCTCTCTCCATGTGACAGGTTACGACAGCATGGGTTATGAAATGTCCAAGCCAAACCTGCGGGCTGAACTGGAGGCAGATCTGAAATTGTAAGGACCTGTCTCTTGTCATCAACACTGATAATGATTCATAATGATAACATATGATGCTGTCTTTTCTTTATCATCAACACTAGTAACAATTCATAATGCTAACAGTTGAAACTGTCTTTTCTTTGTCGTTAACACTAGTAACAATTCATAATGCTAACAGTTGAAACTGTCTTTTCTTTATCAACACTAGTAACAATTCATAATGATAACAGATGAAACTGTCTCTTGTCATCATCCTCTATCATCATCACTAATAATGATTCATAATGATAATAAATGAAACTTTCTTGTCATCAGTCTTTGTCATCAACACTTGTAATAATTCATAATGATAACAAATACAGAAATGATATTAACAATTTACAATGGTAACAGATTTACAAATGGTATATTTACAGACAAATTACAAATGGACAAACCATCATCACTGTAATGTTTCATTTATTTCAGTATAGCGAACTTAGCAATTAGACAATTTGTTTTGGGTAAACTTGGCTCTTATGTAAAGTTTATGTTAAGCTGTGTGTAATTTATTTTATAGTAAGCTTAACTTCATTGTAGATTTTTGTTAAACTTTATACACACATGGTATTTGTTTCTGTCTATAGGATATGTGAAGGGAGGAAAACAAAAGATGGTGAGTGTTTACCTTTGAATATACAGTTGTAGTCTTATTGTTAACAAACTCTCTGTGCGTTTTCCATGTTGCTCAACAAGACAAAGGTGAAGAGCACATTGTGGCTTTTCTGTTCAGGGTTTGTGGTTGTATGAGAACATGGACAGGCTGATAGACTGTTTGCTGCTTTGCCTTGGCCGTGAGCTATTTTATGACAAGGCTGATGTAAAGGCTCTCTGGGACTGAGTGGAGAATGCAGCAAAACTGACACAAGGTCCACACATGAGAGGCTGCAGAGGGTCTGGGCAACACTCAATGTATGGGGGGAACATGCAGACGGACATTTAATCAGGCTGCTACTAGTACAACCAGCATGGGAACTCATATTTGGCTACTAAAGCAGATGGAGCATGTGTGGGCACGTCCCGATTACAGTCATGTTGATTCTTGAACTCATGCTGTTCTGTCATATGTTAAATTTTATGTAGGCCTGTGTTGCCACAACAAAACAAATCAGTACAGCTACGTTTCAACAGCTTTCCTATGTTTGTTTTCAGGCTCTACCAGATATAAGTAAAAATACAGGACCCTTCCACACGACTTGAGGCTAATTGGGTACATGGTGCTTGCCCCATATTGTATAGACAGTCAGCACTTGATCGGTGATTGGTCAGTATCATGCTGGCTGCCTTTATTTCCTAGGACATTTCCTTGTGTCCAATTTAATCTGGGTTGACCTTGGAGCCCCAGTTAATTTTAAAAAATTTACCTGAATGGGGGACACGAAAAGCAAGTGTGCTAGTCACTGCACTTCCATGGCTTGCTCTTACAATATACATAAACATAAAGCTGAAACAAAAACAATACATCTTATAGCAGTCTCTGTATGCAAAAAACAAGATAGAGACTGCTGTGAGACATATGTTTCCTGGATTTGTCTGATTGTTTCAGATTTACATTTGTGCATTCTGGGGCCACAAACAATCATGAAAAACTTGAAATTGTCGCAAACTGATTATTTTGGCTTCAACAGTGGAGACTGTTGACCATGAGGTCGGATATAGATCACTTGGATGCACGTCTAACATGTTCATGCAATCAACCTGTAGCACTAGTTCTGGTTTCTGTTTTATGTTTCTTAAGTCTGTGTATTGTTGTCTCATTGTATGCTGTACCATTACACAGAAGTCTTTCCCTGATGAAGATTTGTCCATTTGGAAATTTTCCATTAAAGGCGCTCTAGAAGCCTGTAGCCCGCCAGTCTACCCTGTTATTGCCACCCATTCTGCCCTGTTATTGCCACCCACTCTGCCCTCACATTGCCACCCAGTCTGCCCTCACATTGCCACCCAGTCTGCCCTCACATTGCCACCCAGTCTGTCCCCTAATTGCCACAGACTCCTGCATGTTAGGGGCAATATATCCATAAGTGTCCATAGGTTATCTGCACATTGACAGGAACTCACACATACCACAGCCTCCTGTCTTTCATCTTCTGTATCATGTAGGGGCTTTTACCTGTGTGCTTTATTATGTAATCAAACTAATATCATTCTGTGTGACCATTTCAGAGGTACTGAGCGTGCAGATTCAGAAGTACAAAGAGGTGTTCATTGAAGCGTGTCGACAGGTAAATGGTTTTAATACTTCTTCTTCTTTTCTTCCTTCATTTACCTCAGTGAAGTGTTGGAGGGGAGATGTGAAGATCTTTTATGTGCTCTTTCTAATGCTCTGTGTAGGTTGGTATTCATTTCTCTATGGTTGTTCTTGCTACCATCTCTCCATCTTTTATGAGGTCTTTCCATTGCTGTGTATCCATTATATTTTTTCAATGTGGCTCTTTGTAGCAGATGGTACCAGGGCATTCTTGTGAGGTGGCTAAACCATTTAATATATTAAATTAACCGTGTAAGACCACTAAGACAGTTCATAAAGAAACATAGATGTATTGTTTGACACTCATAGAAGTAGGGGAAAGAAGTAGAGACTAGTGAACGCACTAGACTAGAATTAGTTTTAAGCATTTAAAATGGCTGTGAATCGTGGACAATTAGTAAACAAGCCACACACAAAAATCCCTTCAGTCACCAGAGCTGTGGTTTATGGAATAATTCTGAAAATTCCTTAGCCAAAATGAGCAATCTAAATGTTTTTAAAGAGGTTAAGACACAAAGAAACTTATCGCAAACATCAGAAAAAAGGCAGTCATAATTTTTGGCCTGTTATGGTTAGGAAAAAACTGGAACATGCTGCAACAGCAGGAAAAATTTGTGGAAAGAGAGATAGAGGAAGATTGAGAAAAGATTCATGACAGCCTTGTATCATGGTACAGATGGGTGTCAGCACACAAATTGATATATGCTTTTGGAGATTGCAAAATATGGAGAAGCGTGGTCACCGATGCCAGTCAGCAAGGCATTTGATGATGACGATAATGATATCCCTTTTTTATATAATCTGCATGCATGTGATATCCCTTTGTGTACGATCTGGGTGTGAGACATCCCATTACGTGAGATATGTTTGTGTTGTAATTCTTTGTGTCTTCTAAAAGTGCTACATAAACCAATAAATAGCCTTTTATATGCTTTTCTAGGACTCTACATTTATTTTCTTTCCATGACATGCAGTCTTTCTTTCATTGTATCCACATTGCTTAGGCCTCTGTTCAGTCTTCTGATTATTCTGTCCTGTCTGTCATCTCCCACTAGAGTACAGCCCCTCAGCCACTCATGTCCAGCCTTTTGTAGACTTATTCATGATTGGTTGGGTTTGGCAGCTAATGTTTTCTATGGGATGAAGTGGCCAGTCTCATGCCAACCCTCCTTAGTGGCCTCCTATGACATGCATGGTAGGTGACAGTGTCACCATTCTTTGCTTCCCTTATGGGCTCTAGTAAAACCCCGGGCCAGTTTTCTTATTGCTTGTTTTGCTTCTTCATTGTTTACGTTTCTGCACAATACAGCAGTGTTGACTGTGTTTAACGCTTATGTATTTGTCTTTGTAGATGTTGATTTCTTCTTCATGCTGTTGAGTATGTTTGTGGTCATTTCTTTTCAATTTTTTTCTTGTTCACTTCAGATAAATATTTTGTAGTTTCTGTATAACATAGGCCCAGAAACTTGATGCTATTTTCCTTTACCTTATGTATTGTTTCCTATATCAAACATATAGGCCCAGAAACTTGATGCTATTTTCCAGTATCTTATGTATTGTTTCCTATATCAAACATATAGGCCCTGAAACTTGATGCCATTTTCCAGTACCTTATGTATTGTTTCCTATATCAAACATATAGGCCCAGAAACTTGATGCTATTTTCTGGTACCTTATGTATTATTTTCTATATCAAACATATAGGCCCAGAAACTTGATGCCATTTTCTAGCACATTATGTATTGTTTCCTATATCAAACATATAGGCCCAGAAACTTGATGCCATTTTCCAGCACCTCATGTATTGTTTCCAATATCAAACATATAGGCACAGAAACTTGATGCCATTTTCCAGTACCTCATGTATTGTTTCCTATATCAAACATATAGGCCCAGAAACTTGATGCTATTTTCCAGTACCTTATGTATTGTTTCCTATATCAAACATATAGGCCCAGAAACTTGGTGCCATTTTCCAGTACCTTATGTATTGTTTCCTATATCAAACATATAGGCCCAGAAACTTGATGCTATTTTCCAATACCTTATGCATTGTTTCCTATATCAAACATATAGGCCCAGAAACTTGATGCCATTTTCCAGTACCTTATGTATTGTTTCCTATATCAAACATATAGGCCCAGAAACTTGATGAAGCTTTGTCCCAATACCTTGGCCAAGCACAGTCTCTACCAGCTAATGGAGGTAGGCTGTATGTGTTTTATTTTCATTCTTCTTCCTTCTTATGTCGAACAATGATATTATTGTAGATGCACTTGCTTGTTTAACAGTTGATTAAATATGGGACAGAGGGGACTGAGTACAAGGTCAGCATGCCCCATAGTTCCCCAAACTAACAGGCCAATGCTTTCAGATCAGATGGTGTCACTAACAAACGCACAATTCAGTCAAAGAGTACAGGAGGTCAACTTAGTTTATCATATTTAGTCGGTAGAAATAAACAAATTAGTAGATAGAAAACACAGTGGAACATGAGTCTCGAATATTCTGTCAATATTGTAAAAAAAAAGATATGACAAGATTCCAGAAGCACATTTCGAGGCTGGAATATTCTACAATAATCAAATCACCCACGTACCAAACATAAGGGTATTTAAGACACGAATGATTATTATTGGGGGATTATAATGAATAACTAGAGATAATAATTAGAGTTGAGAAAGGATTGAGCTAGGTTGTTGACCAGAGAAGACTACAGGATTTAGTTAATAGTGAGCAGTGTAGCTGGAACTCTAGCTGCAAAGATAGGCGCCAAGAACCAGCTGTAGAACGTACTAAATTATTAGTCACTATAAGATGACGGAACTGGCGCTCATAGTTCAATATGTCACAGATGTCACGTTGGCTGTAATTGTTGTGATGAATCAACAGAGTACTACCGAATTTACTATTATGTTAATAAAGATTGAAATAACAGAACTTGTGGCCAAAATGTTTTGTTTAACTGTGGCCAATCCCGGCTCATTCGTAGAAATTTACATTACTTACATCCTCACATTGTGGTTGTCCCACGTGTAGTAACTAAATGTGTATGAGCAGTACTTTCATGTAGACAGCAACAAATATAGTCGAGAATTTCTTATTGTCAAATCTTAATTTAGTTGTGGCAGCATAGTGGTTAGTGCTCTTGATTGTCAAAACAGTGGTCATGGTTCGATCCTCAGCAGATGCAGGATTATATTTTCCGACCAATATGGCCCTATAAAATAAGAATACACAGGGCAAGACGAGCCTTCATAGCACTAGGAAATTTCTGGAAGTCAAAGGATGTCAGACTTAGCACTAAACTTAGAATTGTTAACTCTAGTGTTAAGTGGATTCTACTGTATGGGTCAGAAATATGGAGAGCAACTACAAGTATTGTTAATAAACTACAAACGCACACTAAATGGTGCCCTCGCAGAATGTGGGTCTCAAATGGTCTGACAGAGACTTCATGCCCCGCCAGCCGCATCTGCTCACAGGTTATTTTTGCCTGTTTATTTTTTAACATACAAATAAAAATTATTTCAGTCCGTAGCTGGTTACTATAACAAAAAAAGAAGACTAATGACAGGGAATGTTATTTCTCTCTGTTGTTTTTAAGTTAGTTTAATGCTCGTACATGGCTTTGTGTTGTCATGATGTTGATTGATTGATTTAGGAATCGACATCACAGCATTCGGGGCATTCCCATAAGCGCTCCGTCCCCATCCTCAGCAGCCAGCGAAGAGTTCCAACACCAATAGTACCAGTAGCAATCTGATTATATGTCTGTCTCGCCTTTCCTTTGACCGTCAGCCAGATCCCCTCGTCACACCTCGCTGTCTCATTCTTGCCAGACCGTGGTAATCCATTTGTTCCTCCGAGGAGTACACGTGCTCCCACAAGGCCGCAACCACGTCTGCCTTGTCATGTATCAATACTCCACCAAGTTCTGTAGAGCCAGCCAATCTGTCCGCCTGTTCATTTCCCAGCACACCGGCATGCCCCAGAGAAAAGATCCAGGCAATGTTTGTCACCCGTGACCTCCGAAGCGAAGCAAGCCACTCTGCACGAAGCCTGCCCGTCCTCACCCTCGTCAGCATGCTTTCTGAGTCAGTTACAATCACGATGTGTGTGTGTGTCGTATTCTCCATCCAGCAGAGAGCCACAGTGACTGCCTCCACCTCCATTCTTAAGCTGGATGTTGTGGTATCATAAGCCAGGCTCTCCTGCACCAAACGTCGACCATTAGCTTTGGCTATGAACCCCCAGCCACTTCTCTCACCCCTTGACATCTCACCCCATCTGTGTAGATAATCACATCACCCGAGTGAGCATTGTCCTGAATTAGTTACTGGATTTCCACTTCCCGGCTCAATGTGATTATAACTGCACAAGTCTGACTGCTCCGCAGGCACTCTGACCCACTTTTTGATGTTGTTGAATTTGGAATTAGTCTAAAGACTGATAGATTTCACTTCAAAATGAAGAAATTGTGTGGTCTACGACCAATGTCATACACTAGTTTGCAAATTATGGTAAGTTTTCTGAAACAAATGTGCTTTGCTTAGCAACATATACAACACAAGGCTTACTCATCTTTCTCTTGTTTAAATCAATTTGTAAGATTTTGTCATGTGCATTTCACAGCTGAATTCCTGCAAACGTCTATATTACATCTTCACAGTTGTGAAATAGTAATTGTCTGTATATTCTTCCAGGAGAGACTGGGAACTACCCGAGTGTGGTGATGATTTGTCCCAGATGTGGAAGTCCAATGACGCTCAGAACAAAAAAGGATGGAAAAGGGTTTGTTGATTGTTTCTTTATTCTGTATAACTTTATGACATTTTTTAAAACATCATTATGATATATATACATAATTTCATTGATGTGCTGTTTTCATGTGATCTTAGTGACTTTATTTACCATGGTAATTTGTCTTCCTGGCAAAGGGGTTAACGACTTTCTTTGTAATCCCTCATTTCCATGTGAGGAACGCAGCTGTGCGAGATTCGACAGCGGATCGCGTCGTGATGGTTACTTACGGAGTATGTGAGCTGGTCGCTCAGAAAGCAGTGGCAAACTACTGAGCGTAATCTTGCCAAGAACATCGACAACAGCTGGAAAATGCTGATGTTGACTGCAACATCCTGTAAGGGATATGCAACTTTAAAAAAAAAAAAAAAAATTTCCAAATGACCATTTTGTAGTTGTTTGTTTTGTATTTAGGTTATCCTAGCAAATCATTTCGGGTCCAGGTAACAGTCCTAGTTGAGATGGCTTGGTCATGTCTACATAATGAGTGAAACCAGCAGCCATGGGAGACACCAAAGAAAATCTTGTGTATTATCAAGGCTTAACCAGAATAGACTTTTTGCTGGTCGTTGAAGAAGGGAATGAAGTGCACATGGGAATGTCCTGAGTGCTTTGATGCCGGTTCTTGACTCAACTCAACATTTATCATTCACTGAGGAACAGAGAACTAGATAGGAAACAAACCACAAGAATCCCCTGTCTGGAGAATCTTTCTATATACCCAGTGTAGAACGGACACCGCAGAGTCATTCATCTCATCTTCCTTTGTACCTTGCAGTGTCCATTGTTCATACGACGCCTTAAGCTGTACATGTAGTAGTCCTTTGAGGGTTCGTCATTTGTTTTCTTCTACTTCTTCATTTCTCTTTTGAGGAGAATTTCTCTTTTATCACACTTAGTTATTCATCTGAGGTCAGTGTATCTGTCTTCGACATGTATTTGTGTTAGGTGAGTTTCCTCTAGATAAATTTCACTCAAGGTAATTCTTCTTTCGTTCACTTGAAATATATCTATAACTGCAATGTTGTCTCCTGTATAAATTTAACTGTCTTTTTTAGTTCACTCAGCAGTCCATAAGTTTTATCATCCACTGTTGTCTCTCTAGGCGAAAAGGTTTGCCTAGATATGTTGTATATTGAGCAGTCTTTGAGTATGTGCTCTGCTGTCTGCGACGCCAATCCACATGTGCCCATGGCTGAGTCACCAATCTTGAATTTTGTATACATATGGTTGTGTAATCTATTGTGTCCTGTTCTGAGGCGCAGAATAATGACTTGTTCTGGTCTGTCCATAACGTGGTAGTCATCGTTAGCAGGTTTTGGTTTTGACTGATTTGATCATTCTTTTCTTTTGGTGGTATGTAATGGGCATATCAGGCTGTTCTTCTTTGGCTCCTTCCTTAGCCAATCGATCAGCTATGTCATTTCCGGGTACTCCACAGTGGGATGGTATCCTCTCAAGGTAATGAGGTCTGTCTACCAACAGGTCTGTTTTCTTTCCTGTTTTGCCTACTTTTTTGTGTGATGTGCAAGTGCCATCGGAAATTTTACTAGCACACGAGATCTCCCATTTTAAGACCTTATCCGAGAGGGCTAGGTATCCAAAATCACTGCCCAAGAGATGAAAGGAACGTGATATCTTTGGGTGCTAATGGTTCTTGAGAGAAAGCCCAGCCCTGTGCTGAGATGGAACCCAGTACCTTCTGAGCCGGAGGGGGACAACTGAAGATCTGAGCCAGGGTTTTGAGTACAACTTCTATTTCCGTAAATGTTCCAGAAAAACATCACAACAACATTTAGTGCCACTGGTGATGGAGCTGCTGTGACATAGCAGTTAGTTAATTTCCTTGCTTGCCCAAACAGTGGTTTTGGTTCAGCCCCCAGCAGTCATATTCCTTTTTTCTGACCAAAATGTCTCTGGGTTCGACCTTAGAGGTGAGAGTCTGTAGTCAACACGACCCACAGATATCAGTTATCCTTGCTGTTTCTATCTCATGTGCTTGTATTGATTCCTAGAATATAGAAGCTGTTATACACAGCCAGAGAGACGTCATGGGTACATCTCAGTATCAAATAGTATAGCAATTATCCTTGCTGTGCAATCTCATATCATGTGGAATTACCCATGACTGATCTAAAGTAGTTGATTGGCTGTCAGGGGCATTTGTATGGTAACTGTTGTCTTGTTGTGCTGCTCCACAGATATTATATTGGGTGTTCTGGGTATCCAAACTGCAAGGCCAGCATCTGGCTGCCAGATTTTGTTTTACAAGTCCATGTCACAGATGAACCTTGCCATGTTGTAAGTAGCACCTTTAGCATCCAGCATGTTATGGGTTTAAGGAGATTTCTTGTGTTAAATCAATAGTTATAATATTTATTTATATTTGAGGTATTGTGAGTTCCTTGTTCCAATTGTTGTTGATCCCAAAGCTCCTGAGTTGTTTGCTCTTGGCAACCCACTGCCATACCTTTAAATTGACTACTCTAGACAGTCTAATGTCATGCTTGTGAGTTGTCTAGTCTAAACAGCCCAACGCCATTCTTATGAATTGTCTAGTTTAGACATCCCAGTGCCATTCTTATGAGTTGTTTAATCTAGGCAACCCAATGCCATTCTTATGAGTTGTCTAGTCTAGCAACCCAGTGCCATTCTTATGAGTTGTCAAATCTAGACAACCCAATGTCGTTCTTATGAGTTGTCTAGTCTAGACAATCCAATCCCATCCTTATGAGTTGTCTAATTTAAACAACCCAATTCCATTCTTATTAGTTGTCTAGTCTAGACAACTCAATGCCATTATTATGGGTTGTCTGGTCTAGCAACCCAGTGCCATTCTTATGAATTGTCTGTTATTCTTATGAGGTGTCAAGTCATATTTACACTTTGTGTATGTGTACTCCCTCCCTCCCTCCCTCCCTCCCTCCCTCCCTCCCTCCCTCCCTCTCTCTCTCTCCCTCCCTCTCTCTCTCCCTCCCTCTCTCTCTCTCTCTCTCTCTCTCTCTCTCTCTCTCTCTCTCTCTCTCTCTCTCTCTCTCTCTCTCTCTCTCTCTCTCTCTCTCTCTCTCTGAGGCATTCAATCAAGGTGTGGGTGCACCTTGTAACACCCTGTGTATTTGTATATTTAAGAGAAACATAATTTTAATGTGTGGGGTGACAAGACTGTTGTGGATATACAATTTATCTTGAATTTATATCGTTCTCTTCCCAGTGCCAGCCAGGCCCTGTCAAGAAGCTGCAGTTCACGTTTAGGCCTGGAAATGTACCTGTCTCAATACCTAATGTGTATGTTTGTTTCCTTTTTAAAGAAAATATTTAAAACATTGTTTAAAACAAATGTACACTCATCAACTATTGTAGTAACATTGCTAGACAACAGACTTCTTGAAGCTCTGCTTGTGTTCAAGGATCCCAATATTTCTGGTCACTGGCTTCTTAAGCTCTGATTGTGTGTCTTCCAGGGTCACGGCATTGCTGATCACCCAGCTTTATGTAACTGTGATTGAGTGTGTGATTAAAAGTCCCAACATTTGTGGTCACCCAACTTTATGAAGCTGTGATTGAGTATTTTAGAAGGTCCTAACATTGCTGATCACTTGACTCCATGAAGCTGTGATTGAGTGTTTTAGAGTCAACATTAGTGGTCCCCGAACTTCATGAAGCTATAAATGAGTGTATTTGAGGATTCCAACATTTCTGGTTGCCTAAAAAAAATTTTGAGTAGACAATTATAGACAGAGATGAATAATATTGGGAACACTTGAAGGGAGCTTAGGAGATAGCAAAAGATAGGATGGCTGGGCATGATTTGGTTGCCTATGCTCTGATGAGAGATAAAGGACAGAAATAAATCTTTGTGAAATTTTGACTGAATGTGTCAAAAGGTCTCAACATTTCTGCACACTTGACTTTGTGAGAGAGAGATTGACACTGATTAAATGTGTTGGTGAGTCCCACCATTTCTGAGTTGTGGATAGTAGAGACAGTGAGCAATGAAGCTGATCACCAACTCTCACCAAATCTCACAAAGGTCCCAACAATACTATGCCTCTACATCAGTGTCTGGTCCGCAAAAATAAAGTTGTAAGGGCCCTTGTACACAACTTAAGGCACATTGGGCACATCCATGTTTTTATAGTGAATCAACCACAGTCATGTGGTCAATGTCTGGCCGGCCACTTTTGTTTCCCAGGACATGTCCTGGTACCCATTACAGGCTGGGTCAGTCTGAGAGCCGAGGTCAGTTTTCAACATCTGCAGGCAAGTGTCCAGCCATTGTACTAGCACAGCTTCCCTAGTGTCTGGTGGCATTACTGTTACCTTAGTTTGTGTGTGCTGGTTGCAGAAAACATTCAGTGAGGAAGGGAATATGTCACTCTGCATCATAAATGCTTACAAGTTGGTCATATAAGTTTCTAGTATGTATGTGTATATATAGTATAGTGTGAATAGGTACAATTATCTCGGAACAGTAACAACATCTGATGAGAGATGCCTTGAAGAGATTAGAACAAGAATCACCATGGCAAAAGTAACCTTTAGCAAGATGAAAAACATACTGACCAATAAATAGATGTCAATTGAAACAAGAAAGAGAGGTTGAGATGCTACATAGAACCTGTACTTTTATATGGATGTGAAGCTTGGACAATGAGCAGTCATGCTGAAAAACATCTGATGGCTGTAGAAATGTGGTTTCTGAGGAAAATGCAAAGAATACCATGGACAGACAGAAAAACCAATGAACAAGTCCTTCAAGAAACAAATGAAGATCATAAACTGATTAGAGACATTAGACGCAGACAGTCAAAATTTTTTGGGCATGTTATGAGAAGAAATGATTTGGAGAACTTGGTGACAACTGATAAGATCGAGGGGAACAGACCAAGGGGAAAACCTAGAAGCAAGTACCTGGATGGCTTGGCCTTGTGGCATGGTCGAGACAAAACCACGGAGCTGATCCACGACTCTGGTGATCGAGTGAGATGGCAGAACATGACCGCCCACGCTTACCGGCATGGCACATGATGGATGATGGATGGATATGAGTATAGAGAGGAGTCTGTGATATGGGCCTATGTGTTGCTAGTGTGAGATTGTCTCTGTGTTTCTGTCATCACTGTCTGCCAGTCTTTCTGTCTCTGCCATCCCACACACTCTGTCTCTTATTTCTCACACACAGACTCTCTCTCTCTCTCTTTCTTCCTCCTTGTTCACATACACGCACACTCTCTTTTTTTCTTTTCTCCTACACACACACTCTTTGTTTTCTCACACACACATATATTCTTTCTTTCCCTACCTCCCTCCACTCTCTCTCTCTCTCATTCTCTCTCTCTCTCTCTCTCTCTCTCTCTCTCTCTCTCTCTCTCTCTCTCTCCCTCTCTCTCTCCTTCGATGGGTGGGGAGTGTGTGTGTGGGGGAGGGGTGCGTGATGGGTGTGGGTAGATTTGGGGATGTGTGTGTGGGTGGGGGATATGTCTGGCTGGGTGGGGGTGTGTGTGGCTGGATGGAGGATGTATGTGTGGGTAGTGAGGGTGATTGTAGTCGGTGGATGGGGAGATGTGGGTGAGGGATGTGTCTTTGGGGTAGGTGTGGTGTTGTGTGGGAGGAGAGCTTGGTGTGGATAAAGGATGTGGTGTGGGTGGGGTGTGCGGGTGGGTGAAGGATGTGTGTGAGGGTGGGGGATGTGTGTTTAGATGGGTGGTTGGGGTGTGTGGGTGGGTAGATAGGAGATGTGTATGTTGATGAGTGGGTGAGGGATGTGTGGGTGTTAGTGGTTGAGGGATAAGTACATGTGTCTAGGGATGTGTGAGGGGATGAATTTATGGGTTGGGGATGTGTGTGTGGGTTGTGTGTGCATGGATGGGAGGTGTGTGTCTGTGAATGGGGGATGTGTTGGTGGGTGGGGATGTGTGTATGGGTGGGGAGATTGTGCGTGGGTGGGGATGTGTGTGTGTATCGGTAGGGGTGTGTGGTTAAGGGATGTGTGGGTGGAGGATGTGTGGTTGGGTAGAGGATGTGTGGGTGGGTGATTGTATATGAGTAAGGGTGTGTGGTTAAGGGATGTTTGGTTGGGAGATGGGTGGGTAGAGGATGTGTGGGTGGGTGAGTGTATGTAGGTTAGGAGATGGTGGGGGATGTTTGTAGGGGTGGGCTCGGGATCTGTGAGTGGGCTGAGGAAGATGGGAGATATGTGGGTGGGTGCGGAATTTGTGTGTGGGTAGGTGCAGAATTTGTGTGTGGGTAGGTGCGGGATATGCGAGTTGACGGGGAGATGTGTGTGTGTGGGGGATGTGTGTTTGGCTGGGTGGTTGGAGGTGTGTGGGTGGAGGAGGATATGTGGGTGAGTGATTGTTGGTGGGTAATGGGATGGGTAGAGGATATGTGAGTGGGTGGGGAGATGTGTGTAGGTGGGTGGATGTGTGTGGGTTGGGGAATGTATGTATGCTTGGGGTGTGGGTGGGTGAGAGGTGTGTGTGGGTGGGGAGATGTGTAGGGATGGGGTGGATGGGTGGGGGAATGTATGTGTGTGTGTGGGTTATGTGTGTTGTTGGGTGGGGTATGTGTGGGTGGGTGGTGGATGTGTCTCATAACATATTATTATGCATTGTTTATGTTTACAAAATTCATGTGACAATGTTTTTTCCTATGCACTGTTGATGAAAGAAAGATGAGTGATTGGAAGGGCAGAATGTAAGACGGGCCTGCGTGCCCAATTTGTTACCCTTTGAAAATAAAGTCTGTTCGTTCTCTCTCTCTCTCTCTCTCTCTCTCTCTCTCTCTCTCTCTCTCTCTCTCTCTCTCTCTCTCTCTCTCTCTCTCTCTCTCTCTCTCTCTCTCTCTCTCACTCACTCACTCACTCACTCACTCACTCACTCACTCACTCACTCACTCACAAAATGTGTGGTCTCTCATTAGATATGTGAGCCTAATACTGTCTGCTTTGTGTTCCAAGATTGTTTCATACATATGAAAATTTTGACACGACTGGGCTAACCTTAACTGTGTCTGCTTTCTTTGATTTATATATGGTACATGGGAGGCCTTAAAACTTTGACAAACACAATTCATCACATCCATTACCAGTAAATCTTATTACATGTGAACAGTTTAGTAGTTTCTTTCTATCTGGCATAGACCAGTTGAAGGCTGCAATACCAGATTCTCCTCATGACTTATCTTTATTGTCATCATTTTGTGAGAATAAATGCTCTAGAGACATTCCTTCCAACATATTGCTAATGACGATAACTGAAGGTATTTAATCATCTCAGTAACTTAAAAAAACAATAATTCATTAGGGTTAGACAGAATTAGCAATCCAATTCTTTGGTGCGCTGCACCAGTGTTCTGCGAGTCATAATAATCATTTATAATCAGTGTCTCGGCAAAGGCCACTTTACATCAGCCCTTAAAATTGCTAAAGAGTATCTTCATCTAAAATCTGTTCATTGGGCGATTGTCTTATGAGCAACTATATGCCCTTTACTTTATTAGCATTACCATCTAAATGCTATAAAAGCACATTCACTAAGTAATACTAAAAACATTCTCCATGTAAACACCTCATGACAACACAACCCTGACAGCTGAGGGTGAGCAAACCACCGCTGAGGAAGCAGGTTGAACAAGACCGAATTTTTAAATATTTTTTTTTAACATTTGAATTGGTAATACTAGAACGTTAAGTTTGCAACAGGCTAATAGTCGACAGTCAGTCATGGATTTGGGCAGAATATTCTTGTCACATGGTGCTAACAAACATGATAGAAACTTGGCATCAAAATATAAACAAAATAATCTACGTGGAGCAGTGTTTATAGACTTCAGAAAAGCATTCAAAATGATAGACCATACTATTTTAATTAAAAAACTAGAAATAGTCATCTTTCCTTATATCTGTGATCTATTAGCAGACGACTGCACAGTGTATACAAACACTAGGAACTGTAATGTGCTGGAATCTTCCTTGCAACAAGAATTAAATAATGTAGTTAACTGGAATTATGCAAACTGTATGCAAATTAACCTTACTGAAGCAAAATCCTAATAGTAATATGTATAAGTAAAATGTTAATAGTAACAGGCAAAGACTTCACACTATAAATTGCTCCACATTGGTAATATACCTATAGAACATAAAGCACTGGGTTTCATCATTGATGGAAATCTAACCTTGAATTCTGATTTTCAGGTGCTCAGCAGCAACAACAAAGTCATGCCACCTAAAATTTGAATTTTCATGATGAAATCACAAGAAAGATACTTTATATATCTCATATACAAAGACATTTTGACTATAGCTTGCAATCTGGGATGGTAATTCCTATTCAATCACTGAGCGCCTTTACTCACTCCAGAAAAGGGCTGTGGGTTTAATTTATCATTAACATTATTAATTTGTAGTAAAAAAAAGATTACCGACAATTCCAACCTAAAGAAACGCTTCAGCTACTACCACTCCACAAACACTTACATTTTAATAAGGCCAAACTAATTCACAAAATCCTATATCAAAGTGTTCCAAGCTGCCTGTGAGCATTGTTTAAACATAACGCAAGACATTGCAAAGGACTAACTCTAGGAGAGACTTATACAAACCCAGCTTGGCGTACTCCACAGCTCAGCTGTGGAACAATCTTCCACAATGAACCAAAGACACTGCCAGTTCCTATACATACAATCGCAACCTATCTGAACACTATCTCAGTACAAACTATATGCCCCCCTTTTTAAAAAATAGTAATTTCAAAGGGCAACTAGTATAATAAACATTCTTCTAATTGTGATTTGATATATCTACCTTAGATAATTATGATTGCCATGTCAAAAATTAGTTTTAATGAGTCGTGTATGATTGATTAATGCACATTTTCCATATGTTTAAAATGCATATATTGTTTCTGTTGTTGCCAGTGTTGTCTAAGGTTGAGTTCCTAAGTTATGTAGGAATACAATAATGTAGGAGAGCATGGAGATAAGAAGGACAGAGTATCAGAACACTTCGGATGAAGACACAGTGACAGTGAAAGAAATCAAGGCTGTGTTTCGAGGATCAAAAAACAGTGCTCCAGGTCTGGCATAAGATACGACGACATAAATAGGTGTACCGACAATGAGCTAGAGAAACTAGCAGACATGTACAACAACAGTATAGGGAGTGCTTAGCATCAAGGAGGAATGGTTACACAGCTATCTGATTCCCTTGCCGAAGCCTGACAAAGACCACAAAAAAATTCAGGGATATCGAATTATAACCATGCAGAATACAATAGGCAAGCTGCTGGAGAAGGTAATTGCCAGGAAAATATCAAGCCAACTAGAGAGGCAAGGTGTTTTCCCACCTACCCTGGGTGGGTACCGTCCAAAAAAAGAAACCTGGACCAATGCAGCAGTCTTTGCCCATGATGTCTATGAAGGTTTCCACTCAGGCATTGAAACCGTTGCTGCAGCGATTGATCTTGAGGACGCATACAACAGAGTACCACTGGATTTTTTAATGTTTCAGCTTCTTGAACTAAACGTAAGTCCATTCCTCCTTAGTTGGATCGCTGCAGCCCTCTTCCAAAGGAAATTAGTTTTTAGATGTGGCAGTTGGACTTTGGAACCAACAACATTATATCCTGGCCTACCACAGGGATCACCATTATCTCCGGTACTGTTCAACGCCTACACAGTGAGAATCACCAGTGAGCAGATCACTGGACCTGGCAGGACATTGTCATATGCCGATGATGTTTTAGTGTATCGTCAGGGTAAGGATAGAGAGGAGGTTGCTGTGGAACTACAAACCGAACTCAGTCGCATAAGTACTTGGTGTGATGAAGCTGGGGCAATGGTCAACCCAACAAAGGCAACAGTGACTTGGTTCTCGTTGAATAATCATATTGTCAACACTCCAACACCAACTGTAATGCTGTGTTCAGAGACGGTGGAAAGAACGCAGGCAATGAATTACCTGGGGATACGGTTTGATCGAAGCCTTGCTTATAATGTGCACATAGACCAGGTGATAACAAAGGCCAAGCGGGGTTTGGCAGCGATGCGGGTGATGGCGGCAGCAAACTGTGAGCAGCGCCATCTATGTCTTCTGTACGAGGGGCTGGTCATGTCTGTTTTGGAGTATGCAATGGCAATCCTGACTCTCAGCCATAAGCAGATAGAAAGGATGGAAAGGATACAGAATGAAGCTATGCGCATTATTCTTGGATGTACAAGAGATACAGCATGCAGGGCGATGCGCTACCTTCTTGATTTTCCAACCATTGAAGAGAGAATACAAGTTTGCAGGGCACGCGCCTACCTCAGAATTAACGCAAACACACAAGCATCCACTGCATAGTGAAATTAGGAAGGTGAAGGGCAGCAGGTTAAAAAGAGGACGGTCGTGGATGGGTCAAGCCGAAGACATTCTTCAACAGGTGTGTTCACTTGAGGACTTAGAACCTGGCGAGGAGTGGGTGCAAGTGCCAACAGACTTCTGCACATCCTTTTCAGTTTGCATCCAACTAGATAGAAAATGCAGACAAGAAAATCCGGCTGCTGTTGAGGCTGAAGTACAAGCGTTGATTTTCGAGAATTCGCTAGACGGTGACGCGGTCATCTACACAGATGGGTCGGTCGTCCGACATGTGAGAAGCTCATGGGCCTTTACAGCTCGGGCCGGAGGGAGAATTGTGAAGGAGGACTCTGGTGCTTTCACTGAAACCACAAGTAGCCTGACCATGGAAGTCATGGCAGTAAGTAAAGCAATAACATGGCTCGAGACACAGACATTCACTAGGGCTTGTTTCCTTAGCGACTCAATGAACATGATCAAGAGGATAGAGGCGGGGTCAATCCGAAGAGAATGGTTGCTGCCTCTGAAGCGGTCTCGGCTGGCAAAGATTAGTTTCATCTTCGTGCCAGGGCATGCGGGAGTACAAGGAAATGAGCGGGCTGACAAGCTCGCAGGTGAGGCTACTGTGGAGGGCGGACGCGCCATGGACCAGGCTGACATTCTGAATGCTCTACGAGAAGTAAGACTTTTGCGAGAACCAAGTGATGACTGTGAATCTACAACAATGGCCAGACTGCGAGAGCAGCAAATTAAAAGAGGGGTGGCCAAACAAGAACACTACGCAGGAAGCCAAAGAAGATTGATAAACCAACACAGAACTGGCGTCGTTAGCCGCTACACGCTGCGGGATTTGCTGAGGAGGGGATCCGAGCACTTATGGACTGAATGGTTCGATGTGCAATGAGG
The DNA here is from genome assembly GCA_014155875.1 of Cepaea nemoralis. Taxonomy (NCBI): domain Eukaryota; kingdom Metazoa; phylum Mollusca; class Gastropoda; order Stylommatophora; family Helicidae; genus Cepaea; species Cepaea nemoralis. Next base: position 321,477 of record JACEFZ010016152.1, read on the forward strand.
ATGATCTGTCGACTATCTAACTAACTAACTAACTAGTATCAGAACGCTGGCCATTGTTTAAATATAACGCAAGACATAGCAAATGACTATTATTACATATAACATATTACATGTCCCTAAGCCTGCGATAGTCTTATACAAAACCAGCTTAGCATACTCTGTAGCTCAGCTGTAGAACAATCTTCTGCAATGAATCAAAGACACTGCTAATCCTTATACATACAGTCGGAACCTATTTAAATCTATCTTCAAAACACAGCGTGACCAATTCTTAAGCCTTTGAAAATAAAGTTTGTTTTTGTTTGTTCGATGATTTCAGTTACACTGGCTGTGTGGCTGGATGCAACGAGATGTTGAATGAAACTCTGGGAATTAGACCATTTGCTGGCCCAGGTATTTGTTCTTGCTTCAAATGTCACAAGTCTACTGTCTTATTGGGGTATTAGTTTAGTTTAGTCGACGAATCAACATCACGGCACACGGGTACAACCCATAAGTGCTCCGTTCTCCTCCTAACTCAAACCTGAGTCTGGAGAAACTCAGCTCAGTGCACGAACTCCGTAGCACCGGCGAGGATCCTGAAATACTTTGGGTAGATTTTTAACTCGAAATTTTGCCCGGGCAGCGCCGTTAGGCTACTCTTTTTCGATTTCCAACTGCCAAGGGATATTTTACGTGTGCAACAATACACACGGGCGTCCGATCTCACTACCCAGAGACCAGGGGAAATTTTTACTAGAAGTCCACGTGAAAAAATCCCGGTCCTCGCCGGGGCTTCAACCCGGGACCTCCAGCACTCGAGGCGGACACCATACCTCGAGACCACGCAGCCCCCTATTATTAGTTATTGGGGTATTTTAGAAATACAATGTCCAGCTGCTGTAGTCAATGTAAGAAAGACATTGTCTGCAGCAGGATATGACAAGTTTAAAATGAAACAATAAGGTATGTTAAGATTGTGGAAAAGCAGCAAGCATAAACTCATGTGCATACCTATATAAGGACCTCAGGCTGATGAAATAGAAATCACAAACCAAGTAAATATTGGGATAATGAAATTTAAAAATTATGTAATGACAACTACGAAAAGAGAGAATAAATATCTTAAAGTACACCCAACTTGTCAGGTGTTTCAGTTATAACAACCTTCATCGATAAAAACACAAACAATAAGAAAATTGTAATAATGTCAGACATGCAGCATGTTATAATATATTTATTGTTACTTTACTTAGTCATTACTATATTATTTCTATTCATTTTGTCAATATTAACATGGTCTGTGGTTTCTGCTTACCTGCCTAAGGTCCTTGTAATATGTGTTTGTGCTTGTTTTATAGAAGGATTCATAACATACCATATTGTTTCATATTATATCATCATAAATTCCATGACCTGCTAGTGCAGAGGTAACTTGTTCTTGTATTCCTTGCTGTTCTAAATTAGGTTAATTTCCATTTAACCAAAGCAACGGAGATGTGGTTTCTGCATCGTGTGTTGAGAATATCTTGGACTATCGGAGTAACTAGCGAGTGCGTAGAACTAGAAAATTATATATAAATATAAGATGGAGACAAACAGCGTTCTTTGATCATGTTATGAGGAGAGGCATTGGGGAAACATTGCAACAGCTGGAAAGCTTAGCGATAGAAGAGACAGGGGCAGACTGAGAAATGATGCTTCTGCGACTATTTTGTGTGTTAAACAACATGCGAAAAAATAGTCGCATGTTAAAGGTGGCAGAAATGATCAGCAATAATCTGCATTAACCAGTTTCGTGCAAACAGAAAGACATGATAGTCAGTTTAAAATTACTTTGATAGACTTGGAATTACTGTGCGAATATGTGTATATTTCAGCTTGAAGGATTTATCTAATTACTTTAGTCTATGTTGTGTGAATTCTGCAGTATGTCCCTGGCGAGATGCAACGAAATATGCCAGGCAATAAATTACAGAATCTGTTGCTTGTGTCTTCATTATTCAAATTGACAGTAATCATGTTTGTCTGTTTTCCATTAGGTCACAGTGGAGCATTATCAAGAACAGATATAACTGTCATTAGTGCAAGAACTAGCAGTGGTGGTAGAGGTAGTGGTAGCAGTAGCAGTAATACTAGTAGTGGTGGTGGTGGTGCAGGACAGTTCAGTGGTGCAAGCTCTTTAGGTACCAATGCTGCAAGAAACTTCCTCACTACTGCTGCTTTTGCAGGGGCCCACAACAGAGGCCTCCAGGGTGGAATCAGACCTTCACTTAACCCCAGGCAAAGTGATGCTCCGGGTGGAAGCAGAAATATCCATCAGAATGTCGGTGTAGTTCAATCCTTCAATGGCAGGATCAATCCCCAACCTGCCCAGTTTCCTGGAGCTTCCCACTCTGGCACTAGCAGACCCCCTTTAGCTTCCATAAATTCAGGACCTCACAATAGTTGGAGGAGTGCATCTTCATCTCCTTCAGCAGACAGGACTGGCAGCACTTCAACTTCTGGCAAGGACATAGTTTGTAGCTGTGGCACAACCGCTCTTCTCCTGACTGTCAAGAAAGAGGGACCTAACACAGGTACTGGTGTTTATGTGCTTGTTATCATCATTATTTGTTTAGTTCCCAATTCCAATTCCAATTTTCAAAACAAAAATTCCACATTCGGCCTCGTTCAACCTGCTTCCTCAGCTGTAATTGTTGAGGTCTGTGGTTTTTGTGGGTTCATTCACCCTAATTCTTGTCTTGTGAGTCCTATCTCGGACTGATTATGTTGGTTTGTGTCTGTGATGTCAGCTGGGGGATCAGGGTCGGCGGCTATCCTTTGTGCTCGTCTGTTCTTGTGGTTTTCTTTGTTGCTGCAGGTTCCTGGTTCGTCTGGCTTGACTGGTTGCAGTCCTTATAAGGACTGTCTATTTAGTATTTTTTTCCTCTTGTTCTGTGTATTGCCCGTAGAAGCTTTTCAATGTTATTTACCTCCTTGCGCTTTCTTTCACTTTCGTGTTTAAGTTCTTGCTGTTTTTCGATTGCTTCCTCTGTTGTCAGCCATGGGACGATCTCTCCGTCCTCGATATAGTACTCAATGCCGGTATCATAGTCAGAGATTATCTCCGGGTATTCTATGGGTTTCCCCTTGAGTTTCTTCACCTTCTTTCCTTTTGCTTCCTGTCTCCTCATGTATTCCTCGTGCCTGAGTTCCTCTTGCCTTGCCCGTTTCTTTTCTTCTTCTATGCACCACTCCATTTCCTCCGGAGTGGGTTCCTTTGTGTACCACTCCATGGCGTCGAAAGGTTCCTCATCTTGTCTTTCTTCGGCTGTCTGGCGGGATGTTGGTTTCCCCTTGGGTGTTTCGGGCGTCATGGTTCGGCTGCTGGTTTTATCGTGCGGTTTCGGCTCGGTTTTTTGTTGGGTTTCTACCGGCTTCTCTGTGGTCTCTTGCATGGCTTCTGTTGGTTTGTTTTGAGTTGATTTCATTTCAGCTTTTAGCCGCTCTCTCGCCGCTTTTATGGTGCGTAGCATTTCTTCGTTTTCCTGCTTCAACGCGGTCATCTGCTCCACTTCTCGCTTGATGTTTTGCTGGATCTCCTTTATTTCCGCCAGTAGATTCTCGTTGTCGCTGGTCGGGTTAGGCGTCAGCAGTGCCTTGACTTGTTTCTTTAACTCGTCGATCTGGCTTTGTAGTTGTGCTCTTTCATCTTGCGAGATGCCCGTGGCTGTCCCGCACCTCCGCATTGCTTCCTTATATGGCGTCTTGGTGTTGATGGCGATCTTTAACACGTCTCTGTGTCTTTGGAGGTACGGACAGCCCAAGTATCTTGCTCCATGTTTGCCCAGGCAGTTGGCACACTTTCTTTTGTTGTTGGGTGCTCGGAAGTCCGTGTCCAGCTTGGTCAGCGGACACTCCTTGAAGGCGTGGTGATCGGCGCAGTATCGACAGATTTCCGTCTTACTGCGGCATGTTGCTCTGCTGTGGCATGTGGAACATTGATTGACTCTTGGGATGAATCTCTCTGGATGTTGTATTTTCTTGTTGATTGATACTGTGGTCGGCATTTCGCTGCCCTCCAACGTCACCACTGCCAAGGTTGTAGGTATCTTGGAGTAGGTGAGGAAGCGTTCCGCCTTCAAGAATCGGATGTGAAGATTCTCTTCTCGTAGCTGCTTCAGGATTTCTTCTCATAGCTGCTTCAGGATTTCTTCATCTGTCAGCTCCACTTGAATCCGCTTGACAATCCATCGGACTGTTTTTGAGTCGGTGTTCCCGGCTCTGGTGTCTTTCTCCTCCTCCTTCTCTGTTGTCTTGATTCTTGTCTGTGTTGGGTTGTCGATCTTCTCCCTCTTGGTAGCTTCAGTAATAGCTGTAGTATCAGGCTCTTTGATGCAGCTAGCAGGTAGGCTCTCCACGTTCTTCTTGTTGTCGGCTCCCAAGCTGCACATCTTGGCTACCGCATGTTTCTTGTTGTTTTTTGGCTTTCCACGTGACATTTTCTCCCGTATCAGGCGCTCGCAGTGCGAATGACGACGACAAGGACACGGCGCGTTGTTTAGTTTGATTTCTTCAGGTCTTATATACTTCTGTAACACATAGCAGTCCTTACTATTATCTTTGTTTTTACGTATAATATACTTCTGTCGCACATCTCGATAATTTAATTTTTCTCCCTTCCAAGTCTGATATGCTTCTGTAGCATATGGTACCTACTATTTAAAACAATAATATTTTATAGGTCTGATAAATCACAAACAGACAAAAAATGCTGGGGTTGACTGCTACGTCAGGATATGCAATTAACTTTATACTTCACACAGAATGAAACTATCCACAGCCACCCATTGGGTGCGGGAGTGCCAGTTATTCCTTCCCACCACGCTTGACGGCAAAAGTGGAAGATGATGATGATATACTTCTGTCACACATAATCCCTATATACTTTATTTCAGGAAACCCATTCACACTGTGCTCTACAATCTTGCTTGAGGCATGAGGCTCTTTACATTATTACTGACAGTAGGTTGCCATTGCTTTCTGTGACAGCAGTTCCCATGCAGGGAAGGTTGCTGCAGCCATTGTGCCTATGACTTCCTCTGGCTAGTAGAGGCAAGGCTGTGGAGATTGATTGATTGAGTGATTGATTTAAGAACCGACATCACAGCATTCGGGGCATTCCCATAAGCGCTCCGTCCCCATCCTCAGAAGGCAGCGAAGAGTTCCAACTCCAATAGTGTGGAGATGTGGTTTTATTAGAACGGTGTTGAGAATACCATGGGCAGAGAAGAATGTTAAGAATATCACGGGTAGAGAAGAACACAAAACGCTGACATACTGAGAGATGCAGGTGGTAAAGATATCTCTTGAAAACTGTAAGGAAAAGACAAATAAAATTTTTGGGCTCCGTACATATGACTTTGACAAACATTTGTTTCGTGTTTGCTGTCCCTAGTCTTTGACTGTCTGCAAGGCAGCAGGTTTGTGTCTCTCTTCATCTGGTTCCTATCCCTTGACATGTCCTATATGGGAGACCCTAGCAGTAGTTAGGCTACATTCGACTTAGCCCTTGGGGGTCAATGGAACATATAAGCACCTCTAGCACTTCAAGGTGGAGACACATCAGAGAGGTCTTTCTGTTCATCTGTCCTTTGGAATGGATAAGAATGCATGTTCTTACACATTCGGTGTGCAGATGCCGAGGTAAGGGGTTCAACCCCTACACCGGACAGTTGGACTAAAATGTTGACCTCTTGTCCTTGACTTGGAGATGTAAATTACAAACACCTATGAAGTCGGAGTGGGTTTATCTGATGTCGAGGGACACTGTTAATAGGGAAAGCTAATCCACGTGCAAAATTCAGTTCAGCAGTACTAGAAGTTGCATGTATGGACTAGCTTGAGTTCAAAGCAAGCGAGCACCCCCAAATAATCTGTCCACCCTGCCCATTAAGCATGGGTAGCACAAAGTTAAACACTACTAGAAGTTGCGCCCATCCTGCCCATTAGGCAGGGGTAACACAAAGTTCAGCATGTTGTAAAATGTTTGTTTTACACTGGTATTTGATGGGAGACATGGCTTGAAGGAATTTGTGACACAAATTGTCTAATTTGTTTTGTCACTTGTATCAAAATTTACCAGGGCGCCAGTTTTACAAGTGCTCAGGGCAAAATGGAACCAGCTGCAATTTTTTCCTCTGGGCTGATGAGAACGAGCCTCAACAGCGAGCTTCAGGGTAAGAGTTGCCAGATGTGTGAAAATAGTCAAGTATCTCAACTGTTTTAGCCTGTGTGGAAAAATATTACATTGCCTTCAGTGCGCATGCACACACACACTCACTCACATTTTTTTTGCACACACGCGCACACGCACACACACACACAACCAACTTGAAATTATTTAATGAGAGGGGCTAACCCTGTACCAACCAAGGAAGAAAAGGTGACATGCATTAAGAGTTAACTCATGGTTTATTTTCTCTAGCGTTGGTACCTGAGACGTGAACATTAGAAACAGTTTTCTCCTGTCAACCAGGGAAGAAAATCTGACCTCCTTTAAGAGTTAATTCATAATTATGTTGTTTCTAGCAGCAGCACAAGAGACGTGAACAACAGGCTCAGTGTTGCCCAGCCTCAGCCTCAACATCGGCCAGGAAGTAGGTCATCTGCAAGTGAAGCTGGTGAAGTACAGTGTAGATGCGGGCTCCCAGCCAAGTAGTAAGTTCACTTGTAGTGTAGTCTTTCGTTGTCTGTTGATAGAACCAGTGGTGTTGCTCTCTGGGTAAATGTACAAGTTCTTAGTCTCTTTCAGCTGGGGTCGAAGGATAAGTAAGTGAACTGTCCTTGACAGTAGTAGATGATAGAGTTTATGTTTGCATAATCAATTGGCCACTGGAAACTATAAGTATCCAGACTCTTCGACATTTTCTGAGTAAGACGAAGCCGTGTTGAGCATGCTCAGATTACAGTGAATTGTTGTTACTTAGTCACACAGTTTTGACTGTATTAGATTGTTTTTGGTCAAAGATCACTGTAATTGCTCATAGAGATATCCTATAGGACATATACTTCTGTTAATAACATACTTTTGTCAGTGTCCTATAGGATATTTCTGTAAGTGCCCAGATATCCTCCCATACTTCACATTAGGAGAATCTCAGCGTGAACTCCATAGGCCGCCAGATTCCAGATGTGTGTATACAAGAATGACACATGGTATGAATATTAATTTGTGATCAGGTTGTCTCATTTCGAAATTTAGCCCAGACAGCTGCCTATTTGGACTGCTCTTTTCAATTTCCAACTGCCAAGGGATTTTTAACATGCATATTGGTTATCTGAGCGTCTCACCATTGTCCAAGGAGGCTGGATGTTTGATCCACTGCCCCATCATCAGAGGGACTTATACTATACTTTGACATAATGAGTGGTGTTGCCAATTTCCTTCATCATCCTTCAATCTTAAACAATTCCCAGAAAATTATAAAAATCGCTTGGTACCCATTTTTATGAGGCTGGTTGGAACCCATAACTGTAATGGTAAAGGACATCCCATAGCAGATACTGCCATTGATGTGTGAAGCTTTAAACCTTCACATTTGTTCATTAGTTATCTGTTGGGGTATTATCCTTACACTCCGGACAAGTCCAAGGTGCTGAGATCCTTCCCCCAACATATGCACCAGCGTCCGTCCAGCAGCTAATAGTTCCAGTTGTGTGTTGGTTGACGAGGCCTGTCATTCTCCCAGTGTGCCTCTCATGCCTGGCCATGCTAGACCTTCACTGCCAGTTCCCTTCATCCTCACATTTCCCTGCCAGTTCAGACCAAGATTTTAATGCACTGTGGGCATAAGTCACTGTCACTGAATGTAAGAAAGAGAGTGCTGAAATGCTATGTAGAACCAGTTTTGCTGTATGGCAGTGAATCTTGGAATGTAAATGAACAAATTAAGAAGAAATTAGAAGCAACAGAGATGTGGTTCCTGAGACGAATGTTGCGAATTCCTTGGACTGCCAGAGTAACTAACGACGACTGCCTGAAACAGGCTAATGAAACTAGAACATTATATACAACAATAAGACAGAGACAAACAGCTTTCCTCGGTCATGTGATGAGAAGAGAGGCATTGGAGAACATCGTAACAACTGGAAAGATCGAGGGGAAGAGAGGCAGAGGTAGACCAAGAGAAGTGATGCTGGATGGATTGAGACGGTGGCATGGAGGAATATCAGCAGCAGAGTTGATCCAGAAAACCAAAGACCGAGATCTATGGAGAGCCATGAACGCCTACGCCAGCCGGCACGGCACTTGATGATGATGATGATGATGTGGGCATAAGTGAAGACCGTGTTGTATATATTATGTGTGGAGTGAAATTTCCCAGCTCATTTAATGTCCTAACATTCCATGTTCCTACTCTAAATTTATTTAGTTTAGTTATGGTTTTGCCATCAGTAATTGGATGATGGTCTGCTGTCACCTGTGGCTCATGACTGTTCCTACCGGACAACGATGTCCTAAGACAGCCATTAATGTCATTCACTATCTCTGAAATGTGTGTTACAATGAAATCTTGGCAAGATAATGTGGGGGTTTCCCCTTGGCTTCCACATCCACATGGTAGTTTTTTACCTTTTTGACAGCCATTTCCGACTGTCAGGACAAGTGAGTGCCCTGCTATGCTCAGCTGCAGAGTTGTCCACTTATTCCAGTGGACACTCGGTCCCCAGTGCTGCGTTAGCCACACCGTGGTGTGTTTCCATCCTCTACCATGGGAAGGTGCAGTTGGGAACGGGGAGGTGCAGTTGGGATTTTCTCTTCCTAAAGTTATGGTCTATGACCAAAACTCTCCAGTACTTGTAGAGGACAATGTTGATATCAAAGAAAATGGTGACACCAAAATGTGATATAGAAATAGAAGGGAAAATTCTTAACCAAGTGGATATTTTTAAATACCTAGGGGCATTTATAACATCAGATGGAAAATGTACAACAGAGATTAAGAGCAGAATAGGGCAGGCAAAAGCTGCATTTCAGAAAATGAAGAGTATCTTATGCAATAAGTCACTATCAATGAATGTAAGAAAGAGAGTGCTGAAATGCTATATAGAACCAGTTTTGCTGTATGGCAGCGAATCTTAGAATGTAAATGAACAAATTAGGAAGAACTTAGAAGCAACAGAAATGTGGTTTTTGAGACGAATGTTGTGAATTCCTTGGACTGCCAGAGTAACTAACAATGATTGCCTGAAAGAATCTAATGAAACTAGAACAACAAGAAGAAAGATACAAACAGCTTTCTTTAGTCATGTGATGAGAAGAGAGGCATTGGATAACATCGTGACAACTGGAAAGATCCAGGGGAAGAGACCAAGAGAAATGATGCTGGATGGATTGAGACAGTGGTATGGAGGAATATCATCAGTGGAGTTGATCCAGAGCACCAGAGACTGAAATCTGTGAAGAGCCATGAACGCCTAAGTCACCTGATAGGGCACTTGATGATGAAGTGAAATTCATTTGTTATTGTGAGAAACTGAGGACAGGCATTCTGGACACTGATTTCTTAGATTGCAGGGAGGATGGTTGTGTTGTGTTGTGTTGTGGAAAGAATGAGACAATGTAGTCAGTGAATAACTGTTCTAGTGACTGTGTTTGTTCTTCATTGCTATTTCTAGTGTATGACAGTGTTAAGCCAACATGAGCAGTATGTGAGTTTGCTTAATTGGAACCATGCTTAGAAAACGATATATGAAATAGTCTAATGTGCCAGTGATAAGTGGCAAATTACTAGTGCTCCATCAGTGTTGTGTGACAATATGCAGGTTCTGAATCTTGTGTAAGGCTGAAGCTATTTCGACAGTTGCCATCTAATGAACTAAGAGCCAGACTGTCTCCTTGTAGTGGACAACCTAACCATTTTATCTAGTGTTCATAGTGAACTGTCAAGCCACGCCTGCATATGTTGATTGTATGAGCGTGTTGAATGCAGAAGTTATCACAGCCAGCTGTTGCCATGTCCTCTGTTATGTAATACTATCCTGTGGTCCCGAAGTCGATATCACCCTGTAACAGTAATCAAGTAAAACTAGTGTGAAGCCCTAAGACCAGGCAAGAGCATCAGCACACCAGGGCAAACTGTTTTTGTGTGTTCTACTGACTTCCGGTCCAATATGGTGGATAGGCGGCGATCCTTTAAGGACATGAAGTGTTGTTTGCTTTTGGACATGTTTTGCTTCTGCATTTTCCTCATTTGTACTTTATAGTACATGGTTCCATTGCCCAGCTGCTGAGTTGAGTGCTTGGTGCGACACTGAGTTGTGGATTTCATGTGGGATATTTATTTGTCTGTCCACAATGGTTTTTGTTGTGAACTGCATGTTCATAAAAATGGCAGGTCCAGTTGTGAAGCTAGTTCATTTGCCTTATGCAGATGACTGCTGCTTCCATCGATGATGAACTGTAGTTCCAGAGGCAGATCGTCTTGTTGGCATTCTGGCGGCAGCTTTATTCATGTGTGTGCTGTGGTTTTGTCAGAGCTGCTGTCTGTTTCACATACAGTGAGGAACATTTTGTGTGGTTTTTCACTGACACATGAACGGAGCAATTATGGAGTGATGGTTTGCCATGAAGTTGTAACCATGACTGACTGTATATTCTGCTTAAATTTGTTAGCACGTACAATTCTATACTGCAGTTGATTTGTCCTTCCAGCTTAACTGTTCAGAAAGAAGGTCCCAATAAAGGCAGACAGTTCTATGGATGCAGCAAGCCACGAGATCAGTCATGTAACTTTTTCCAGTGGGCAGATGACACCAGTGGTGGTAGGTCCTAACGACTTCCTTGTTTTTAGTGTTGTTTTCTAAGATCATGTAGTATAATCTTCTGTGACTATTACTATATTGTTGTTGTTAACTACATCTGTTTAGCTTGTTGCTGTTTTCGAACCATGTAGTGTGTTATAGCTGCAGAATTTGGCATCATTTCTGTGATAAAATAATGAGCATGTTTATAATTCAAAACCATGGATTCCCTTAGTGAATGTAAACACAGAAGCCACAAACTGTAGGTTGCACAGTTTATTGCCTGGTATATTTTGCTGCATCTTGTCTGGTGCATACTGCAGAGTTACATATCATTTGAAAGAAATAAATAAATTTTACTTTGGTTAAATACATAAAACACATAGTCGTTGATATTGTACAAATGAGGATCATTTGTGATCCCTACAGTGATCACACATTTAAAACGAAGTCTTTATGCCTGCACAAAATTGGTTGGAACCCCCTAGTTACTAACACCTCAATATAACTATTTGTTGAATACAATATATGCAACACCTTTTCTTGGTGGTCGCTGTTTAGCAGATGTTGAGAAATGGTAGAGCTTGAATTTTTATAGCCTGCCGATGTGCAGGGGTTTCTAAAGACTGATTAACTCTCTTTTCTACCCATTCTTGTATATGTTTGGTTACTCAGTTTGCTATTTGTCTGTCCATTCGACCTATGTGTGTTGCTTGGAACTCACACTGAAATTGATCATTACAGTTTGATTTGGCATACAGAGACAATAGTTCTTTCACAGACTGAATAGGTGTCAGTTGGACAGATTAGCAACAGTTGTCTCCTCCATGTGTTATGACATAGTTGTATAATTTGTCCACAATTGACCAAATTTCGGTCTCTGGCTACAGTCTCCCAGGTGTCATGATGAATTCCAAAAGCATTCAGTGAAATTTTCAGTGTCTTTAAAGCGTTTCCTCTGGCCGCCTTGGGAGCGTTTACCACAACGCAGTTCGCTGTAAAATATTCGTTTAGGGAGCCTGTGATCTGGGATGCGAGTCAAGTGACCAGCCCAGCGAATCTGATTCTTCATCAGTAGAGTGTGGATACTGGGCATGGATGCTCTTTCTAGGACTTCAGTGTCTGGAATCTTGTCTTGCCATTTAATCTTCAGTAGCTTCCTTAGGCAGACTGTGTGGAAGTGGTTTAATTTCCTAGTGTGTCGGTGATAAACAGTCCAGGTTTCACAAGCATATAGCAGTGTGGATAATACAACTGCTTTGTAGACTTTTAGCTTTGTTTGCAGGCTTATTCCAGTTCTGTCCCATACATTCTTGTACAGTCTGCCAAAGGCTGCACTGGCCTTGGAGATTCTTGCATTCACTTCGTCATCAATTGTGGCAGCTTGTGACACAGTGCTGCCAAGATAGGTGAATTTGTCCCCAACACTTAGTCTATGATCATTCACTTTGATATTCGGCACAGCGTGATTATTCCCTGGAGCTGGCTGGTACATAACTACAGTCTTCTCCAAGTTGATATTGAGCCCAAAGTTGGCACAGGCATGTGAGAAAGCTGAAACATTATGTTGCATGTCCGCCTCTGAGTTGGCGTATAGAGCGCAATCATCAGCAAACAGGAGCTCTCTGACAGTGTCGCTGTTAATTTTGGTTTTAGCTCTCAACCTTCTGAGATTGAATAACTTTCCATCCATACGGTAGTTGATGTCTATTCCAATGTCGTCGTTCTCGAAGGCATTCATCAACATGGCTGAAAACATGAGGCTGAACAGTGTTGGTGCCAGGACACATCCTTGCTTCACTCCATTGGTGACAGGAAAGGGTTCAGACAGTTCACCATTTTCCTGTACTCTTGCCTGCATGCCGTCATGAAATAGCCGCACTATTTGGACAAACCCTCGTGGACAGCCATATTTCGCCATAATCTTCCACAGTCCTTCTCTGCTGACTGTATCAAAGGCCTTGGTAAGGTCAATGAAAGTGGAGAACATTTCGCAGTTCTGTTCCTGACATTTCTCTTGCAGCTGCCTTGCAGCGAAAATCATGTCAACAGTTCCACGTTCTTTTCTGAAGCCACATTGACTCTCAGGAAGAAGACCTTGATCGAGATGGGCTGTGAGGCGATTGAGAAGAATTCTGGTGAGTATCTTCCCTGCAATTGAAAGCAAGGAGATGCCTCGGTGGTTGTCACAGGATTGGCGGTTTACTTTACGTTTGTAAAGGTGAACTATTGACGTGTCCTTGAAATCTTGTGGCATGGTCTCGTTCACCCTTATGTTTGTAAAGACTTGGTGAAACTGCTCTGTTAAGACTGGCCCACCTGCCTTGTATATCTCTGCTGGGATGGAGTCAGGACCAGGTGCCTTGCCGCGGACAGTTGCTGGATGGCTTTGTTTACTTCCACTATGGTTGGCAGGTCATCAAGTGTCTCATTCTTTTGTGTAAAATTTGTCTTTTCTCATTCTTTTTACTTTTGTACTGTAGACTGTCTGATAATGATGTTTGCAACTTCAACAGTTAGCTCCACAAAAGGGATTTATTCTGTTTAAATGCTTGTTGAAAAAACTATTACTAATCAAGTTATAATTTAATAACTGTAACTACTAACTACAATTTTATATTGCATTGAGTCATGCACTACCAAAAAAAAGCAGTTGAATGAAAGAATTAAGGCCGCAAAATATGGATGTTTAACAAAATAGTGCAGATACCATGGAAATATGAAATGACAAAGACACTGTTAACAGATTTGAAATGAATAGAAAATCCAAAATGGTATCAAAAATAAGAGTGATTGCTGTCCAGCTGATACCGAAAAATGATTGAACAATGAAATATGAATTTGAAGCTCAATCAATGAAAAGACCGCGCAGATACAAGCAAATATTTTGACCAAAGTCCTCATCAACTAACAATAAGACAAGACTGCTTAGCTATAAAACTTAAAACTGAATTAATTACAATCACAAATAAGTAATTCACATGGCTGAACTAATAACTTCAACAAAACCCTCAGTTTAGAAAAATAAAGAAGGGAGGGGTGAATAAAGAGTGGATAATAAATGCACATGTGCACAAACATATATATAATAGATGCGGAAAGAAAAAACATGACCAGAGGCAGGAGACTGCAATGGATCTGTGATGTGATAGGGCCATCATGTTTTGTTAGGCCTGAATGTACTGAAGAATAGGTGGCCAGTCTTTTCCTCTGCTGGCGGAGACGCACATCCTCTTACTATTTATATTAAATATATTTCAGACAAGTGATACTTAATGTGGTGTGTGATAAACTGTATTGAACATTTTAATTTTGAATAGTTTACAAGTGCTTGTCTCCCTTGCATTTTTATACAAAGAATTTGTTGTACTATTGGATTTCATGTTAAGGGATTACTTCCCCTTCTGGAAGAAAATTATCAGTACACTGATTATCGTCTGGTTGCTTAGATCTTAGTCTAGTTTATGATATTCATTTATCCCACGTATAATTGACTAATTAGATATGATTAAAACTTCAGTAAAAAGCATAAATGTTTGGCTGATCAATGTTGCAATTCACTCTGAAATAATGCAGATTATAATATTATAACCCAGTTTTCTCCCTAGTATTAGAAAAGGGACAAAAGTTATCCATGTATATTTGTCAAATGAAGTGAATAATGAAATACTTAAAACACAGTTTATTTGAAGGCACATTTCTTTGTGCTCAAATTTATGAGTCCCTAGGTCTGTTTATTTTAGCGCAACTATTACAGGAGTACACACTACAAATTTTGTTAATATGATTGTCAGGAGAAAGTATTTAAAAAAGCGTGATATTTAGGCTCAAGTAGATCCCTTACAATACCTGTCATATGGGCAAATGCATCAGCAGATTTTCCTTCTTTTTCACCCGGGATTGGGAATATGACCACAGCTAGGGACACAAGTTCATTAAGCTAACCAGCACAAAGGGAGGCTGTATATCATAGGTCAAGTTCTTTGTCAGCCAGGAAGTGGAAAGTATGACCACGACCAGGACAAAAGTTAATTTAACTCCACCCTACCCAACAAATCCATTGTGCCTATGGTGAAGTTACTATCTAACTTCAGTTTTTGTTGGTTTTGCTCTCTCTCTCTCTCTCTCTCTCTCTCTCTCTCTCTCTCTCTCTCTCTCTCTCTCTCTCTCTCTCTCTCTCGCGCGCGCGCGCGTTCGTGTGCGTGTGCACAGCAAATAATTCCATCCATATCTGTTTGCAATTTACTGTGTTAAATGGAACACTTGTTGCAGTATTTAATATATGATCCATTCTATGATACCATCAAACTTGCTTACATACAACTAAGTGTGAGTGAGAATGCTTGGAGTGTGAAAGAATTGTTATTGAAAGATTTTAGAATCCATGAGAACTGATGATTACATCACCATCATCAAGTAATGTGTAGGTAATTACACCATGCCATGAATGTAATATGTATATGAATGTATATATTGTATTTCCAAATGTATAAAAACACACTGTTTTGTACGAAACAGAATTTTAAAAGAAAAAGAAACACACATTTCAGAAATTAATGTTAAAGGTGTGGTCATCCATAGGAAGTATATGTAACAAACCAGGTAGAAGAATGTTGATTATACTTATACTTGTCTTCGAGATTATTATTATTATGCACCCTATTTTTTAAAATCATGTACAAGACACATTATTTGTGCTTGAAGAAAATAAACAAAACACACGTCCTCTTACTATTATAATAAATATATATCAGACAGTGCTACTTAGTGTGGTGTGTGATAAACTGCATTGAACATTTTAATTTTAAATAGTTTACTAGTGTTTGTCTCCCTTGCATTTTTATACCAAAGTTTGTGTTGTGCTCTGGGATTTCACGTTAAGGAACTGCGCCCCCTTCTGGAAGAAAATTATCATGCACTGATTATCGTCTGATTGCTCAGGTCTTACTTAGTTTATGATATTCATTTATCCACGCGCATAATATATCTAACAAGATATTAAAATTTTAGTAAAAGGCATAAATGTTTTACTGATAAGTGTTAAATTTCACTCTAAAATAATGCAGATTATAATATTATAACCTATTTTTCTTCCTAGTATTAGAAAAGGGGCAAGAGTTATCCATGTACCAGGTCTTTGTAAAGTCTCACTACATTTGTGTGTAGTGAAGTTTATTTGCAGGCACATTTCTTTGTGCTCAAGTTTATGGGGAGAGACAGAATGCAAATAGTGCATGAGTTGCTGGACAGCTCAGGTAAACAAAGTGATTGACTGGTGTACTAGAGATGGATAGTGTCAATAACCCATATAAGGTGTCTGTATTATCGTGCTCTCTGAACAATGTAAACAATATAAAATGACACATGCAGGACGTTACGGCGATATTGTCAAAGTTGACTCTCAAATCTTAAACAAATGTTAACAGAGAGAGTAAACTGAGATACCTGGGAATCAGCTTCAACAGAAGCCTGTCATTCAGGGATCATGTGGAAGCAGTTGTTATGAGATTTTAGAAGGGAATCAGGGTTCTGAAGATCATGGCAGGAATGGTCATGGAGGAAAGAATGGTATTCAGACTCTATCAACATCTGATTCTCTCAGTAACAGTATCATACTAGAGCGCATCCTAGCCTTTCCCACAATTGCAGACAGGCTCAATCAAGGTGCTGCTGGCTAAATCATATTTCTGCATTGCTGCAGATATGGAACATTCCCTGCATGAAGCCCTTGACACAGTTACGGGCCACAGGCTTATCAGAGGAAAGTCATGGATGTCTCAAGCTCATAATCAGAGAAATGTACATGCTTGAGAACTTTGGGAGAGGAGTGGGTCAGAATGTCAGAAGAAAAGTCAGACCTGCGCGGTGTCATAATAATATTGGGTCGAGAATGCAGGGATTGGCCAGCAGGCTGTACTGAATGGGAGGTGCAACATTTGATTCGCGACCAGTCGATGTAATCATCTACACGGATGGTTCTGTGCTCAGAGAAGAAAGAAGTGCTGGGGGTTTGTGGTGAAGGTTGATGGCCAGTGTTTGGTGCAGGAGAGTCTGACATATGATACCACAACATCTAGGAGGTGGAGGCTGTCACAGTGGCATTCAGCTGTGTGAAGGACAAACAGCACACGCATGTTGAGATTGTAACAGACTCACAAATTGCATTATTATTGCCACATTATTAAATACGAGGGGAAGTCAATAAGTCACAAATGGCTGTAAAAAAAATAACTAAATATGATGACAACATTAAACCAGTTTATTTTTAGACATACATCGTCCCTTTATTTCTCAACATAATTTCCACCAACATTGATGCACTTATCCCATCAGTTTTATCAGTCCTCTCAAACCGGCTGCATAGATCTGTGTGCTCTGTTTTCTAAACCACGTTTTCACTTCACATTCAACTTCGGCGTCATTCGCGAAATGTCTCCTACCGAGGTGGCCAAAAAGGTGGAAATTGCTAGGGGCTAAATCCACTGAAAACCCACCTTGGCGGGAGACATTTTGCGAATGACAAATGACACATACACACACCCTCCTCCCTCTATCTTGCTCCTCCCCTCGAGTGTGGTTGAATACCACAGTGTATCTTAACATTCAGAAAAGAATAGGAAATTATGGATATAGAGAATGATGATCACTATATAAGTTTATCAAAGAAGAAAACCTAATGTGTCAATTTCTTCCTTTTTTAAAAATTCCACAGGAATTGGCAGTCAAACATTTCCAGAGAGAGGGGCGGCAAATGGCTTGGGACTGGCGCCGTTTCAGCCAAAAACTGGAACTGTGCCCAAACGGAAAAGATCAACAGTGCCTGAAACTGATGGTGGACTCAAACAGAGGAAAGCTCCAACATGTGGACTCTGTGGGCAGCCAGGTAGTTTTTGCTCTAGTCTCTATCCATAGATCACACTGGGGATTTCTCCATAAGTGCTCTAGTCTCTAACCATAGATCACACTAGGGATTTCTCCATAAGTGCTGTCTCTACCCATTGATGACACCAGGGATTTCTCCATAAGTACTCTAGTCTCTACCCATAGATCACACCAGGGATTTCTCTATAAGTGCTCTAGTCTCTATCCGAAGATTACACTAGGGATTTCTCCATAAGTGCTCAGTCTCTATCCATAGATCACACTGGGGATTTCTCCATAAGTGCTCTAGTCTCTATCCATAGATCACACTGGGGATTTCTCCATAAGTGCTCTAGTCTCTATCCATAGATCACACTGGGGATTTCTCCATAAGTACTCTAGTCTCTATCCGTAGATCACACCACGAATTTCTCCATAAGTGCTCTAGTCTCTATCCGTAGATCACACTAGGGATTTCTCCATAAGTGCCCCAGTCTCTATCCATAGATCAGACTAGAGATTTCTCCATAAGTGCACACTAGAGATTTCTCCATAAGTGCCCCAGTCTCTATCCATAGATCAGACTAGGGATTTCTCCATAAGTGCCCCAGTCTCTTATCCATAGATCAGACAAGGGATTTCTCCATAAGTGCCCCAGTCTCTAACCATAGACCAGACTAGGGATTTCTCCATAAGTGTTCTAGTCTCTATCCATAGATCAGACTAGAGATTTCTCCATAAGTGCTCTAGTCTCTATCCATAGATCAGACTAGGGATTTCTCCATAAGTGCCCCAGTCTCTTATCCATAGATCAGACAAGGGATTTCTCCATAAGTGCTCTAGTCTCTAACCATAGATCACACCAGGGATTTCTTTATAAGTGCTGTCTCTACCCATTGATAACACCAGGGATTTCTCCATAAGTACTCTAGTCTCTACCCATAGATCACACCAGGGATTTCTCTATAAGTGCTCTAGTCTCTACCCATAGATCACACCAGGGATTTCTCTATAAGTGCTGTCTCTACCCATTGATAACACCAGGGATTTCTCCATAAGTACTCTAGTCTCTACCCATAGATCACACCAGGGATTTCTCTATAAGTGCTCTAGTCTCTATCCGAAGATTACACTAGGGATTTCTCCATGTGCTCAGTCTCTAACCATAGATCACACTGGGGATTTCTCCATGAGTGCTCTAGTCTCTAACCATAGATCACACTAGGGATTTATCCATGAGTGCTCTAGTCTCTATCCACAGATCACACTAGGGATTTCTCCATGAGTGCTCTAGTCTCTATCCACAGATCACACTAGGGATTTCTCCATGAGTGCTCTAGTCTCTATCCATAGATCACACCAGGAATTTCTACATAAGTGTTGTGTCTCTAGCCATAGATCACAGCAGGGATTTCTCCATAAGTACTCTAGTCTCTACCCTAGATAACATAAAGATCATCTCAACACCATACAGAAACTACCATCAGCTAAGATCTTAATATATTTATATATGAACCACAGATGCTGTAAAAATAGTATTTTGCAGACAGTTTTTGTTTTTACTTTGAATATAGCCTGAACAGCTGCCTTTTAGGTGTCCTGCTGCCATGGGATTTTTCATGTGCATCATTTCCCCCTTTGGCACGGGGTTACAAGTCTGTTGACAATGAAAGCCCTACACCCTGTAGAGGAAGCATTACCAGCCTGGGTCAAGCCCCAGCTGGGCTGTATGTGCTGAGCTGTGACCTAGTTGCTTCCTAAATATAACTCTCGGCAGATGTTAAGTTCCATTGCTGGTCCTGCATATCCGACTGGTTTCTGGGCTTTGAGAGGTGCAAGAAAGTTCTGCAGTCCAGTCCCTGTTTCACAGGACATGGGGAAGTTACCAGCGTTGGGTTTTGTAGCTGTCCAGGCTGTGGTTTGTGCCCGGTCTTCTTTGTTTTAGAGACAGACAATATAACTCTAAGCAACCCCCACCACTGATGTTATAATGTGTGTGTTGTTACAGGGATTGTAGTTTGTGTGTTGTTACAGGGATTGTAGTTTGTGTATTGTTACAGGGATTGTAGTTTGTGTGTTGTTACAGGGATTGTAGTTTGTGTGTTTTTATATTTGTTTCAAGGACTGTTTTTTACAATTGTTACACAGTGTTTATACAGTCATTGCCTGATTATATTCCGCACCGCGACATGTTAGGGATGGTATTTATGTGTGGACAGCGTGTCTGACTGAAGCATCTTATCTTCATCACTAACATGTTCTTGGAGCCTCACTAGAATAGTGGTTAGCGCACCAGCCTGCCAAGAATTTTATCTGGGGTCAGTCCTCAGCCAAGGCTGAATCCTCCTTCTCATGGGTTGATCCAGCCTCGCGAAAATGGGGGCGGGACAATTTTTCTGGGAAGTAAAGGTGATGAAGAAGTGACTTCAGTATGTCATGGCCTAGAATATGTGAGAGTCTAACAGCTCACACCCCAATGGCAGTAGTTGCTAGTGGGACTACCTTTTTTTTCTTAGTTCATCATGTAATACCCATGTTTCACTTGCAAACAGGTTAAATGGAGATTACCAATATTTTACACACTTTTGCTGTGGCTTCGGACATGCTTGTCTCTCCAGAGATCTCAGTCCTCAGTGTTGTGAGGCAACACTACAGATGATATTTCTCCATTCATCATTTCTCTCTGTCTACCGTTGATCTTTCCAATCATCATGATGTTCTCCCTTCTCATAATATGACCAACAGAGGGCTGTCTGTTTTCTTCTAGCTGTATAGTGATTTACTTTCACTAGCCTCTTCCTTTCCAGGCAACACATATTAAGCTCTACATTTTTCTTCATAATTGTATGCCTAAATTTGAAACAACACACACACAAACACTGAAGCTGAAGTTACATGTGTTTTTATGTTGTTTTGGTTTTTTAGGTCACAGAAGGCCCAAATGCCCAGAAAGGTCGGACACTGTTCTAGAAGGGGAGAGAGATTGCGACTGTGATAGCATCTTAACTGTTTTGCCCAGGAACCACAGTAGTATATACTATTTTACTGGGAGATGTGAGGTGGCAGTGCCTTACCCTCGTTTGGTTTCCTTGTCTGTGCTGGCATTACTTATTGATAGCATTGGTGTAAGTGTGTGTGTATACACACATATATTTCTACAACCAGTGATGTTTGGGGCTTAGTCTCCCAGGAAGCACCTGAGAAGCTTTGGTCTAGCATGTCAAGATATCATGTCCATATTTCAGCTAAAATCAAACATTTTCTAGATACCTCTACACCCCATGAAGGTAGGAAAAGACTGATTAAATATTGAGTGAGTTCTGTCACAATATTTCACCCGCAGGATAGGAGAGGAGACCCAAAGAATGACAGGTTTGTTTGTATTCATGTCAGCAATATAGTTGTTGGATTGTTGTTTGTAAATAGTATTATTTGTGTGAGTGGCCGTCGATGGTGAGAGCACTATCTGTGAGTCAACCATGTACGTTGATTAAACATATTGTCAACTGACTGGTGTTGGTGTATTTTGATTTCATGTAGCTTTGCTGGTGACATTGTCCTCCTGTGCCACACACAATCAGATGTAAGATAAACTAAACACACTTGATGGAAGTCACAACAATGAGGTCTGAACATTCGTTGAGGAAAGACATAAATAATGTGAATAACTCAGTTTCTGTTGGTGAAACCTCACTTCAAGAGGTAACATCATACACTTATTGAGGTATCAGTAAAAACAAAGATGGGGAAGTACATAAAGATATTAAAGTTAGAATGCAAGAGCTACGTCATAACACTAGGAAACTCATGGAAGTCAACAGAAATTAAAACTACCAAACTGGATATTTGACCCTAATCTTAAATCAGTACTGCTATATGGATCGTACACATGAAATGAAAACATAGAAATACAAAAAAAGAAATTAATGAGAGATGCAATTTTGCAGATGGTGGATGCAAGAAGAAAGATAAAGAAGAATATAATAGAATACATAAAGAAATAGCAAACAAATGCAAAGAGGCAAAAGAAGTATGATAGACTCATGGAGATTGGGACAAACTATGGATAAGTCTCATTCCATGTATCAACAAATAAATACACTAGCAGGTAGGAAAACATGGCAAAGGATTAAAACAGTTCCAAATAAACTACCAACGGTCATAACTGGTGCCTGCACAGAATATAATTGGATTGACAAAGTAATAAACAAAGATGCTTGGAACCTGGCCAAGCTGACACCGCAAACCTCCTACGTTATCAATTGGATGGCACATTTTGGAAACTGGTCACATGATTGACAGAGATAATGCGTTTCACATGTTTTTCAACACATAAAATGATCGCTTGTTAAAAGTGACTGAAGCCATTGACACTAATCGGCAGAAGCCAGTCTTATGCAAACAGAAAGACATGATAGTCAGTTTAAAATTGCTGTGGTAGACAATTTAAATTACTGTGTGAATATGTGTATATTTCAGCTTGATGGATTTATTTAATCACTTTAGTTTATGTTGTGCGATTTCTGCAGTATGTACCTGACAAGATGCAGCGAAATATGCCAGGCAATAAATCGTGCAATCTATCGTTCGTGTCTTCGTTATTGAAATTCACTATGAGAAAACATTTTTTTTATATTTTAAAAACATTAAGATGCTTTGATGGAATCACTAATGCAGAGCTTAGGGAGAGGAATATGATTCCAGCTAATCTTGAGGTCAGGAAAACCAGCTAATCTAGAGGTGGGGACAATATACTGACGCGCAGATAGGATACTCAGTGAGAACACTTGATGATAGTGCAACTAGAAAGGTCATTCTCTGGAACCCACAGGAGGAGGCCCAAACGCACAGGGAGAAGAGAAAGTGAATATAGATTAATAATATGGGGAGGCAAGAGATAGCAAACAGAAGAACAGCTTGGCTAGAGTTTGTTGAGGGCATAAACTCCATTTGAGGGATAAAATGGCAGGAGAAGAATCACAATTGCTTTATATATCTATACTGTTCAAAAAAAAGAAACGCAACATTACTGCAGTTTCAATTGCAAACTTGTACCAACATTTTATTGACGATGCTGATTCGCCCACTGCAGTCGGTTCTGGCGATGCCGGTCCGTAAGAACAGGACATCTGTAGGGTCTTCTAGCCCAAAGACCAGCGTCGTGCACTGGTTCCTGACCGTTTGATCTGAAATCCGACAAGCTCCTGGCATTGACTGGACTGGAGGACGCAGATGCAAATCGATTCCTAAGGTGACGCAGCCGTATGAAGCTGTCTTCGGCAGCAGTTGTGATTCTAGATCTTCCACTACACGGCCGGTCTGCCTCCGAGCCAGTTTCTTGAAATCGCCTCCAAAGGCGACTAATGGTGCTTCTAACCACATTAAATTCTCTGGCTACTACACTTTGTGACTGTAAAGCCTATAAACGTCCAATAATGATGAGTCATTCTGTAGTGAGATGAGTCATACTTGCACATTGAATTTTCAACTGAATTTATTCGAGGAGCGTCAATCTTTTATAGGCATTCAGTTTTAGTTTTAGTTTAGTCGTTGGATCAACATCACGGCACATGGTTTAACCCATAAGTGCTCCATTTTCCTCCTAACTCAAACCTGAGTCTTGAGAAACTTGGCTCAATGCACAAACTCCGTTGCATCGGCGAGGATCCTGAAATACTTTCTTCTTCTTCTTCAGCATTCCGAGCCATTGAGGTTCTTTGCTGCAAATACAATCTGTCTCCATTCGTCTCTCTGGTGGACCTTCTCTTGCCAGTCGTTGATTCCAAGTGCTTGTAGGTCTGTGTGTATATTATCTCTCCACCGCCTTCTTGGTCTACCTCGGGGTCTACGGTCATTTATTTCCTGAGTGTAAGCGAGTTTTGTTTCCCTATTATCTTCCATTCTTTCTATATGCCCCAGCCATTGTAGTCTATTAGCCTTCATGATACCAGTGATTAGCGGGGACTTAAACAAATCATAAATGTCTTTGTTACTTCTTCTTTTCCACTCTCCACTTTGTGTATCCTAATGGGTCCAAAGATGCGTCTTAAAATTTTGTTCTCAAAGGTTTGTAACAAGGCTTCGTCTCCTTTCGTTGTACTCCAGGTTTCAGAGCCATACAGCACAACTGGTCTGATCAGTGTTTTGTATATTGTGATTTTGGTGTTACGAGATAGCGCCTTTGATTTTAGTAGATGTTGTAGTGCATAGTATATCTTATTTCCAGAGTTGATTCTAGTTTGTATTTCTTCCCTTATGATGTTGGAGCAGTTGAAGATTGTACCCAGGTATTTGTATGTTTCCGTTCTTTTAATGGTCATATTATCTATCTGTATGTGGCCAGAGTTTTTAGCCATTCCGTCTCTTGAAATTACCATATATTCTGTCTTATCTTGGTTGATAACCAGCCCCATCTGTTGGGCTTTTTCCTTTAAGTGAGTCAATATTTCTAATGTCTTTTGTTCACTTTGCCCTATAATATCTATATCGTCTGCATAACCAAGCAGCTTGGATGTTCCTCCAATATCACATTCCTCCTTTACCTTCCTTACAACTTTCTCTAGAGCCAGATTGAAGAGTAGCGGCGATAGTGCATCACCCTGTTTCAAGCCAGATGTTATTTGGAAGGGGTCTGATTTCCTGCCTTTATATGTTACTATATTATAAGTATCTTCCATGCATAGTTTGGTCATGTTAATTAACTTCCTTGGTATTCCAAATTCCTGCATAACATTCCATAGACTATTCCTATGGACACTATCATAAGCCTTTTTAAAATCCACAAAAATGTTATGGAGATCTCTTTTATATTCCCAATGTTTCTCGGCTATTTGTCGTAAGATAAATATCTGATCTATTGTTGATCTGTTTTGTCTAAAACCCGCCTGGTAGTCACCTAATATGTCTTCTGAATATGGTTTTAGTCTATTTAGTAATACTGCGGATAGTATCTTATAGCTTGTGGACAGTAGTGATATTCCTCTATAATTTCCACATTGGAACTTGTCTCCTTTCTTAAAGATAGGTATCAATAATGACTCTTTCCAGTCATGGGGTAATTCTTCTGTCCTCCAGATTTTTATTATTAGTTCGTATAGCTTTAGATGTAATGCATGGCCACCTGCCTTTATAAATTCAGCAGCAATTCCATCAGTCCCAGTTGCCTTATTGTTTTTAAGTCGTGTGATTACATATAGGATTTCTTCAAATGTAGGTTCTTCAATTTGTGGTTCGCATGTTAGAACCTCTTCCTGTGGGAAAATGTTACTTGGAGCTTCACAATTTAGTAATTCAATAAAATATTCTTTCCATGTGTTGCACATTTCTTCATTGGTATTTATCATATTCCCATTTTTGTCTTTTAAACCATATGTGTTTTGTTGGTGCCCTCGTTTCATTGACTTCAGTACTTTAAAAAACTTTCTGGATTCATTTTTCTGGTGATTAGTTTCCACTGAAATACTTTGGGTAGATTTTTAATTCAAAATTTTGCCCGGGCAGCACCATTAGGCTACTCTTTTTCGATTTTCCAACTGCCAAGGGATTTTTTACGTGCGCAACAATACACACGGTCGTCCGATCTCACTACCCAGAGACCAGGGGAAATTTTATTACTGGAAGTCCAGGTGGATTTTTTAAATAAATACCGGTCCTCACCGGGGCCTGAACCTGGGACCTCCAGCACTCTAGGCGGACACCATACCTCAAGACCACTCAGCCCCCTCAATAATATTTCAATAATAATTTTTCAATAATAATAATAAAAATTTCAATATAATTCAATAATATGGTCAGAGAGTTTTATGTTTCAGTATGTTTTTTTATGGCTGTGGAAATGTGGTTTCTGAGGAGAATGCAAAGAATAGCATGGACAGATAGAAAAACCAATGACCAAGTACTACAGGAGACAAATGAAAATCGTAAATTGATTAGAGAAATTAGACGTAGACAGTCAAAATTTTTTGGTTATATTATGAGAAGAAATGAATTGTAAAACTTGGTGACAACTGGCAAGATCGAAGGGAAGAGACCAAGGGGAAGACCTAGAAGCAAATACCTGGATGGCTTGGCCACATGGCATGGTCGAGACAGGAACACTGAGCTGATCCACGACTCTGGTGATCAAGTGAAATGGCAAGTCATGATCGCACATGATGGATGGATGTTTCCCGGGATTATCATGAACCTGAAACAAGTTATTGTCAAAAATGTTTTGACCTTGACCTCTTTCATGACCTCACGAATCATGAGGTGAGTACAATTCAGGTAACCACAAGAAGTTAATGACCAGATGGACACAGTCGATAGGTTGACTGATGTCCAATCAGCAAATGTCTTTTATGAAAGTAACACCATAATTGTTGCGTTTCATTTTTTTTAACAGTATATATCGTGTTTTGTGAGTAGGTTTTTATTTCCTATATGTATAGTGAAATGTGACCTAGAAAGAAAACACAACAAAATGAACACATATTACCAAACTGATACCATTCCATATGTTTGTTTGTTTACGTTTTGGATAACTTGACCTGGAATATCAAAATACAACCAAAAGCACATGCAACATAACGCTTGCAAGACAGGCTTAATCAATATCAACACTGTTGGTTGGCTTTTTTGTTTGTTAAAATGAAAGTTTAATGACAGTGACATTTCATGTTTAGGTTACATAAAGTATGAGATGTGCACAAAACTATTCTCATATGGGAACACAAACATCATTAACTACATTGTAGGTAGAGTCATAAAAGTCAAGAGAATTTTCTTCATTGCACTTGGTTTTAACCCATATGGCTCTGTCTCTGTTCAAGAGACGGCCTTCTGAAAGCTTCGCACAAAACACAAACGCTGTAGCTCTATCGATGACCCCCAGGGGTCTCCGAGAAAAATGCATTCGTGAACCCAAAGGTAGCTCGGAATCGAACCCATGATCTTCGGAGCGCGAGGCAGATGGCTTAACTATTCGACACGGAGACTTCCCAAGGTAGATAGAGTATGGACCTCCAAGTATGTTGTAGTATACATTCAAAATACAAACACCTAAAATCGTAACAAGTGGGGTCTTATGTGGAGATATGCTAATTCAATCCTCTCAGCGATTGATTATGGACTAGGACGACTCACTGTCTCAAAGAGTCAGCTGGTGAGATTGGAGCGCATACAGAATGAGGCTATGCGGGTCATTCTGGGATGCACCAGAGACACCGCAGTGGTGTGTATACGTTACATCCTTGGTTTGCCGACTGTTGCTGGTAGGCTCAAGGTGATGCAGGCGAAAGCATACCTCAGAGTAGCTGCAGACACAGACCACCCACTGCATGAGGCGCTGGACGCAGTTAAGGGTCAGCGACTGATAAGAGGGAAATCATGGATGGCTCAGGCAGAGGATACGATCAGATAGGTGTTCCCCTTGGAGAACATTAGGAGAGGAGTGGGTCAGAGTGCCAGCGGAGCAGTCAGACTTGTGCAGAGTTATAATCACATTGTGCAGGGAGTGGCCACAGAAGTGGAAATCCAGCAACTAATTCAGGATAATGCTCGCCCGGGTGATGTGATTATCTACACAGATGGTTCGGTGTTGAGAGGTAGTAAAGTGCCAGGGGTTTCTTGGCAAAGGCTAATGGTCAACTTTTGGTGCAGGAGACCTTGGCATATGATACCACAACATCTAGCTTAAGAATGGAGGTGGAGGCAGTAAAGTGCCAGGGGTTTCTTGGCAAAGGCTAATGGTCAACTTTTGGTGCAGGAGACCTTGGCATATGATACCACAACATCTAGCTTAAGAATGGAGGTGGAGGCAGTCAGTGCAGCTCTCCGCTGGATGGAGAATATGATACACACACACATCGTGATTGTAACTGACTCAGAAAGCATGCTGAGTAGGGTCAGGACAGACAAGCTTCGTGCCGAGTGGCTTGCTTCGCTTCGGAAGTCATGTGTGGCAAGCATCGTCTGGATCTTTTCTCTGGGGCATGCTGGTGTGCTGGGGAATGAACAGGCAGACAGATTGGCTGGCTCTGCAAAACTTGGTGGAGTATTGATGCATGATAAGGCAGACGTGGTTGCGGCCTTGTGGGAGCACGTGTACACCACGGAGGAGCAAATGGATCACCATGGTCTGGCAAGAACGCGACAGCGTGGAGTGACGAGGGGATCTGGCCGATGCTCGACGCTTAGAGGAAAGGCGAGACGCACATATAATCAGATTGCTACTGGTACTATTGGGGTTGGAACTCTTCGCTGGCTTCTGAGGATGGGGATGGAGCACTTATGGGATTGCCCCGAATGCTGTGATGTCGGTTCCTAAATCAATCAATCCTAATTCACAATCAGAGTACATAACTACCTTGTGTAATTACTATATGTATATATTTACAGTGAAACCTCGGTTTTTGTTGATTTCGGTTGTTGTCGATTTTTTCCGCGAAAAATTTGTCTCCGTTTTCGTCAGTTGCCTCGGATTTTGCTGACGTGCCCACTTAGCCTCACTGCTAATTGTGAGCAAAACAAAGGAACTCACATGCTCTTCTGCTCAGTTTGGTGTTGTTTCTCGTGATGTGAGCATCACTTGCTAATACGAGAGGAGGTCAATAAGGAAGCCACAAATGGCTGTAGAAAAAAGAACTAAATATGATAACTTGAAACCAGTTTATTTTTATACATACATTGTCCCTTTATTTCTCAACATATGCTGTATAGAACTGCATACTCTGTTTTCTAAACCACGTTTTCACTTCACATTCAACTTCGGCGTTATTCGCGAAATGTCTCCCGCCAAGGTGGGTTTTCAGTGTTTATGCTGACAAATGTTTGTCCCGTAAAGCCGTGCATAGCTGAGTAGAAAACATTACGAGGGTGAGTCAATAAGTAAGTAACAGTTCTGTGGAATGGCATTGTAAATAAAAACAGTGCACGCAGTTCTATGCAGCCTGTTTGGGAGGACTGATAAAACGATGGGATAAGTGCATCAATGTTGGTGGAAATTATGTTGAGAAATAAAGGGACAATGTATGTATAAAAATAAACTGGTTTCAAATTGTTATCATATTTAGTTATTTTTCTACAGCAATTTGTGGCTTACTTATTAACTTACCCTCATAAGTTAACCCTTTCCCTTTTAGCTCCATCATGGGAACAAAGAAAGTTTCCAGAGCCAGCAGCCCTTCGAAGAAGAAAGCCAGAAACACGATCGAGTTGAAGAAGGAAATCATTTAAAAATATGAGAGCTGCATTAAGATTGCTGAAATCTGCCGCATGTATGGGAAGTCGCCATCCTTTGATAAGTTCCGTTGTGGCGAAATACAGGGGACTAATGTAGCGAAAGGCAAGTATGTGCTATCAAAACAGAGATCGCAAACAACTGAAGATGTCAAACAGTTATTATTAATTTGGATAAATTAAAAACAATTAGATTGTGATTCTGTTTTGGAGACAATCATATGTGAAAAGGCCAGAATGTTGTATGCCGTTCTCAGAAAATGCCTGGGACGAGTGCTAGTGTATTTAGTGATTTTAAGGCCAGCAGAGGATGGTTTTAAAAATTCAAGAGGTGCACTGGCATACAAAAGACAAGAAGACCAAGAAGGGAATTGACCCCAGATAGTGCCTTGATACCTAATGGTCCTTATGGAGGGGGATTCCCCTTCCAAATAATAAAATCTGCACCTCTCTCTCCCCTCGCCATTTTCCATACGCCAAGAAATCTTCAGAAAGGTAAATGCCATGTTAAATGTTCATTTATTCTTTACAGTAGTCTTTTATATTCATTTTATATTAATTTCTTATTGTTTTTTAGTATTAAACACTTTTTTATTCTCTGGAAAATGTGTTTTTGGTATATATTTTGGAGTGTCTAGAACGAATTAATTGGATGTACGCTGGTTCATATGGAAATAAATGCCTCGGTTTTCGTAAGTTTCAGATTTTGCCGATTGTTTTCGGGCGGATTATTGACGAAAACCGAGGCTCCATTGTGTATAATATATATGTTGACGATTTTATATATATATATATACATATATATATATATATATATATATATATATATATATATATATACATATATATATATATATATATATATATATATATATATATATATATATATATATATACACACACACATACACACGAGGGGGCTTCAAATGAAAACCTTTAAAGTGTGATAGAAATTACAATAACCTTGCCATTGTTTTGTAACCTGTCAGTATTGTTGTTAAGGATGTTAAGAGTGTTCAGCACATGACATCATGATGCAGATGAGCATGTTGATGTCTTAAGGACAGTTTAAATATGGCTATCCCACTTTTTACATGCACCAAAGAGGAGCAGCATTCTATTATTCGTTTTTTCATCAGTGAAGGAGTGAAACCTATAGAAATTCATTGATCAATGAAGATCCACTATAGTGATGCATGCCTGTCAGTCCAGCAAGAGTATGAGTGAAGTAGAAAGTTTCAAGACAGCATGACTTCTGTAACAGACTGTTCACGATTGGGTCAAGAACACTGAGTAGTGATCAAGAGAATCTTTTTTCTAAGGAATCCAAGCACTTTATCGGCGCTGAAAGATTTGCATTAAACGCAGTGTTGAGTTCATTTAGAAAAAAACGATAATTTGTTCTTTACTTTCTCAGAACATTGTTTTTAAATAAACATTTAAGGTTTTCATTTGAAGCCCTCTTGTATATATGTGTGTGTGTGTGCACTGACACTGTGCCGTCTTGACATTCAATAGTTTGTTACATTGTGCTTCAAACAAGGCATAAAAATTACAACCCATGTCAGTAGCAAATGTGACTAAACACACCAATATGCGCAGTAAATGTTTTTCCACATCGGATGCATGTGAACACATGGTCATTTCCACTATCATGCACAATCTGGCATCCCACATGCTCATTATGTGACCTATCTGCATTCTTTTTCTCCTTTGTCTTTATCCCATTCCTGATCTTTTCTCTCTATGCAGCGTTATCTGCGGCAACTTGCTCTCAAGATGCAATATCAATGCCTGTATTAGTCATGTCCTGCTTGCACACATCTTTGTATTGTAGTAGAGACCGACCCCGAGATCTTTTACTCGAAGGTAACTCACCAAAATAGATGTTGTTTGATATTCTGCCAGCATCCATTCTCCTAACGTGTCCTATCCATCTAAGTCTACGAAGACTGAACATGGAACACACCGTCACTCATCTTAATCTTTCCAATACTTCAGTATTTCCGATTTTGTCTTGCCAAGTCAAATTAGGTCCTTGGGTTCCAGGGTCTGGCCACCACTCGTGGAGGCGAGGTCTCAGAGGTTTTGACAGTGAGCCGCCAGCGTCTGCAGCCTACCTTGTCCCAGACGTATTGGTTACCCATTCCTCTGGAAAACACAAGGCAAGGCCGAGAGAGGGAACATGTCGTTTGGGCACCACATGTTTCTCTGAAGCTCTGCCCAGGCATTGTGATGGAATTTTGGCCACATTCCAACTCACATACTTTGGTTTGTCAAGACTGCAAGGTGCCACTCACTTGCCAAGTATTCTTCGCAGACACCATGTATGAAAGCTGTTTAAACGTTTCCCTTGGTGTGAGTAAGTTGACCAGGCTTCACTGCCATAAAGAAGAGTACTAAGGACACAGGCTTGAAATAGACAAGTACTTTTGTTTTGGTAGTAAGTTTCCTGTTCTCCCATTTTTAAAAAGTCAAAACCATGTTACATGCCTTGTCATATATTGAATATATCGTGCTTCTGCTGCCTGTCATCTCCAAATAGAACACAGACCCTCAACCAACTCACATCCAGCCCTCTGTAGACTTGTTCATGTAGTAGGCCTCTTTCAGTCCTGATGGACTATAGAGTTGTGCCGCTGGGGAAGTACCTGACAGCATCGCTGGTGACTGTGTAGTCTAATGCTAGAGTGACAATCTCTGTCACAGTTTCCGCATCTGTAAGACGAGGCAGGTCCCACAGTAAGTGACTGCATTTTAAGCCTGTGCCGCCTATCCTCAGTTTGTTGGATCAGATTGGGCTCAAAGAGCACCAGTCCGTTTCGTACATCTCTTCTCCAGGAACATCTGTCTGTTGCAACTCTTTCCCACGTGTCTGGATCTATGCCAAGGGTTTTCGTATCTTGTTTACGCACATCCCTATATCGCAATTGGGGTCTTCCGGTTGGCCTCTTTCCGGTGGCTAGTTCTCCATATAGGAGATCTTTGGGAATACGTTCATCCTCCATTCGAGATACGTGGCCCAGCCACCAGAGGCGTCTCTGCTTGAGGAGGGAGTGCACTGTAGTAATATCTGCTCTTTCAAGCACATGTTTGTTATGTGGTCTTTCCATGTTATGCCCAGGATACGTCTCAGACATCTCATATGGAAGGAATTCAACTTCCTTTCCTGTCTTGAGTACAAGGTCCAGGATTCAGACCCATAGAGCAGTGTGCTAGCAACACAAGCTTTATATACTTGAACCTTTGTACGCTCTGTTAGTCTATTATTCTCCCAAACTCTTTTAGCTAGCCTGGATAATGTTGTGGCTGTCTTTCCAATGCGTCTTTCAATTTCTGTCTCTAATGAAAGATTATCTGATATTGTCGACCCCAACTGTGATTCGGGGTAGATTCTTTCAGCAAGAATGTGTAGCCTTTTAAGGATTACTCAAGCAAAAATCTTGCCTGTAATGCTGAGTAGGGAAATGCCGTGATAGTTGTTGCAGTCGCTTCAGTCACCTTTATTTTTATAAAGAGTAACGATATTTGCGTCTTTCATATCTTGTGGTACTGATTTTTCTTTCCAGCAGAGCTGAAATATTACATACAGTTCTGGGATAATTGCTTCTGTGCTACATTCTTTGCATACATATCTTTTCCTGGTGCCTTGCCGGATTTGAGAATGTCTAGTGCTTCGCTGATTTCTGTGAGGCATGGTTCATTATCCAGGGCATGCATTGTGGACTGTTGATCGATGGCTTCCAGAGCTTCTTCTCTGACTGTTCACCACCAAGTATAGCTCTGAGTAGTGTTATATCCTGTGAACCATTTGTTTCACTTGATCTTTTATGATTACATGATTACCCCCTCTGTTGATCGTAAAAGGGCCATCTTATTTTTTGATGGACTGACAGCTTGCTTGGTGCCCTCGTACATTCCTCTTATATTTCCAGTGTCTGCACAAGTTTGAATTTGAGCAGAGAGCTGTAGCCAGTACCTGTTCGCAAATTGTCTTGCCATCTGTTGTACTCTATTTCTGCCCGTTCACAATGCCTGTAATGTTTTCTCTGAAGGTGATGTTTTATACACTGAGAATGCATTTCTCTTTATCTCCAGGACTGGGAGCATCTCTTCAGAGTGTGCTTCAAACCAGTCGGTTGACTTAGTTTGCTTCTTGCCAAATGTTGATAGAGCTGTATTGTAGATGGTGTCGTGAAAATGACTCCATCACTCGGTGGCAGTTCCATCTGTGGGACCAGGCAGAGTCTCCGCTAGAGCCTGCGTGAATGTGTTGACCTTCTCTTTGTTTTGGGTGCCGCTGGTGTCAATGCGTGGTCTTCCTTCTGTTCTGCTTCTGTAGATTTTCTTGGGCTTTATCTTCACCTTGCTGGAGATGAGTGAATGGTTGGTGTCGCATTCGGCACTATGATAGCTGGGAGTCAACCGTAGATCGCGGAGATTGCTGCGTTTAGTGAGCACCAGGTCGAGCTGGTGCCAGTTCTTTGATCTGGGGTGCCTCCATGACACCTTGTGTTGAGGTTTCGTGTTAAAGAAGGTGTCGATCACGCACAGATTGTGGTGGCTGCAGAATTCCGAGAGACATTGTCCATTGTCATTGATCTTCCCAACGCCAAACTGTCCTAGACATGAAGGCCAAGATTTGTGGTCGGAGCCAACACTGGCATTGAAATCCCCCAGGATAAAAAGATGTTTCTCTGGTGTTTCACTGACTTCTTTGCTAAGGTCGTCATAAAACTTGTCTTTAGATTCTGATGCTGCAGTTAGTGTTGGGGCGTAAACATTTATAATACAAACTGGGCCTGCCTCTGTCTGGAGTTGGAGCTTCAATATTCTTTCAGTGCCATCACTTGGTGGTATGATGGAATTGAACAGCTTGTTTCTGATAGCGAAGCCAACTCCATGCTCCCTGGTCTCTCCGCACGGCTTGCCATGCCAGTAGAAAGTGAAGTCCCTCTCCTTGATGCTTCCAGATTCTTGGAGTCTGGTCTCTTGCAGGGCGACAATGTCTATCCCCAGTCTTAGTAGTTCGTTATTTATCACTGCAGTTTTACGGGCATCCACAATCTCGTTTAGATCATCTGAGATGCCAGGGGTCATGGTTCTTACGTTTTATGTTCCCAGCCTTAGGGTTGGTTGTTTTGTTTTTTTCTTGTTGCAAGGTGTATAGATTGCGGTCCATGTTTCAGGATTTTCCCCTAAGCTCCACACACCCTCAGGAGCAGATGAACCGTGGCGAGACAACACCTTATTGACTGGGGGATGCCCAGCTTAGGCGGGCGGTAGCTGTCTAGTGAGATACGATGAGCTCTCCCACCGTCAGAAGCAACCCCTGGTGACTTGTTCTATACCAATCGAGCATTAAGACTTATAACCGGTAAATGCTGCTTCCCGTGTTGTGTCACCGCTTTATGCGATGCTGAAGTGACCTCTTCAGGGCACAAGCCTGGGCAATGAAAATCGGAGAACCAGCTGTTGCCCAGTAGCAAGTTCCCTCTCTCCACGTCACTGATGATGACCAAGGTAAAGGCAGTAGCCAATGCAACTTGGCATCGATGCTGTCGCAGGAGTTGCCAGAACTTTGTTGTTTACAACTTGGAACTGCCTTAGGGACTCCATCTCCAGATTTGTCCTCAGGGTTTACTCCCGAAGCCTCTCCCACATGGGTATACCTGCAAGGCAGCGGAGGTTTGAGATTTAGAGTTCCCTCTTAGAAGAGATACCAACCAAGGCTGACGAGCCTCCTCTGCCCGGGAATCAATAAGGAGGGAAGTCTACCATTCTTCCTTCTTGGCAGTGACCATACTGATCGGATGACCGTAGCCATTGTCTCTACTGAGAGATCCTCTGCCCATCGTCTTTGACTTGAAACCATAACTAACAACTATCTGTCAGCTGCTCCCAAGTCCAATCCACCACCTACTCACATGGCTTCACGTTACCCTGTTGGGGGGGGGGGGGGGGCTAAACGGGTACTCCACCTTGCCCAAGGGTGTCCCGTAGGCTAGCGGAAGGAAGGAGGCACCTTACTTCTCCTTTGATAGGGGGTACCCCTACCCCTGCTACCCTAAGACTTGTTCATGAATGGTTGGATATTGCTACGGTTGTCTACATGATGAGGTAGCCAGTCTCATGCCAACCCTCCTTAGTTGCCTCTTGCAACCTGCATGGTGTGTTACAGTGTTACTATTCCTTGCTTCTCTTATAGATCCAGGTAACACACTGGCATGTGTAGTGCTAACCCCATATTTTTATAGATTGATCGCCACTTGATAGGTGATGTGGTCAGTATCTTGCTGGCCACATTAGTTTTCAGAATGTTTCCGAACCGAGGTACACAGTCTCTGGTGCTATTGACTGTTGCAAAATGAAAAGGTACTGCAGTCTGGGAAATTGTCAGTACTGCAGAAACTACTCTCTGAACTAGGCAGTCAATGTAAGGTTACCATACAGGGTATACCATCTCACTGTGGAGTATCTGGAAATGAGAGAGCTGATTGACCAGCTAACGAAGGAGCAACACAGGAACAATTTGATATGCTTGTTGCAAACACTACAAGAATTTACAATGAATAAATCACCAAAACACGAGAAGTAGAGTCGGCAAGGTCTACTAGAACTAGATCACAAATAAAATGGACGTTGTGGCCAAAGCCTTCATCAGCACACTAACAACAAACCCACACAGATACAACTACATGAAAATTTATATATAAAAGTGACTCATCTGTTCCCTTGTTGTGGACTTGACACATGTGTGATTGACCACTGCATGTATTATTACAATGCAGCTAGAATTTAGAATTCCAAGTCTACTTTCTTGACATGCCTCAATTTAGTATCACTGGCTTTAACATTTATACTGAATCAGTTTCTGTTACTCACTGTATAAGGAAAACAAATCAGGTGGTGACATACACAAGACTATTGTACATAAAATAAACATGGCTTCCCCGTCTGATTATATTTTCTTTGTCCCCAGCTTGGCTTCTCGTAACTGCCTAACCTCGTTCTCATGGAAGTGAGATACCGCAGACTGTTCAGCGAGCTGGGGATGTATATTAAAGCAGATCATTAAACTCACTTTGTAGGAATAAGATCACCATACATTTGTAATATTTTTTTTAAGTGGTTTTTAAAAAAAATAGAACTTGTGTTAGAACTATCACAGTTTCGTTTGAAAGCCTACTTTTTTTTTCTTCTTTGTTGCGTATCCCTTACAGGACGTTGCAGTCAACACCAGCATTTTTCAACTGCTGTTTATGTACTAGGCAAGTGTTACATTCAGTAGTTTGCCATTGCTTTCTGAATGACCGGCTCCCATACCAACACGTTATAATACAATGCAACACCGTCTGCTGCACAATTCGGTCGCGGCTGAGCTTCGACCGCCTGGTACCCGGTTCATGAACCATGTTCACAAGCCTTTAGCCACGAAGCCGGTTCACGAAGCCTACTTTAAGTCGTGTTAAACAGGTATTACACTGACCAGTTATCCCACTGACCACGTAGCACACTGACCAAGTATCACACTGACCAAATTTACCACTGACAAGGCATCCCATTGACCAGGTAGCCCACTGATCAAATTTACCACTGACAAGGCATCCCACTGACCAGGTATCACACTGATCAAATTTACCACTGACCAATTATCCCATTGACCAGTGTTACACTAATCAGATTCCACAGTGGAGCACCTATTTGTAGTGCATCCCGTCCCCAGTGTGGCTAATGTGACCAAGAACGCTATTCCTCTCTGTAGATGTAAAGCTCAGTGACAGGCTTAGGTAACAAGATGGATGTTATGGCTAGAGCATTCATCAGCACACCAACTCTAAACGGACACTGAAACAATTACATACAAAATATACACAAGTTGCTTAGCCAATGTTAATCCATCATCTGTACAGTTGTGTAGCTTGCCTTGGATGGCAGTGGAACGAAAACAGGTTGGCTATGGGTCAAACGATCTGTTTTAATTCCATTGCACACCCAAAGCAGGGGCACAACTACAGAAGATGGAACAACATATTCTAAGCAACTTCTGTATATTTTTATGCAATTTTATCAGTGCCTGTTTGTTTGTGTGCTAATGAAGGCTCTAATCACAATGTCCATTTTGCCACTTGTGACTGTTTTAGTAAATCTAACCAATTCTGGTAGTCGTTGGTTTACTCGTATTTCTATAGCTTTACTGCAGTTCTACCAGTTTAATTTCACATCAGAACTCTGGCATTGCACACTCTGCTGGTTTCTAAGCTTGCACAGGAGAAGGAGAGGTCATCATCACAGTCCCCACAGAGATGGTACTTAGGTACTGGGTTGGGAGGAAAGTCTCTACATCAACCTCACATTGATAGATGCCAGCCCTTCTCGGAGCTCAGGAGACTTCAACATCAATACTACATCAGAATTAAGTAAGAGTAAGATGGTGGAATTTATACAAGAGACAACATTGTAGATACACAATTTATTTCAGTAGTCACAAAGCTGCCGGCTTCGGTGTTCAGCTGTCCATCCATACCGATGTATACATAACAATACTGGCTCCACTTCCTCTTTAATGTGTAATGCCCTCAAACCCGTTTTCTACATGATGTCTGCTGCCGTGGAGTTGGTCATCATCGGAGATCTGAAAGTCCAGCCACAAACAGAATTTACTCATCAAGAACTCGCTAAGACTAACATCAGCCAATCCTAGCTATTTTGCGACTGCATTAACCTCAGAGTGTCTTTTGGGACCCCCAGCAAAGAATTTCATTGCTTCATCCCAGAGCTGATGAGGCAATATGCCGTGGACAAAGAGCTGGTTGGCTTGCCCTTCCCTATGACTTCCATCTTGGCAGCCGGGTCACGTTCCTGTCAGGGCTCGTATCAATGCCTTGATACACAACGTTTGCCCGTACCTGGTCCATCCTCCAAAGATCTAGGTAGGTGTGAAATATATCACTGTCCTCAAGCGAGAAGACTTCATTGCTTGAGAGCTGTACCATAAGCTTCAAAGCCCTCAGTGTCTTAAGGGTTGGGGTTTGCAGGAATGGCTACAGAAACAGCCAGAATAGCAGTCATGGTAACAGGCATTGGAATCATCCCTGGTCTGGGAGTAGGTGCCTTCCTCATAGAGGGAGCCTCTACCTGGGTTAGCCATAAATGTATGTAAAAAGGTTAACAAGCATTCTATGATAATGCAGTGTGCTACTGATTAGTGCAACTCCATACACAAACAAGTGTCAGAAGCTTTGCAAGATGGGAATGTTTTAGATGTTCAACAGAATAACTGATTTTATTTTTTTTTAAATAAATGCATGTCCTTCAAAGGATGTAGCAGTCACCATCAGCATTTTGGCTGTTTGTGATTCCTGGGCAAGTTTTATATTCAGTAGTTTGCCATTGCTTTCTGAATGAACTACACTTATACCTTTTTCAAAAAAAAAAAAAAAAAACCCAGGATTATGAATCGCATCCATAATTCCTTCGCCACGGAGACCGGTGCATAACCGATTAAGTGGGGCAATACAACAGTATGAAGCGGGATATTCAGACTAAGACACGTTCGGCAAAGCGGAAAAAAAGTGGTTTAAGAAAGGCAAGGAACAAGCATGCTCTGTGTGTACAAAATATATGGATATTTTTGCTGTGCCCCAAAAATAACTTGTATATGCGGAGACGTCCCTGATGAACTCCCACCTTATACAGTAATTCTACCAACTACACAGTCAATTACACAATAAAGAATTTGAGCCGACCACCCCACCTCGAACATTGCTTGTCACCAACTAACACGACGTGTTAAAAATGCCCTGCATTCTCTTGTCTGCACTGAAGTGTTGGTTTACACCTGCATGAATCAACCTTCTGGTAAATTCTGGCACAGTCAAAACAGGATGTGACTTCACTGAAGTGCAGGTTTAGACATGCATACACCAGCCTTCTAGTATGTTCTCATAACAGGATATGCTAACTTAGTGACGCAATATCTCTCAGTTTATAAAACACCTTTACTTATCACCGCACTCACAGTGTCATGGAACAATTGGCTAAAGAGCGTTTAGACTTGGCAAAAAAATATTTAAATCTTGTAAAGAAACGTAAAACACAGGAGGAGAAGCTTACAGCTGCGGAAGAGAACTTAAGAATAACAAGAGCTGAGTTATTGGAGTTGGAAACAGAAAGACAAAGGCTTGCGTCTGTGGTAGTAGAAGGGACAAATGGTGAGTAAGAGTAAATACACCAGTTCTTTGGTTAAGTTTTTGGTGGTTGAAGGATTAGCTGTTCCCACTTCTCTGCCTAAACTATGTTTTTAATGCAGAATTGCCTAGGGACTTGTGGATATTCAATGAGATCACTGGAGCCAAAAAGGGGCATGGATTATTCAACCTTTTGCGATTCCGATATGAGGAGATTTTGCGTACTAATGTTAAATTCCCAGATTATTTCAATGTTGCGATAAAATAGAAACCAATTACTGGGCATTGTTTTCCCCTCCATTTCAACACAGACTACACTTTCCAACTTAAAATATTGTACTGCTACATGGAGATCTGTGGTGTTTTTCTAAAACGTAAGTAGACCCGTAAATCCTGCTTTATAAAGACGTTGTGTTTTGTTCTTCTATATATTCAATTTAGCATCCATTTTTCTGTGAAATGTGTAGTTTTCTTCGACTATTAAAGTGTACAATCGCATCTCGAACTGAAATTATGAAGATCATATGCTGTAATGGGGTATTTCAATGTTGGGAAATATGTTTTCCTTGTCATACTCCAGCAATGACCATTTAATATTGTTACGGAATATTCGCAGCGACTGCAAGGTCAATGAATTATGTTTGCATTCAATACCCATTATAGTATTTTGTGTAATTTTTCATAACTTGTCAGAATGTTATCTACACCTGCGCTGGTAGACAGCGCATGCAGAATGGCGTCATCACAGCTTGACATGGTCTGTGTTTATGTTTGCGAGTGTCTTTATATTTAAAATAAATTTAGTTGCATGTCCTCCACAGGACATAGCAATAAACCCCAGTATTTTGGCTGTTCGTGATTCCAGGGCAAGTGTTACGTTCAGTAGTTTGCCATTGCTTACTGAACGACCGGCTCCTATACCTCTTTCGAAAAAAAACCAGCCCGCTGTGTTTCAAACCCGGGTATAGGGATTATGAATCACATCCGTAACTCCTTCGCCATGAATATATATATATATATATATATTGTCTGTTTGTTTGTCTCTTTTCCATTAGGTCTTGGTGAGGCAGCATCAAGAACAACAGACACAGCTGTCAATGGTCCAAGAACTAGCAGTGGTGGTAGAGGTAGTGGAACCAATTCTACAAGAAACGTCGACACTATCAGACCTTCACTTAACCGCCGGCAACGTGATGCTCCGGGTGGAAGCAGAAACATACGACCTGTAGCTTCAACTTCTGCTCTCCAGACTGTCAGGAGAGAGGGACCTAACACAGGTACTGATGTTTATATGCTTGTCATCGTCATTATTTGTTTAGTTTTATTTCTTTAGGTCTTATATACTTCTATAACACATGGCAATCCTTACTATTATCTTTGTTTTTAGGTCTAATATACTTCTTTTCCACATCTCTATTTTTTCTCCCACCCATGTCTAATATACTTCTGTCGTACATGGCAATCCCTACTATTCTTTTAAAGGTCTGATAGGCTTCTGTCGCACATAACAATGCCAATCAATCAATCTCTCTCTCTCTCTCTCTCTCTCTCTCTCTCTCTCTCTCTCTCTCTCTCTCTCTCTCTCTCTCTCTCTCGTGCACATGTACAGCAAACGCCATATATACACCTGTTTTCAGTGTATTCAATCATCATGAAATAATGTGTAGGTAAAGCTTGCGAATGCGGTTCGTGAGCCGGGTACCAGGCGTTCGAAGCTCAGTCGCGACCGATTTGTGCAGCAGACTGTGTCGCGTTGTGTTATAACGTGTTGGTATGGAAGCCGCTCATTCAGAAAGCAGTGGCAAACTACTGAACGTAACACTTGCCTGGCCCTTTACAGGGCAGACGCTTGTCCGTTTTTTAGCCCTGAACGGGCAAGATTTTTTCAGGTTCAGTAAAATTTCGGGTTGCGTTAGTAAAAACATCACAAATAAGGTGTTAGTCGACCGTTTTTAGTTAAATAAACAACACAATGAAGGGAAAAGCATGCAGAATATTTTACTCACGTGATTGTTGTCGGTAATCCATATATAAACACAAATATTTACGAAATACAGCATATTGTTTGTGATTTTCCGTCATCTATATGGCAATTTACAAACACATTTTCAGAATCACAATCACTTTCTTTAAAGTCCGACTCAAGACTGCTAATGCAAAGTAACGCTTTTCACTGATATCTAGCTTCGATTAATAGTCAACTTCGTGCCCTTTAATGTCACTTAAATTGAACCTAGCGAAATCTCTGCTATCAATTGAAGAATCGCCGAAATCCATTTTGAAAAACTTAGCGTAAAAATCCCGAAAACTATCAAAAAAAGTCCGTAAAAGTTCTGTTCAAATTCATAGTAGGCGCTTACAAATGGCGGCCACGTTGTCAAGCTATTGGCGAAAGCAGCCGTTGGAAGTGTCGGAAAGCCGAGAGATCGCGTTTTTACAATGCATAATAGTATCGGACGCAATCAGCCGATCTGCTCGTTTAAGCAATCGGCCGCAAATGGACGTTTTGCCCTGTAAAGGGCTAGTACATCAACAGCAGCTGAAAAATGCTGGTGTTGACTGCAACGTCCGGTAAGGGATACGAAACAACAATAAAATAACCTTGTAAATACATACTGTTTTTTTTTTAAAATCAATATCTGAGTTGTGGCTGACTTAGTCACATGATTATTAATCTCAGGCTGGAGATAGATCCTAATATAATTTCTCTTCTGAGGTTGAACAGGGTAAAGGTAATTTTTAAAGATGACAAAAAGAGCAAATTATTGACATTGACATTGGGTAACCATTAGGTGACTTTCACTTGAAATTTGAAGCCTGATGCCTTTTAGTCAACACCAAAGTCAAAGTATATCATCTTGATAGTGATGATCCAAGAGCAACATGAAACTTATTAAAGTCAAAAGGAATTAAAATCAATACTTAACTCAAATGTCATGGATCAGTAACATGAAAAGTGACAACATAAATAAAATTACTAAGCTGTAGAGAATAGATGAACTAAAATGATATGACAGAATCTATTTTGTGTAGTTTTTTCTTCCTTGTTAGATCTGTCTATCAGATGTCAAATAACCTCTGGGGTCACCATCATCATGTGGCTAGACCTTTGAAGAATATTTACCCCTCCCTGTCTCTCTATCTTACCCCTCCCCTCGTGTGTGGTTTAATACCATGTGTATCTCAGTATTCAGTAGAGAATAGAAAATTATGGATATAGAGAATAACGATCACCGTAAGTTTCTCAAAGAAGAATAACTAATGTGTCAATTGCGTCCTTATTTAAAAATTCCATAGGACGTGGTAGTCAGGGGAGAGAGGCAGGAACGAACCCCAGACGGAGAAGAGCAGCACCATCTGAAAGTGACAGTGAATCTGAATGAAAGCTCTAACATGTGGACTGTGGGCAGCCAGGTAATTTTTCCACAACCTTAGATAAGTGGGTGGTCTTTACCTATAAATTATATCAAGGATTTCTCCATATGTGCTCAGTCTCTTCCCATAGATTAAACAAGGGATTTCTCCATAAGTGCTCAGTCTCATCCCATAGATAACACTAGGGATTTCTCCATAAATGCTCAGTCTCTACCCATAGATGACATAAGGGATTTTTCCATAAATGCTCAGTTTCCACCCATACATGACACCAGGAATTTCTCCATAAATGCTCAGTCTCCACCCATAGATGACACCGGGGATTTCTCCATAAGTACTCAGTCTCTACCCATAGATCACACCAGGGATTTCTCCATATGTGCTCAGTGTCTACCCAAATATGACATCAGGAATTTCTCCATAAATGCTCAGTCTTTACCCATAGATAACACCAGGGATTTCTCCATAAATGCTCAGTCTCTACCCATAGATCACAACAGGGATTTCTCCAGAAGTGCTCCAGTCTCTACCCATAAATCATATGGTGTTACAGGGATTGTAGTTTGTGAGTTTTTATGGTTGTTACAGGAATTGCAGTTTATATGGTAGTTACAGTGATTGTAGTTTGTGTGTGTTTATGATTGTTACAGGAATTGTAGTTTGTAAGTTTTTAATGTTGTTACAGGGATTGTAGTTTGTGTGTTTTTATGGTTGTTATAGCATTGTCATTGGCACCTTGCCGTTTTGACAGACGAAAGTTTGTTACATTGTGCTTCAAAAAGGCCTAATAACTACAACACATGGTGGTAGCGAATGTGACTAATCAGACCAAATCGCACTATAAATATTTGTTCACAGTGGATGCATGTGAACAAATGGTCATTTCCACCATCATGCACCATCTTACGTCAGACACGCTCAGTGTGTGCCCTATCTGCAATCATTTTTTCCTTTGTTGTTATTCCATTTCTGATCTTTGCCCTCCATGCAACACGTTCAGCGCCAACTTGCTCCCAGT
Source organism: Cepaea nemoralis (assembly GCA_014155875.1). Lineage (NCBI taxonomy): Eukaryota > Metazoa > Mollusca > Gastropoda > Stylommatophora > Helicidae > Cepaea > Cepaea nemoralis. Next base: position 364,905 of record JACEFZ010016152.1, read on the forward strand.
GTGCATTATCAATGCCTGTATCAATCATGTCCCGCTTACACACATCTTTGTATCGCAGTAGAGGCCGACCCCGAGATCTCTTACCCGTCTGTAATTCACCAAAAAAGATGTCCTTTGGTATTCTACCATCATCCATCCTCCTAACGTGTCCTATCCATCTAAGTCTACGAAGACTGAGCATGGAATAAACCGTCACACAACCTGATCTTTCCAATACTTCAGTATTTGTGATTTTATTTTGCCACTTAATACCAAGAATTCTTCGCAGACACCGCATATGAAAGTTGTTTAAACGTTTCCCTTGGTGTGAGTAAGTTGACCAGGCTTCACTGCCATAAAGAAGAGTACTAAGGACACAGGCTTGATAGACAAGGACTTGATTGATTGATTGATTTAGGAACCGACATCACAGCATTCGGGACATTCCCATAAGCGCTCCGTCCCCATCCCAGACAAGGACTTTTGTTTTGGCAGTAAGCTTCTGTCCTCCTAGACTCTTTTTGTTAACCTGTTCATTGTTATGTCGTTGCTGCCTTACCAATCCTGATGTTGATTTCCTGATCTAGGGATAATTTGCTATTTACCTCTAATCCTAGATATGTAAAATGGTCTACTATCTCCAGTTCAGCGTCGTCGATAAAAATTGATGGTACACCATGTGCAACCTTGTGACATAATCTGTGTCTTCTTTTTGCTGATTGTTAAACCAAATTCAGAACAGGCATTGGAGAATGCAGATAGTAGATGTTGTAATTCTTCCTCAGAGTTGGGTCATAATTGCAGCATCATCTGAAAAAAGCAACTCTCTGATCAGTACCCTCCTAATTTTGGTCTTGGCCTTCAATCTCTGAGCATTGTAGAGGTCGCCATCTGAGCGAGAGTGATTGTATATACCACCATCCTGATCACGAAAGGCATATTTCAGTAGAAGTGAAAAGTATATTCCACAGAGGGTGGGAGCTATAGTCTGTCCGGAAATTAATGCCGTCATTCACGATCAATTATTTTGAAAACTGTCTGTTCCATCGTTATGAAATTTTTCCAGCCGTCTTATATTTACCCCCACCCAAGGAATATGTCTTTGAAAGGTCCAAAAACAACTTACATCATTGAAAGCGGCGACATTCCTTTGATCTTTTGCTGAACAACTAGTGATTTCTCGCTAACTAAATTATTTTTACGGTAATGTGAGACATGTCAATTCTGTTGACACACAAAGGCGTATCCGGATTCGTATGAGAGTGGGTGCAATGAAAGAATTAGCTTAAAATCGACAGGGTCGGCTGCATTGCACCGGGTGTTTATCCCATATGGCTCAGTTTCTTTCCGCAGCGCGGAAAGCGTCGCACAAAGCATGAACTCCGTAGCTCCAGTGACGACCCTCGGGAGTCTCCGAAAAAATGCACTCGTGAAATGAAGGACGCGGCCCGGAATCGAAAAATACAACCTTCGGAGCCCGAGTCAGACGGCTTGACCACTTCACCACGGAGAATCCCGAGAGGGGTGCAATGTGTAATATTAGTAAAGACAGAGAATTTACAGAGGCACGGGGTAAATAATTTGTAAATTAACAGGAAAGTAGAAGGAATATATTTCTTACCTTATTTTTCATTGCCTTCTTGTTTCTTCAGCTGATGCTGATGCTGTAATGTTTAGGGCCTGCAATTCGTCTGAATAGTTGGAGCAAAATATCCCAGTAAGTGTGTACGTAGATTAAGGTCTGCGATCTGCTCATACCTTAATCTGTGTCGGACGATTCCAGTAGGTTGATGATTGCTCTCGGTTGCATAAAATTCAATCCATCCTTTCTCCAATAGTCCTCTTCCTCTTTCAACACATGGTCCTGACGTTTTTTCCAGTAACTTTTATCAATATTTAATAGCGCGGACAGACAGACAGACAGAAAGGTAGGTAGGTAGGTAGGTAGGCAGAAAGGTAGGTGGGTGGGTGGATGGCTGGCTGACTGACTGGGTGGGTGGGTCGGTCGGTCGGCTGGCCGGCAGGCAGGTAGGTAGGTAGATTAGATAGCTAGCTAGATAGATAGATAGATATCGGTAGGTCGGTCAGCAGGCAGGCAGGTAGATAGATTAGATAGATAGGTAGGTAGGTAGATAGATAGATAGATAGATCCCCGCCAGGAGCCAGGCCGAGCAAGCTAGTTTATTTATATAATCACGTTTCATGAAAGAACCCACAGTTTGATGACACCTCTGAACCTACCCCATATAAATTCCCTCAGTCTGCCAAAAGAAAAACCGTGCAGACAAATTTAAAAAATTTGGGGGTGTGTCTTGTTGAAACGGTAATACTCTTAAAATGATGGAATGAGTGCGGGGGCAAAAAAATATATACCGCATATAACCAAACATTGAAATCTGCTGTACAATCTCCAGAACAAAAATTTTTTTGTTGGGTGGACATAATGATAAGGTTATATGCTAAATCTCATCATTTTCCCTCAATTGGTTACTGAGATATTGAATTTTATATTGAGGCAACCAAAAAAAAACACACTATAGCACACAACCTTGCTTAACTCCACTCTTGATTTCAAACTCTTCAGAAGTTGCACCATCAAGCTTGATTATACCCTTCATGCCTGTGTGGAACGATTCCACAATTGACAGAAGAGTTGGTGGGCAGCAAATCTTCTTTAGTGCCTTGAACAGACCCTCACGACTGACCAAATCAAATGCCTTTGTGAGGTCGATGAAGGCAATAAACAGTGGTTGATTCTGTTCACGGCATTTGTCTGAGATGAGAATATATCAGTGGTAAGCCGGTTCCGTCGAAAGCCACACTGTGATTCGGGATAGACTTGACCTCCCGGTACTTGAAGTCTGCGCAGAACAATTCTGGCAAATACTTTCCCAACAATACACAGAAGTTAGATACCCCTATAGTTGTTACAGTTGCTCCGATCACCCTTATTCTTGAACAGTGTTATGATGCTTGAATCTTTGAAATCCTGTGGGACTTGTCCTTCTCGCCAGCATAGCTCTATTAGCTGGTGGATCTGTAGAGTGAATATGTCTTTCCCACTCCTGATAACCTGTTGGAATCCCATCCTTACCTGGAGCCTTACCAGATGCAAGTTCATTACTAGCACACTTAATTTCTGTTATGGTGGGAAGTGTGTCCAGGTGGTCAAGAGTTGGCAGGGCCTCTATGGCGTTGAGGGCATCATCCGCTAGCTTGGTCTCACTTGAGTAAAGCTCCAAATAGTGCTCTTCCCATCTGTCCATCTGCTGTTTCTTATCAGTTATGATTTCTCCAGTCAAGGTTTTCAATGGTGCACTTCTTTTGATCACTGGACCACAGGCTTTCTTTATTCCTTCATACATGCTTCTGATGTTTCCCTTATCACTTGCATTTTGAGTGTACTCGCATAACTTGATCCAATAGTCATTTGCACACTGCCTGGCAGCCTTTTGCACATCCTTCCTAGCTTGCTACAGCTCACTGGGAGTGTTTTGCATTTTTCTTTCCTTGTTTCTTAAGAGAGCTATCTTCTTTTTATCAATAAAGGGCTGCAGTGTCTGGCTGTTTGCCGCAAACTAGTCGTTCCTCTTATGATCCACAGTGCCATAAACCCTACCGCTGTTTTATAAAGTTTCCTTAAGTTTACCCCACATTTCACTTGTTGTACAATTTTCTGATGTATCAGTGAAAGCATCTTCAAGTTGCTGTTGGAACTCAAAGCACTTATCAGGATGATGGGTGTTAATAATATTAATCCTGGGGCTAGATTTGTGTTTAGTCGTGTAGATTCTCTTTGGTCTCAGTCTAACACTTGCAACAACTAAAGAATGATCAGTATCACAGCCAGCACTGTGGTAACTTCGATTTAATGATGTTTGATTCAGCATGTTGTCTCCGTGTGATGATGAAGTCCAGCTGATACCAATGGCCGGATATTAGGTGTTTCCATGTGACCTTATGCCATTTTTTTGTTTTAAAAAAGGAGTTTGTAATACATAGGTCATTTCTGGTGCAATGCTCCAGCAGCCTTTGCCCATTGTCATTCATGTGATTGATGTTGTATTTTCCAAGGCACACTGGCCATGAACTCGAGTCCTTGCCTACACGAGCAGTAAAATCACCGAGCATGTACATGTAGTCAGATTTTGGTAACTGCCTTGATCACAGAGTCTAACTCCTATTAGAATGAATCCTTCACATCATCAGAGGAAGTGAGTGTCAGTGCATATGCAGTGATAATGGTGGCAAACACCACAAGTGGTTGCCAAGCGCAGGGATAATAATCTTTCATTTCCTCCAGCTGGAATTTCAATCATTCCCAGTAGTGAATTCTTCACTGCAAAGCCCACTCCATGTTGTCTGTTTACTTCCTACCCTCTACCTTTCTACAAAAAAAAAAGGTGTAATATTTTTTGCGAGTCTCAAGCAGGCCAGCAATATCAATGTTAAGACAGTTGAATTCAGTGTCAATCACAAGCCATTTTTCTCACATCGTCAATATTTGTCATGTCAGTGGAAAATCCCAGACACATGGTTCTTACATTCCAGGTTTTCTTATTAGTAGTACCTGGTGCATTGGTTTTACTGCCTGCGATTCAGATTTTGTCCTAGCCTCCAGCGCCCATTGAAGCAGGCAGGCTGTGGCGGATCAGCACCCAATTAGCCGGGCGCTGCCCAGCTTGAGGCGGGCTGGTAGCTGATCAGTGACACCTGTAGGTGTCTCCCACTGACAGAGGCAACCCATGGCACCCCGTGTCTACGCCAATTGAAAAGGACTTATAACCCACAACTACTACCTCTCGCTTTGATTCCAAGACCAGTTAAGACCAGGGATGGAGTTATACCTCTTTATAGTACAAAGCCTGGGCTGAAATATAGAGACCGTGTTGCTCATGCAGCATGAACCCTCTCTTTAGTTAATGTGTTTTTACAGTTGTTACAAGGCTTGTAGTTTATATGTTTTGCAGTTGTAACAAGGATTGTAGTTTGTGCGTTTTTTTATTTGTTACAACGATTGTAGTTTGTGTTTGTACATTTGTTAAAAGAAGTGTAGTTTGTGTGTTTTTATATTTGTTACAAGGACTGTTTTTCTTTCTTTACAGTTGTTACAAGGATTGTAGTTTGTTTTAGAATTATTACAAGGATTGTAGTATGTGTGTTTTTTACAGTTGTTACAAGGTGTTTATATAGTCATTGCGTGATGATACTCTGCACCGTGACATGTGAGATATGGTATTTATGTTTGGACAATGTCTGAAGCTTCTCATCTTCACTGCTGACATTTTCTAGGAGTCTCACTAGCATAGGTACTAGCCTGAGAAGAATGTTGCCAGGCAGAATCAATCCCCAGCCAAGGCAGGATCATTCTTCTCAAGGGTTGATCCACAGCCTCATAAAAATGAAGACCAGACACTTTTCTGGGAAGGAAAGATGATGAAGAAGTGACCTCAGTACTGTCATGGCCTAGAATATGTGAGGGCCTAACAGCTCACACCCCAACGGCATTAGTTGCTGTGGGACTACCTGTTTTAGTACAACATGTAATGCCCATGTTTCACTTACAAACATATTAATGGAGATTACCAATATTTACACATCATCGTCATGGCTTCGGCATTCTTGTCTCTCCACAGATCTCAGTCCTCAGTATTGTGAAGCAACTCTGTTGATGATATTTCTCCATGCCATTGAATTATACCATCAAGCATTCTTGTCTCTCCACAGATCTCAGTCCTCAGTGTTGTGAGGCAACTCTACTGATGATATTTCTCCGTGCCATTGAATTATACCATCAAGTGTCATTGCTCTCTGCCTACCGCTTAGCTTTCTGATCATCATGATGTTCTTTCTTCTCACAATATGACCCAAAGAGGACTATCCTTTTTCTTCTATTAGTGAGTAATATGTTACTTTCACTAGTCTCTTCCATTCCAGGCAACACATAACAAGCTCTATATTTGTCTTCATTGTATGCCTACATTTGAAACAACACAAACACTGAGGCTGATGTAACGTGTGTTTTTATGTTGTTTTTTTTTTTAGGTCACAAAAAGTCCACAAGCCCAAAAAAGTCCTAGAAGGGGAGAGATTGTGACCGATAGCGTGTTAACTGTTTCGTCCAGGAACTACAGTAAAATGTACTCATGGAAGATGGTTCTTTTGATTTACTTGTGTATGCTGGCATTGCTTATTGACAGCACTGGTGTAAATGTGTATGTGTATATATACATCCAGTGTTTAGGGCTTAGTCTCTCAGGAAGACTCTGAGACGCTTTGGTCTAGCATAGTTTGCCCGATCGCTGCGACTGACATCCGTCAGTTAATCTTTCATCTCATCACATCATGTTCCTCTTGTACCATGCGACGTCGAGGCGAAGTATAAACAGCGGGAGAGTGCCCGCTTATGGGAGTGCCCGCTAATGGGCTTCATATATCAATATTCCCATGGACTCTGTTATTCCCTGCATCCATCGTTTACGTGGTCAGCCTCTTCCTCTGCTTCCCTGGGGTCTGTACATCATTGCTTGTTATGGTATTCTGTTAGTTGGCAACCTACTTGCATGGCCAAACCATTTGACTTGCTGCCTTCTAATAAAATATAGTGCAGCTATAACCCCCACTTTAGTCCTGATTTCTTCATTTCTGATCTTATCTCTTGTATATCAAGTGTGTTTTTGTTGGTGGGTAGGGGGTTGTGTAGATGGGGAATGTGTATGGGAGATGTGTGTGAGTTGAGGGATGCATGTAGGGTTTTGGGTGGGGGTTATGTCTGTGGTGTGTGGGTGGGGGGGGGGGGGGGGGGGGGGTTTGGTAAGTGTGGGTGGGTTGAGGGTGGATGGTGAACGTATTTGTAGAGAGGGGGGGGGTAAGGGATGTGTGGGCGAGGATGTGTATATGGGTGGGGTGTTGTGTGGAAGGGGAAATGTGTGTGGGTGGGGGAGGTGTGGGATGTTTGTGGGTAGGGGATGTGTGAGTGTGGGTGGATAGATAGATGTGTTGATGTGTGGGTAGGGGATGTATGGATGTGAGTGGTTGAGGGATGAGTACATGAGTGGGTGGATGTGTGTGGGAGATGAGTGTATGGGTGGGAAGATGTGTGTGGGTGGGGTGTTTGGGGATGTGTTGGTGGGTGGGGATGTGTGTGTGAGTGTATGGGTGGGGGTGTGTGGTTAAGGGATGTGTGATTGGGGGGTTTGTTGGTGGAGGATGTTTGTGTGTCGGTTGGGTATGGGTGGGGGATGTGTGTGGGTGGGTGTAGGTTTTGTATGTGGGTAGGTGCAGGATGTGTGGGTTGGTGGGGATATGTATGTGTGGTTGGGGGATGTGTGTTTGGCTGCGTGGTTAGGGGTGTGATGGTGGGTGGTGGAGGATGTGTGTGTGTGGGTGGGTGCATGTATGTGTACCTGGGTGTGTGTGGGTGGGAGGTGGAGGATGGGTGGGGGAATGTATGTGTGCCTGGGGTGTGTGTATGGATGGGGGATGGTTGGGTGGGTGGGGGATGTGTCTCATGAAATGGTAACATGCATTGTTTATGTTTACAACATTCATTTGACAATGTTTTTTCCTATGTGAATGTATTATGCGCTATTGATGAACGAAAGATGAGTGATTGGAAGGACCGGATGTAAGACGGGCCTGCGTGCCCAATTTGTTACCCTTTGAAAATAAAGTCCATTCGTTTGTTCGTTCGTTCTTCTTGATCATGTCTTCTGTACGAGGGGTTGGTCATGTCTGTTTTGGAGTATGCAATGGCAATCCTGACTCTCAGCCATAAGCAGATAGAAAGGATGGAAAGGATACAGAATAAAGCTATGCGCATTATTCTTGGATGTACAAGAGATACAGCATGCAGGGCGATGCGCTACCTTCTTGGTTTTCCAACCATTGAAGAGAGAATACAAGGTTGCAGGGCACGCGCCTACCTCAGAATTAACGCAAACACACAACATCCACTGCATAGTGAAATTAGGAAGGTGAAGGGCAGCAGGTTAAAAAGAGGACGGTCGTGGATGGGTCAAGCCGAAGACATTCTTCAACAGGTGTGTTCACTTGAGGACTTAGAACCTGGCGAGGAGTGGGTGCGAGTGCCAACAGACTTCTGCACATCCTTTTCAGTTTGCATCCAACTAGATAGAAAATGCAGACAAGAAAATCCGGCTGCTGTTGAGGCTGAAGTACAAGCGTTGATTTTCGAGAATTCGCTAGACGGTGACGCGGTCATCTACACAGATGGGTCGGTCGTCCGACATGTGAGAAGCTCATGGGCCTTTACAGCTCGGGCCGGAGGGAGAATTGTGAAGGAGGACTCTGGTGCTTTCACTGAAACCACAAGTAGCCTGACCATGGAAGTCATGGCAGTAAGTAAAGCAATAACATGGCTCGAGACACAGACATTCACTAGGGCTTGTTTCCTTAGCGACTCAATGAACATGATCAAGAGGATAGAGGAGGGGTCGATCCGAAGAGAATGGTTGCTGCCTCTGGAGCGGTCTCGACTGGCAAAGATTAGTTTCATCTTGGTGCCAGGGCATGCGGGAGTACAAGGAAATGAGCGGGCTGACAAGCTCGCAGGTGAGGCTACTGTGGAGGGCGGAAGCGCCATGGACCAGGCCGACATTCTGAATGCTCTACGAGAAGTAAGACTTTTGCGAGAACCAAGTGATGACTGTGAATCTACAACAATGGCCAGACTGCGAGAGCAGCAAATTAATAGAGGGGTGGCCAAACAAGAACACTACGCAGGAAGCCAAAGAAAATTTATAAACCAACACAGAACTGGCGTCGTTAGCCGCTACACGTTGCGGGATTTGCTGAGGAGGGGATCCGAGCACTTATGGACTGAATGGTTCGATGTGCAATGAGGATGATCTGTCGACTAACTAACTAACTAACTAACTAACTTCTTGATCATTGACTATTCTTCTCAGTAATCATATTTCTGTTGTGTGATTTTTCTTTCCTCTTTTTCTGTCATTGTCCAGGTTTGGCATTGGTAACATAGAGTTGGTAGGAAGATTATATTGTGAAGTGCTTTCTTAGTAGCTATTGATACATGTTTGTTCTTTAGTATTGGTGCCATTTGTCCAATGAGTTGGTTTGCCTTATTGCATCTATTTTTGATCTCGTCTTCTGATTTGCCATTTGATGATATTATACTTCCTAGGTACTTAAAACTCTTAACTTGTTTCAAGAGATGTTCATTTAGGTGAATTGTTTTTTCTTCTTTCATCATTACCTCTGTATTACTTGTGCTAATTTTCATGTTGTGTTCCCTACAAATTTTGTTTAGACTATGCATGTGATCTTGTAATTCATCTTCTGATTTTGCTATCAGTGCTTGGTCATCCGCAAACAGGAGTTCTATAATAGTTAGATTTGCAGATGGTTCTTCTGTGTTCTCGTCATGCAGTGTTCTTACTGTCTCTGTTTGGCTGGTTTCTTTACATATGTTTTCTATATGGGTTATAACCTTGTCGTACCCCAGATCTTATGGTGAAAGAGTTCTGTCTTCCAGTTGCTCTCACTATGCATTCACTGTTGTATAAGTTTCTACACAGGTTTGTTAGATGTGTACTCACTCCATATTGTTTTAGGATTTCCCACAGCTTGTTTCTATCTACTCTATCAAATGCTTTTTCTTGGTCGACAAAGGCTAAGTATAGTGTTTCATTGAATTCAATTGATTTTTCTATAAGTTGTCTAAGAGCAAAAATTGCATCTGTGCATCCTTTGTTTTTCCTAAATCCAAGTTGTGTTTCACTTAGCTGGGGTTCTATAGTTGTTCGTAATCTTTTCTCAAGAATTTTACAAAATATTTTCCCAGTATGACTCAACAGTGAAATGCCTCTGTATTGTTTGCAGTCTCTTTTACTGCCTTTGTTTTTCCAAATTGGGATAATTATGGCGTTTCCCCAGTCTTGTGGTGTCTGTTGTTCTACCCAAACATGGTTGAATAGTCTATGTAGCCATGCTGTTCCTATTTCTCTTGCTGCTTTAATTTGTTCATTTGGTATTTCATCTTGTCCCTGTGATTTGTTCAATAGGGCTAATTTGACGGCTTGTATAATTTCTTCTTTCAGTATGTCTGGTTCTATTTCTTCGGTGGCATCTGTGTCAGTTTCTTGAATTCCTGTGACATCTGGTGGGATGTTGAGAAGTTGTTCGAAGTCATTCGATGTGGTCCCATATTATCAGGTCTTCTCGATCTGGCAAGGCACACCAGAAAGTCCAGTGAGCAATGATCAAATTGATTTATTTGGTTGTTTCGGGATTTGAGGTTTGAAGATTGAGCACAACCCACTAATGGCAACGCTGATCAGTATTCCTGTACGAACCTTGGGCCTTGTCCATGTCAGATTGGAAGCACTAGACTCGAGTTTCGCTCTCGTTTGAGCTTGTCAGTTGTGCATATCCCTGACTGGACCCGGGATTGAACTCCAGATCATTGGAGTGTGAGGTGGGTGTGTAATCACTTGACCGTGCTGCTTATGCCAGACATGACCAAATTATATAGTTGCAATATAGTTGTAAACAGTACAATGTGTGTGAATGGCCATGGGATGGTAAAAGCACTATCTGTATGCGAACCATGTACATTGAATAAACATATTGTCAACTGACTGGTGTTGGTGTATTTGATTTCATGTAGCTTGGTAACCCAGACTTTACTGGTGACATTGCCTTACTGTGCCATACACAAACTAAACGCACTTGATGGGAGTCACAACAATTAGGTCTGAAAATTCATTGAGGAAAGACGGAGATAATGTGAATAAATCAAGCAAATGATACCTCAGTTTCCATTGGTGAAACCTCATTTCAAGAGGTAGAATCATACACTTATTGAGGTATCAGTGGAGACACAGATGAGGGAACACATAAAGATATAGTTGAATGCAAAAGGTAGAATCATACACTTAGGTATCAGTGAAGACAAAGATAGTAGATCACATAAAGATATTATAGTTAGAATGCAAAAGGTAGAATTGTAAACTTATTGAGGTATCAGTGGAGACAAAGACAGGGGTGCACATAAAGATATTAAAGTTAGAATATAAGAGGCACGTTCATAACACTAGGAAGCTTGTGGAGGTCAACAGAAATTAAAACTACCAAACTCTAAATATTTGACCCTAACCTTAAATCAGTACTGCTATATGGATCATACACATGAAATCTGCATTCATCCGGAGTGTTTTTTCATATGTAATTGCATTGTACCTGTTTAATTGCACCTTTAAGCTGACACATCCGCCTTCTCTGCAGGCATTTGTTGACCGGGTTAACCTTTCAGGATAAACATGAAATGAAAACATAGAATTGTCAAAAAAATGGATGACAGATGCAATTTTGCAGATGGTGGATGCAAGAAGAAAGAAAAAGCAAGATACATAAATATATAATAGAGTGCATAAAGAAATAGTAAACAAACGCAAAAAGGCAAAAGAAGTCTGGTTGAATCAATAGTTCATGGAGATTGGGACAAACTATGGAAAAGACTCACATTACATGTTTCAACAAATAAATACAGGTAGGAAAACATGAAATACCACAGGATGTTTACAATCAAGAAATGGTGGAATATTAATGGGACAAGATGATATAGTCAACAGATGGACGGAATATCTGGAAGAGCTGTATGATAATAGGCTTCCAGATGCAAATATTCAAAATAATGGCAAAGGATGAAAACAATTACAAATAAACTACCAGCGTTCACATCATTCCTGTGCCTGCACAGGATGTTATTAAAATGCTATGAAAGAGTACTATTGCAGAGTTTAGAAAGAGAATTGCTTTTTCTTCATTCGTTTGGAATGTTTGTTTTAGACATGTCCTGTTTACAGTAGAGCTGCGATAATTGTGCCTTTCAGCTGAAACATTTAACTTCTTCAGGCATTTGTGTCAACCTCCCTGGATGTTTCGTAGGATGTTCGACTCTCACTGTTGTGGCGTTATCATCCCATTCAGAACAGCTGAAGACATCCCAGTCAGCCCTCATGGGAAAGCAGGGGCAGGCCATGGGCATTCCCCTCCATCCAAGGAGGCTTCCATAATTGCAGAGCCAACACATAGCACTCTGGTACTGGGCTCACCCAAGGAATCGTCACGTCCTGCACATGGCTGCTTAGCCTCACTTCCGTATATTAGGCCTTCCATTCACCTATAGGCTGTTTCTCCAGAAACCAGATAAATGCAGTCTGCAGATGACATCCACACAGTGAGCTTTCAGTTCGAACTTTCCACATAATGGATTCGCTAACCAAGGAATATTCTATTTCATGCCACTGGGACGCTTCTTCAATTTTTGATAGGTGTCCACACAATAAGCTTTCGATTCGGATTTGGGAGAGAATTTGATTCCAACTAATCCAGAAGTGAGGAAAATATGCTGACACTGGATGGGACACATAGTGAGAACACCTGACAATAGGATAACTAGAAAGGTCTTTCTCTGGAACCCACGGGTTGAATGAAACAGGAGGAGGCCTAAAAGCACAGGGAAAAGAGAAAGTGAGACATAGATGAATAATATAAAGAGGCAACAGATAGCCAAAAAAAAAAGAACAGCTTGGGATGAGTTGGTGGAGGGCAAAACTCTATTTGAGGGATAAAAAGGCAGCAGGAGAAAAAGAATCACAATTGCTTTATATATATTGCGTTTTGTGAGTAGGCCTTTTTCCCCTATATTTATTATGAAATGTCCTAGAAAGAAAATACATAACAAAATGAACACATATTACCAAACCTGATGACAGTCCGTATGTTTGTTTATGTTTTGGTTAACTTGACCTGGAATATCAAACTGCAACCAAAAGCACATGCAACATACATGCTAGTAAGAAATCTCAACACTGTTTGGTTTTTTTATGTTAACAATAAAAGTTTAATGACAGGATATTTCATGTTTACATTACATAAATTAAAGTATGGGATGTGCACTATTCTCATATGGGAACACGCACATCATCAACTACATTGTAGGTATAGTATGGACCTCTAAGTATGTTGTGGTATACATTCAAAATACAAACACCTAAAGTCATAACAAGTGAGGTCTTATGTGGAGATATCCTAACTCTCACAATCAGAGGACATAACTACCCTCTGTAATTACTATATATATATATATATATATTTGTGTGTGTGCGCACTGACATCTTGCCCTCATGGCAGACGATAGTTTGTTATATTGTTACAGTACTTGAAACATGGTCAGTCACTTAGTCGCTGTTCCAACTTCACAGCAACGGGGTGTCCCCATTATGCTCCATTCCTGTGCCAGTGAATATCACACGAAATGCTCCTCACTGCCCTGTGTGTGTGAAAAACGCTCAGTGTGTGACTTATCTGCAATCATTTTCTCCTTTGTCTTTATTCAGTTTCTGATATTTGCCCTCCATGCAATATGGTGACTTGCTCTCAATGTGCATTATCAATGCCTGTATCAATCATGTCCCGCTTACACACATCTTTGTATCGTATTAGAGGCCGACCTAGGGATCAATTGCTCTCTCAAGAAATTGAGGATGCATTTCAAGAGAAGAAACTGGTGCTTGCGGCATGGATAGATCTAAAGAAAGCCTTTGACAAAGTCTGGAAAGAAGGTCTGATTAAGAAATTGAAAAACTGTAAAGTGAATGGAAGAATGTACAAATGGGTGAAAGCATACTTGCACAACAGAAGAGCCTGAGTACAGATAGACGGACTATTTGATGACAGGCTGACATGGAGAAAGCACATCAACAAAGTGTAGCAAAAGCCAGAAGGAAAATAGCCATCCTGAGAAAACTAAGTGGAACCAAACGGGGAGCCAGTGGGGAAAATACTTAGCAAAGTTTATCGACAGCATACGACCACACCTGGAATATGGGTCAACTGCATGGTGTTCAGCATAAAACAAACACATTACAAGGTGCAAAATCAAGCACTTAGAGTCACCACAGGAGGGATGAGATCAATCCCTATGGAGAAGATGGGGAGGACACAAGCACTGAGAGAGCACAGAGATATGAAAACGCTAATACAAGCAGAAAAGTTCCTCAGCTTGCCAGGCCACCCATGAAGAACATATTTGAAAACTTAGCTATTAGTTAGTCTTTCCTCTTGAGCCTAAGGCGGCGCATAGGGCAGAAGTCCTGTCTCTCCATGCCTGGCGGTTCGCTGCTACCTGTTGTAGATCTTGGATATTTACTTGGCCGTTGAATGAGCCTTCTCTAATGATGGTTCTACGCAGGGTCTCTCTTGGTCTTCCCCGTTTTCTTTTCCCTACCGGTGACCATATGAGGGCTTGGTAGGGGAGTATTGTCTTGTCCATTCTGAGTACATGGCAAACTTAGCTATGGGGCGGTTGAAAAGCAGCAGTTTTATCCACCAGGCCAAACAACTCTACAGAAAAACCAATGACCAAATCCTACAAGAAACAAATGAAAATCATAAACTGATTAGAGAAATTAGACGTAGACAGTCCCCGGGAAGGTTAACCCGGTCAACAAATGCCCGCAGAAGTCGGATGTGTCGGCCTAACGGCGCAAGAACGCAGCTCTGCTGTAAACAGGCACAACGCAATCACATCCGGAAAAAAAAACTCCGGATGAACGAAGAAGAAGAAGACGTAGACAGTCAAAATTTTTGTGGCATGTTATGAGAAATAAACTGGAGAACTTGGTGACAGTTGGCAAGATCAAAGGGAAAAGAACAAGGGGAAGACAGAAGTAAATACCTGGATGGCTTGGCCATATGTTATGGTCAAAACAAGAACACTGAGCTGATCCACAACTCTGATGATGGAGTGTGATGGCGAAACATCACTGCCCCCTTATCAGCATGGCACATGATGGATGGATAGATATGTGTGTGTGCGTGCACTAACCCCTTGACAGATGATAGTTTGTTACATTGTGCTTCAAGCAAGGCATAATAACTACAGCCCATGAAGGTGGCGAATGTGACTAACACACTAATTCACGCGGTAAATGTTTGCTCACATCTGATGCATGTGAACACATGGTCATTTCCACTATCACGCATCATCTGACATCCCACAGACTGAGTATGTGACCTATCTGCAATCATTTTCTCTTTTGTCGTTATTCCGTTCCTGATCTGATTCCTGGGGATCATGGAAGCAACCACCTACCCTGCTCTGTACCGATACCTAAGTCCAGTACAGTGAGGGCTATAAGAGCCCGCAGAGCATTCAGTTATGATTGTAACCACTCTTCTTTATTGGAGCACCTTCAATCACAGAGACATTCTAAACCAACAAGAAGACTCTTCACCCAACCACCATGGTGGACACCTGAGGTGGAGACATCATGGAAGGAAAAGAGGGTGGCCATAAGGAATTGGCAGAGGGTGCGGAGAGCAACAAATTTACTTGCCACAGAATTGGAGGAGGCGGAAAGGTGTAAAATAGTAAAGGTGCAGGAGTTTAAACTCCAGGCATCAGAGGCAAAAAGGATGAAGTGGGAACAGTTTATCAGTGAAGTCGGTGGGGATGTGACATTGGGTAAATTTTGGACCGGCAGATGAACAGACAGGCGATGCCTGGTACACATGGTACCGTTTATGACGATAACAATTGACTAGGACAAAGGGGAGGCTCTTGCATGATTTTTAAAACAGACGGACCAGCAAGATAGAACTATTAGTCATATGGTCAGAGAAGCATTGCCACCGCTCACTAGGAAGGAGGACTGTGAGGTTAAGGTGGAGGATATTAGACAGGTACTGAAGAGGGCTAAAGACACTGCACCAGGCCTGGACAGGTTGAGGTACACCCAAATGAGTAACAGGCAGGATGGGGACTTGGAGGAGATGGCTCTTTGTTTCAACCTAAGCATGAATATGGCGGAAAAACCCCACGATTGGCTGCACAGCTACCTGGTCCCCTTCCCAAAGCCAGGTAAAGATCACTCCAGACTTAATGGATACCGAATCATAACACTGCAAAACACGTATGGCAAAGTCCTCAATAAGATAGTAGCCCGCAGGCTCCAGCAACATTTGGACTGGGTTATGAGTGCAGAGAATGGGCAGCGGGCGGCACAGAGTTTGAGGTGCAACAACTTAGTTTAGTTTAGTCAACGGATCAACATCACAGCACACGGATGTAACCAAGTGCTCCATTCTACTCCTAACTCAAGCCTGAGTGTGGAGAATTTTAGCTCAGTGCATGAACTCCTTAGCACCAGCAAGGATCCTGAAAAACTTTGGGTAGATTTTTAACTCGAAATTTTGCCCAGGCAGCGCTGTTAGGCTACTCTTTTTCGATTTCCAAAGCCAAGATATTTTTACGTGTGCAACAATACACACGGGTGTCCAATCTCACTACCCAGAGACCAGGGAAAATTTTGCTACTAGAAGTCCATGTGAAAAAAATTCTGGCCCTCACAGGGGCTTGAACCCGGGACCTCCAGCACTTGGGGTGGACACCATACCTCGAGACCATTCAGGGGGGGAGGGGGGGGGGGGGGGGAGAAATTCCCCACCAGTTGAGAACAACTGGATTAGGGTTTCATTGCAAAGGCTAATGGATGATTCTTGAAAAGGGAGAGTATGGCATATGAGGCTATGAGAATGGAGGTGGCAGCAGTCACAGCGGGATTCCGTTGGTTAGAGGAGACAATGTGTGTTGCAGTGGTCACCTCGCCTCAGAGGTCACAGATTGTGAGAATTGTACGGATTTTTTGCCCTGGCCATGCGGAAGTGCGGGGGAATGAACAGGCCGTTAGGCTGGCAGGGAATGCACCTCTTGGGGGTAGATACCTATGGACAAGGGAGGGGTGGTCGTGCGCCTGTGGGAGAAGGTGGAGGAACAGATTGAGAACCTGTAGGTGGAAAGGATGAGATTGGCAGGGTTCTGGCAGTCTCAAAACTGAGAGGGAAGACCAGGACAACTTTAAATCAAGTAGCGGTGGGGACGATTAGTAGTGTGTCTCTTCCCTGGCTGTTGAATGAGAGAATTGAGCACGTATGGGAATGTCCTGAGTGCAGTGATGTCGGTTCTTAGCTCATCTCAACTCAACTGCCTGTCAACTCCCAGTGGAGCACAGGCCCTCAACCAACCCACACCCAGCCCTTGTAGACTTGTTCATGAATGGTTGGATTCTGCTACAGTTGTCTGCAGGATGAGCTAGCCAGTCTCATGCCAACCCTCCTTAGTTGCCTCTTGTGACCTGCATGGTGTGTTACAGTGTTGCTATTCTCTGCTTCTCTTATAGAACCAGGCAACACACTGGCATATGCAGTGCTAGCACCATTTTTTAATAGATCAATCGGCACTCTTTGGGTGATGCAGTCAATATTATACTGGCCACATTATTTTCAGAATGTTTCCGAACCGAGGTACACAGCCTCTGGTGCTACTGACTGTTGCAAGATCAAGAGGTACTCTCTGGGAAATAGCCAGTACTACAAAAACTACTTTCTGAACTAGGCAGTCAGTGTAAGGTCACCATACAGGGGATACCATCCCACTGTGGAGTACCTGGAAACGAGAGAGCTGATTGACCAGCTAAGGCAGGAGCAATAGAATAACTTGATGTGCCTGTTGCAGACACTACCAGTATTTACGATGAATGAATCACCAAAACACAAGAAGTAAAATCGGTCAGCTCTACTAGAACACGATCATAAGTAACAAGATGAACGTTGTGGCACAACAAACACACACCCATACAAATACATGAACATTTATATATAAAATTGACTCATCTGTTTCCTGGTTGTGGAAAGTGACACGTGTGTGATTGACTACTGCATGTATTATAACAATCCAGCTAGAATTTAGAATTCCAAGGATTTATGGCACAACTGTGCCTTCAGTACTTTCTTGATATGCCTCAATTTAGTATCACTGGCTGTAACATTTGTACTGGATCTGTTTCTCTGACTCACTGTATAAGGAAACCAAATCAGGTGGTGATGGTACACACATATAAGACTATCGTACATAAAATACGCATGGCTTCCCCGTCTGACTATCTTTTCTTTGTCCCCAGCTTGGCTTCTCGTAACTGCCTAACCTCGTTCTCATGGAAGTGAGATACTGCAGACTGTTCAGCGAGCTGGGGATATATATTAAAGCAGATCATTAAACTCACTGTGCAGGAATAGATCACCAAACATTGTTAATATGGAACTTGTGTTAGAACCATCACATTTTGGTCTGAATTTTTGGTCTACTTTAAATGGTGTTATTTCTTAAAACCACCAAAGCCAAATCTATATGATTTTAACACAATTAACTAGGCCTCTGAGATCGCAACAACAGGTATTATTACACTGACCAGATATCACACTGACGAGCACTGATCTATTTTACCACTGACCAATTATCCCATTGAGCAGGGTTACAGTGACCAGGTTTCACAGTGGAGCACCTATTTGTAGTGCAGCCTGTCGCCAGTTTGGCTAATGTGACCAAGAACGCTATTCCTCTCTGTACATGTAAAGTTCCAGTGACAGGCTTAGGTAACAACATGGATGTTATGGCTAGAGCATTCATCAGCACACCAACAATAAACAGACAGTGACTGAAACTATTACATAAAAAATATACAAAAGTTGCTTAGCCAATGTTAATCCATCATCTGTACAGTTGTGTAGCTTGCCTTGGATGGCAGTGGAATGAAAACGGGTTGACTAAGAGTCAAACGATCTGTTTTAATTCCACTGCACACCCAAAGCAGGGGCACAACTACATGAAGATGGAACAACATCTGCTAAGCAACTTCTGTATATTTTAATGCAATTTTATCAGTTTCTGTTTATTGCGTGTGCGCTAATGAAGACTTTAATCATAATATCCATTTTGCCACTTGTGACTGTTTCAGTAAGTCTAACCAATTCTCATTGTCATTGATTTATTTATTGTATTTCTATAGCTTTACTGCAGTTCTACCAGTTTAATTTCACATCAGAACTAGGGCATTGCACACTCTGCTGGTTTATAAGCTTGCACAGGGGAAGGAGAGGTCATCATCACAGTCCACATAGAGATGATACATAGGTACTGGGTTGAGAGGAAAGTCTCTACATTAACCTCACACTGATAGACGCCAGCCCTTCTTGGGGACAGGAGACCCCAACATCAATACATCAGAATTAAGGACTGGGATTTATACAAGAGACATTGCACATAGGCTGTTGAGCTGTTAAGGCCTCTATGGTGTTTTTGCTTCTGGCTACAGTTTGCTAATGCATTTTCCTCATTTTGGACTGGTAGTACTTGGTTCGTTACCCAGCTACTGAGTTAAGTACATGGAGCAACACTATGAGCTGTGGTTTTCATGTGGAATGCTTTTACATCTGTCCGTGGTGGTTTGTATTGTGAACTGCAAGTTTATAAAAATGGTGGACGGCTGGTTTCTGAACTAGCTGGTAATGGGCATGCAACTGCTGGTTTTCTAGTGACTGTCACTTTCATCGACAATAAACTATAATTTTAGTGGCAGACTGTTGTGCTGGCATTCTGGCAGAGGCCTTATGCATGTATGCTTGTGCGTGCTGTTGGTTTGTCGGGACTGCTGTCACTTTTCACATGGGACAGTGAGAAGCATTTTGTGAGATATTTACTGGCACAGGAATGGAGATTAATGAGTGAACCCTTTGCTGTGAAGTTGGAACCATGACTAACTATGAAGAAGAAGAGTTAAAACTCAGTCTTCCAGAGAATTTCAACCAAAATACCTACTTGAGATAGTAAGTGTTAAATATCTGAGACAGAAAGTTAAACAGCCTGCTTATTATTATTATTATTATGACTTCAAAGGCCTTGGTGACACCGTGAACAGTATACTGACTACCTGAACATCATTCAGGATTCTTCTTCTTCTGCGTTCATCCGGAGTTTATTATTTTCGGATGTGGCTGCGTTGTGCCTGTTTACAGCAGAGCTGCGTTCTTGCGCCGTTAGGCCGACTTCTGCGGGCATTTGTTGACCAGGTTAACCTTCCCGGTATTCTAGATTCAATCTTTAACTGAGATTTATTATTTTATTTTTTAGAGGTTCTAGGAAAACTGGGAATGAAGAGAGAGTTGATGAAAGAAATAAAGAGGAGGCAAGTGAAATATTTTGGCCACGTTAAAAGACATGATGATATTCTTATAAAAACCATTCTGGAGGGCAAGGTTGAGGGCAAGCGAGGAAGAGGTAGACAACAATACAAGTGGGAAGATAACATCAAGAGATGGATGAACATCAACCTGAAATAATGTACAGTCAGGGTGAGAGACAGACTGTTGGAGATCTATTGCAGCCAACCTTCATTATGGAGGCCGCACCTGATTGATTGATTGATTGTGGCTTTAACTTAATCATAAAACTGGCGCCAGAGATGTCTCTGAGAAGAATGGAGTTGGCTACCCCAGCTCGTAATGAGAGACAATGTGCAGACTAAAGGATAATACAAACTGGAACTAGTACTGTATGTTGATTGCTTGGACATGCTAGATATGTATATAACAAGAGTGTGATGGGGATAGTTCACATCCATTTACTTCAATATCTGCTGAGGGGGACAGGGCACTTATGGGCATGACATTGAATCTGTTAATCAATATTATTATCCCCAAGTGTACGTAAAGATTTGTTATTTCATATCCTTACAACAGTATATGCTATGTGACTCTTCAGCCAGTCTTACATACAACCAATAATTTCTGAGACAGGTGTTCTTCAAAGCCATGTTTAGAAGTTGTCTGGCATTTTTATATTCCTTGGTGTCATCCTGTCTTTCATCCCCTCCAATTTTCCTGTTGTAATGATTATTTTAGTTTCCTCTTCTCGTTTCCTGAAAATATGAGTTGTCTATATCTGATGCATCATTGCTTTTCACCTGTAAACATATCAGACAGCAGTTGTCTCCTCATACTAGTTTCATTTGTAAACATAGCAGTTGCCTTCTCATACTGGTTTAGGGACGCAAAGGTGTTTACAAGGCACCAGGGCTGGGTTCTGTACTGGCCAAGACCTATTGACGCGTCCTCGCCGAGCAACAGGTCCCTTCGGGGTCCTGGCTAAAGTCAGTAGGATCGTTGATTCCTCCGAAGTCAGAGAGTGTCTGCCTGCACTGCGAGGAACCACCAGTCTGCACACCAATAAGCCAGACATGGGCCAATGGATACTCATGCAAACCTCAGGTCCTGTATGACATCACACTGATGTTGGACAACAGGATGTCTTCATCCGACATACAGGACTTCGCGCTGGAGATCACAGCCAGTGAACACAAGCAAGCAAGCATACTGGTTTACTTGTAAATTAAACTATCACAGAGCAGTTGTCTCCTCATACTAGCTGCACTTAAAAACATCACAGAACAGCTATGTCTCTTGATATAGAAGCACTTTTAACCATAGAGAGGTCTAGTGTCACCACAAAGGCAATTACAGGCCCCACAGGCAACCATTCTGAAATGTCGTAACAGTTATGTTGAAACTTTAACCTACCATGTCCAGCAGAATGTCAATTTTAAGTTTCAGAAAATTATTTTCCTCATGCAGTGTCTGGTTTTGTTTTCTGAGTCGTGATACTTCCTTATGACTGGATCCTCCTCCCGTTTCTGCAGAAATATATTTTCCATATTTCAATAAATATTTACTATTGTATTTGATATATTTATGTGCATTTATTTCATTGCCTATCTTCAAACTGCCACAGAAATGCTTTAGAAAAGAATATAAATATATCATGGACAGTCAACATAAGTAATCTAAAGGAACAAAAGAAACTCATCAGGGAAACAGTCAACATTGTTTCGTCCAATCATTATCAAGCTGTTCATCCCTTGGGTTGGTTTTATAGCTTCTTAATTGTGCTGTATCAATAGCCACTATTCTACTGCCAGGTAGATGTGCTTGCCTGCTGGTCCGATGTTCATGGGTTCGGATTCGCATCGAGGCAGATTTTTAAGTTGACCTTGGCTGCCATGTTGATCCAGCCTGATAATCACATATCCTGGGAGGTGAAGGTGACCGGACTGACATTGACCGCCTCACCCCTGGAGTGCCGATTGGTCTATACAAGTATGGGTCTAATGCCACACACACACATGCCCCCCCTCCCCCAAGCATCAAAGGTGTGAATAAGGGTCCTGTTCTTTTTTATTTTTGCAAGATGAGGTTACATGCTGGTCAAGACTTTGGATCAGCTCTATGTGATGAGACCTATCCACAGACTAGATCCCCAGCCTGGTTAACGTTCCACAGATCATATTGCACCTTACCAGGCATGAAGCTACAGTACCCATTTTGTACACCCAGCATGGTTTCTGAGCCTGGAGAGGGGTTGGAGACCTTTACAACACAATCCCCATGGAGATGGTACTTCAGTATCAGATCAAGAAGAACGTTTTTACACCAGCCTTTACTCCAATAAATGCATGACCATTTCAGGGCTGAGATGGCCTGAGCATTAATGTATCAGCATACAAGTTAAACTCACATCCTTCTAGACAGAGGATTGCAAACCAGTAATTATTTCATTAACAGATTCTGTGCCAGACAAAAAGTAGGTTTGGACCAAACAAAAATGGATGGCTGGAAAACAGAAAGTATGGGTGTGTCACAGTTATGACAAAAGTTGTTAATATGGGAGCAGACATATAGTACAAAACGCAATGACATTTCACTGATATAAAAGCCTGTGGCAGATGCAGGAAATCATTTAATAAGATGATTTAACCATCTCATGGCAGTAAATCAGATATGTCTTCAGTGTCTGGTCTCTGCAACCCCAGCAATTAATTGATTCCTTAATCTACCTTTTCACTGCTTGGCTTCCATGGCTTTCTTTAATCACTTTCATATCATGAATCACAGCCTTTTCTTTGTATTGCTGTGAGACATTTGGTATGTGCAGTTATTTCTTCATGATTTATAAACTATAATGTCTATACTTCCTCCAGCAGAAAAAATGATACAAACACTTGAGGAATGCGTGTTCTCTAATGGAATAGTGAATTCTAAAAAAAATGTGCTAAGCACTGAGCAAAAGTTTCAAATGTTATTCTCTAATTGCTTGTATTATCATTTCTACTCTTCTATGTATTTGACTTTTTTGGTAAAGATGTGTATAAAATAGAAACTACATTTGAATAATAGACGTCACAGTAGCAATTCACTGACATGGGCTACACAAGCTATGCCGCAGAAGTACAATAATCAAACACTTAAGAGCAAAGACACCAAAAATCTGATATTTCCATACAATAAACTGCATATACAAAGAATAAGTGCTAGCATGTTCAGTTTCATGAACTTACTGGTATGCCCGTATGTTACCAGGGACCATAAGGAAAGCAAAGAACAGTAACACTCACTACCATGCATGCCAGAAGAGGTGACTAAGGAAGGTTGGTATGAGGCCCGCTACCTCATTCTGTAGACAAATTACTGCAAAATCCAACCAAACATGAACAAGCCTACACTGGGCATGGCATCAGTTTGTTAAGGGTCTATGCTCCACTGGCATACAAAAGTCAGAAGAACTTACCATTAACCCATAGTCCATTTTCGAATGCAACTTGATTACCACCCAGACTGACTTTCAGTTCGCCATAGTCCAGGCCAAACTCAGCTTTCGATTCTGTGGCGTCAAGGTGCAGGTTTGACAGTGACTGTGCTCGTCGTGGGGGAGTTTTCTTTGGGGAAAACTTGTTTCCAAACAAACCAAGCGGCATAGTGATCACCTGAAAGATGTAGATTAACTGCAGCTAAAGTTTCTGCTTATTTATCATCACGTGTGCGACATTTACATCAGTTATATTAATATATCTATTTTTTTGTGCTCGCATACTTTAAACTCAGTGTAGTCCATACTACTTTTAGTGCACTAGACTGATTTTTGTGTGTGGATTAGCTTTCCCTATTACCAGTGTACCTCACCACCAGGTGAAAAAACTCTCTGAGGTACTTTCTCCCTGTCTGAAAGACTGCATAAGATGTTTGTTTTAAATTGTTACGTTTACATTTTGTTTGGCATATTATGCACAATCAATCAATCAATCAATCAATCAGGTGCCGTCTCCACAATTAAGGTTGGCTGCAATGGATCTCCAACACTGTCCTCTCACCCTGACTTTACACTATGTCAGGCTGATGTTCGTCCATCTCTTGATGCTATCCTCCCACTTGTATTGTTGTCTAACCTCTTACCCACTTGCCCTCCAGTATAGTTTTTATAAGAGTATTATATCTTTTAACGTAGCCAAAATATTTCATTTGCCTCTTTTTTATTTTTTTCATCAACTCTCTTTTCATTCCCAGTTTTTCTAGAACCTCTGTATTTGATTGTTTTTGTTTCCTTGAAATACGACACATTCGTCTGCATGTCCACATCTCTAGAGCCTCTGTTTGACTTTTTAGTTGCTAGTTCAATGTCCAGGCTTCCGCATCGTACAGTAGTGTTGAATATACACATGTGACAATTCTCATTTTAATGCATTGTTAATCTCTCTAGATGTTAATACTGATTTCATGGGTGACGAATCATTATTTCTGCATGTAATAGACGCCACTTATGCACAATAATTTTAAAAAATTTAAACATTTTAACTTAAATGTTACAGGCAAATTGTGTTAATACCATGACCAAGGAGAAAACTACTGACATTCTACATCTGATTATCAAATAAATCTGGCTCATAAACAGTATCCTATCTTGAAAAGTGAAACACTTTGGCCATATTGTATGCCACGGTGGTTGGGAGAGAACAGGGACAGCATGTTCAACTAGTATGAAGACGGACACAGGACATAGAAGAAACTTTGGCCATGCATATTTTTAGGCAAAAAAATGGCAGTGTCGAGAATTTTTTTTTGATGGGCCAAGATGATAGAAATATTCTGCAAAGGACATGATACATGATAAATGCTAATAAATAAACCTCAATCTATTGCAGTGCTAAGTAAGTTAAGTGATCATTTTGTTAGCTAGCTGCTGGCAATGCATGAGACTTTGGACATAACATACTGAGAAAGCCCGAGAATAGTATAACTTTGGACATAACACACTGAGAAAGCTTGAGAATAGTATAACTTTGGACATAACACACTGAGAAAGCTTGAGAATAGTATAACTTTGGACATGTTTGTCCATCAATAATGATGTTGGCCATTCATTTCATCCAGTGGGGTTGAAAGCATGGAGCCGTGAGTTCTAAGATGGCTGATAAGGCCTATTTTGGCTTGAAATGTTCTTTGACAATGTGGGCAAAGAATGCTTGACATTCCAGGAGGAGGATCTCCTGCAGTGTTTTTTCTGTCCAGCCTTTTCTTCACAGTTCTTGCAGTCCTGGTTGCTTCACAAGTGACTGCACCCTTGTGTAATGATGTACGCCATGAATTACGGTCTTTAGCAGCAGTCTCCCAGGTGTCAAGATGAATTCCAAAAGCTTTCAGTGAGATTTTCAGAGTGTCTTTAAAGTGTTTCCTCTGGCCGCCTTGGGAGCGTTTACCACAACGCAGCTCGCCGTAAAAAATTTGTTTAGGGAGCCTGTGATCTGGCATATGAGTTAAGTGACCAGCCCAGCGAATCTGATTTTTCATTAGTAGAGTGTGGATACTGGGCATGGATGCTCTTTCTAGAACTTCAGTGTCTGGGATCTTGTCTTGCCATTTAATCTTCAATAGCTTCCTAAGGCAGACTGTGTGGAAGTGGTTTAATTTCCTAGTATGTCACAGTGTGGATAATATAACTGCTTTATAGACTTTCAGCTTTGTTTGCAGCTTATTCCATTTTGAAGTTGGATGAAGAATGACTTGCGTGATGAATTGGATTAAAGTGAGGAAGAGTTGCGCAATTCGTCGACCTCACTCTCTCGCCTGAGTCCAGTGGCGAGACAAGTCAAGACGACTGGAGACGAATACAGGTGCAGTGGATGACCAGGGTGCTCTACTCACCTTGCCGTGCTCATTACGTTCCACAACGCTTTGCAGGTAAACGCCGTCTTACCCGTTGAATCAGCAGTGATTTCATCCGCGCAGTCTGCCGAATCCTGTCTTCACATGCTGGGTAGGCATACCCTAGTTCACTGATTGGTTTGACATCAAACTGGATACCCACGTCTGGTTTAGCCAGCCTCTCACAGCTGTTGCCCAAGAGGTGGCCACTGTCGCATGCTGACAGCTACTAGGAGCCACAGGTATGAGCTGGGTATCAGGTTTGGACCAGTGGGGGATGGGTCCTGAAGAGGACATGAGAGTCATCCTTACCAAAGGTACTACCAATGCCTGACACCCCGTTCCCCCCAACTTTGGACATAACACACTGAGAAAGCCTGAGAATAGTATAACTTTGGACATAATACTGAGAAAGCCTGAGAATAGTATAACAATGGACATAACACACTGAGAAAGCCTAAGAATAGTATAACTTTGGACATAACACACTGAGAAAGCGGTTCATACAATCTACTGATAGTCATCTATCGCATTAGTCGCTCCAAGCAAGGATACAGATTAAGATACGTACCCTTAATATTGTCATGTAGTGTGTTTCATATAGTTGTGTGTTGGTTTATGCTTGTTTGTTCTGTGCTCACGAAGGCTTTGGCCGCAACGTCCAATTTGTTTCTTGTAATCGTGTTTCAGTAGTAAAGCTCACAATCTACTTCTCATTTTCTGGTGATTCATTCATGAGAAAGTCTGAGAATAGTTATAACTAGAAAGTCTTACTCCAAGACTGCCCAAAATATAACATATCTAGGCAAACTTTCTGGCCTAGAGAGACGACAGTGGAAGATAAACTCTATGGATCGCTGTGTGAACTGAAAAAGACAGTTAAATTCATACAAGAGACAGCATTGCAGTTATAAACATATTTCAAGCGAACGAAAGAAGAAGAGGAAGAACTAGAAAGTCTGCTGTCATGAATCCACAGGGTAAACGAAATGAAGAAATAATTAAAATCATGAAGAAGGGAATTACAGATAGAAATGAATGATATGAGGACATGAACAGAGCTTCCTGACATGTAGGATTACGTGGGCTGACTTGCTTGAGAGTTCCCAATGGAGGATAAATTAAGATAATGGATCAAAGAAGAAGAATGAATTAAACAATGAAGTGATTATTCACAAACGTTTGTGAATAATGTACAAGACGTTATTCACAAATGGCTGGTCATATGACGTACATTTTACTACATTATTAATGTTTGTGGAACTATCATTGTGTCCTCGGTAGTGTAGTGGTTAGTATCTCTGCCTGTCACGTGGGAGATTGAGGTTCGACTCCCTGCCGGCAATTGTTTATTTTTTATTTTTTAATAAAAAATAGTAAAACATTTTTCCCCGCATATCCTAGTTAGTTAGTTAGTTAGTCAGGGTTCCAACTTCACAGCAACGGGTCGTCCCCATTATGCTCCGTTCCTGTGCCAGTGAATATCACATAAAATGCTCCCCACTGCCCAATGTGAAAAGTGGAAAAGACAGGAGTCTCGACAAACGACAGCCCGCACAGATACACTGTGCATAATGCTGCCGCCAGAATGTCAACACACCAGTCCCCCACGAAACATCCAGTTTATCTCTGATGGAATCGGCAGTCATTTTCCCATCTGGATGTTTCCTAGATGTTCACCAACACAGTCCATGAAAATACAGTTCATCGTCGATGACAGTGGCAGTCAACCAGAAGCCCAGCAGCCACGCATTTCTGCATAAGGCAAAAACCGGTCAACTCTGGGACATAGCCAGCTGCCATCGCTCCGAACATGCAGTCACATTCCAAAAAACCTCGGGCAGATTCAAAAGCATTTCACATGAAATTCACAGCTCACAGTGTCACGCCACGCACTCACTCAGTAGCAGGGCGACGGAACCATAGCCTCCTTAGTCGCCTCTTACGACATGCGTGGTAGGCTACAGTGTTGCTATTCTTTGCTTCCCTTATGGGCCCCGGCAACACACGGGAATAATATCCTATTACAGGACATCACTGTCAACACCAGCATTTTACCGTTGTTGATTTCTAGGTAAGATTACGCTCAGTAGTTTGCCATTGCATTCTGAGCGGCAGCTCACATATCCTGTAAATAACGGGCGCAGCGAGAACCACTACCGATTCTCGCACAGCTGCGTTTGCTCATGTGGATAAACGGGACTACTTAGAAAGTCGCTAACCCCTAGGGCAGAGAGACTGGCTAGTAAACATTAGGAACTAGAATATAGAACTGAGAAACTCGAAGCTTGTGAATAAAGTGTGCTCTATGGATCTGCGAAAGCTGTCTTTTTTTTAATGTGAAGTTATTTTGCCAAATAAAATATCACTGTATGTAACTGTATGTAGAGTGTGTCCTTGTTGACAAATATCCTCTTTGTGAGGTTTGAAGAAAAAGAACTTGCAAACAAAAGACAGACAAGAAGAGAGAGAATAATAGAGTCTTCTGAAGCCAATCGACGGCGGTAGTAAACGTCACGTAACCAGCCGTTTGTGAATAATGTACGAGACATTCACAAATGGTTGTGAATAATGTCTCCCATTAAACAAAGTAAACTTACGAATTGGTCTATACATAAGCCATCATAAGCACACATGTATTTTGGGAGCTCATAGAAGTAGAAGAAATTAGTAGAGACCAAAGTCTATACAAATATGGGTCTAGTAACATGCTCAATCCGCCTAAAAGAGTCGTCGTGTACTATTTGTTTTTTGTAAAAACAAGTCTATGCTTGCAGTGCAGTCACAGCTGAAGCTCGACTGCTGACTGACAACACAGTCAACACATTTTAAAGAGTGCATTCTGATGATTCTGTCCGCTTACTCATTCAGTTCCCAATCTGCTTATATATGTAGATATAAATTAGCTATCAGTCACACCACTGCTACAAGCTCCGAGTGAAATATTCGAAGTAAAACGTCCCAGGAACCAGTGTTTCATGTAGCAACCACACAACAACACGGCCAGGGCTAAGACACCGAGTACTGGCCCCCGTCTGCTCGCGTGTGCTGAGAGTGATGTCCCGTGTGTGTCCAGACTTCAACGTGATTGTTGCTGTGTTTGTCTTCGCGGTCTGGTCCTGGAGTCTGAGAGATTTGATTCCTTGAGGTTTCACTTATAAGTTATAACACGCCTCCTTCGAGTTTAACGATATAGTAAGTATGCTGATTTGTCATGGTTGTATGCTTTTATTTATTATTTACTTATTGCAACCAGCTGCCTTCCACAATCTGAAATTCTAAGTGAAGTGAAGTCATAAGAAGAGGGTCTTGTGAAAAAAGTAAAAGTTCGACGGCTCAACTTAGCCAACTAAAACTAAATTAAATATACTGGTGTTTTTCAGATTGAGTATTTACTAGTGAGACACCACAAATAGATAGGCTTTGAAAACCCAACTCCAACGGTACCACAACGATGCTTGTACGTCAATTAGAAGCGGAGATATTCACAATTGACTATCACTATCAGTACTATCACTATTCAAACTATTGAGTGTCGGGATCTTGAAACCCCCCCCCCCCCCCCAAAAAAAATGTCTCAGAATTCCGCTCTCTTCATATCACACCTTTCCTTTGTGTCCCAATCGGAGTGTCTCCAACAAGCACTACCATTTACAAACAATAATCGGAGATGCAAAAATACAAGACATTCTGCAGATTAAAAGAAAATACTTATCTAACAGTATTTTCTCATTTACATTTGTACTGCCAGTCCCTGGGAGATTCAGATTGTCTCAAATGAGTCAAAGACAAATATGAAAACGGACTTTAAAAATATGTTCTGTCATGTTAACCATCATCAAGTGCCTTGTCAGCTGGCGTAGGTGTTCATGGCTGTCCACAGATCTCAGTCTTTGGAGTTCTGGATCAACTCTGCTGATGAACGAATGAACGGAACGAACAGACTTTATTTTCAAAGGGTAACAAATTGGACACGCAAGTCCATCTTACATTCGGCCCTTCCAATCAATCATCTTTCGTCCATCAATAATGCATAATACATTCACATAGGAAAAAAACAATGCATATTACTATGTTATGAGGCGCACACCCACATTCCCCACCCACACACACCCCAGGCACACATACATTCCCCCACCCACACACATATTCCCCCATCCACACGCATCTCCCCACCTATATACATATCCTCCACCCATCTCATGACCCACCAACAATCACCCACCCACATATCCTCCTCCACCCACACACTCCCAATCACCCAGCCAAACACATCCCCCACCCACACACACATCTTCCTGCTCACATATCCCGCACCCACCCACACAATCTCACCCACACACACATCCCCCACCATCTCCCAACCTACACGCACGCACTCACCCACACATCCTCCACCCACCCACCCTCCACCCACCCATCCCCCAACCACACACCCCTTAACCACACACCCCCACCCATACATACATCTCCCCACCCACCAACACATCCGCCATCCACAAGCACACGCCTCCCACCCACACATCTCCCACCCACACATCACACACACATCCCCACCCATACACTGATATTAATCCATGCCACTATCTCAATTCATCCAGCATAATTTCTCTTGGTCTGCCTCTGCCTCTCGATCTTTCCAGTCATCACAATGTTCTCCAATGCCTCTCTTCTTATCACATGACCAAAGAAAGCTGTTTGTCTCTTTCTTATTGTTGTATATATACTAAATATAGATATATAATATCTAGTTTCATTAGCCTCTTTCAGGCAGTCGTTGTTAGTTTGGCAGTCCAAGTAATTCGTAACATTCGTCTCAGGAACCACATCTCTGTTGCTTCCAAGTTCTTCCTAATTTGTTCATTTAAGATCCAAGATTCACAGTCATACAGCAAAACAGGTTCAGAGTGTATTTTTAATGACTGTGCAGTGTTTGAAAATATTGCTGGTCCAAGTTTTGTATTTACCTATTATGTTGCATGAACTTTACAGAGAGTGAATACAAAACTGGGACCAGCAATACTTTCAAACACTGCACAGTCATTAAAATTACACCCTATATATAGCACTTCAGCACTCTCTTTCATACATTCAATGATAGTGACTTATTGCAAAAGATAGTCTTCATTTTCTGAAATGCAGCTTTTGTTTGCCCTATTCTGCTCTTAATCTCTGCTGTGCATCTTCCATCTGATGCTATAAATGCCCCTAGGTATTTAAAATTATCCACTTTGTGAAGAATTTTCTCTTCTATCTCTATTTCACATTTGGGTGTCACCTTTTTCTTTGATATCACCATTGTTTCTGTTTTCTTGCATATTCAAGGAGAGTCCTTTCTTTGCACTCTCTGTTACTACAGTGTCCAACAGTGGTTGTAGTCCTTTTGCATTATCTGCCATCAATACTGTGTCATCTGCATAGCTGTATATTGTTTATATTATAACCTTCGAATATTATTCCTGGCTTCTCTTTGATCTCTCTCATTATTACTTCGCTATAGAGGGAGAAGAGATCCGGTGACAAAACACATCCCTGTCATACTCCCAGCCTTATTTGTTCATAATTTCCTTCTTTATTTCACATTTTAATTGCTGCTACTTGGTTCCAGTAAATATATTTTATTATTCTGAGATCTTTCCCATCAGTGTTAATATCTTCAAACATGTTAATCATTTCATCATGTTTTACTTTATCAAATGTCTTAGTATAATCTATGAAGCACAAATATTGTCTTTCTATGTTTCTATTGATCTTTCTAATAGTGTCCATAATGTATATATTGCATTGTTTGTACCTTTTCCTTCTACAAATCCATACTGTTCTTCACCAATTTCCATTTTTATTTTCTTACTTGTTCTTCTCATTTTAATTCTGAGTAGAAGCTTAATGATCATGGTTTATGAGGTTAACTGAAACGAAAATCTTCGCAATTAATTACTCCTGGTCTTTTTGGTATGGCTATAAATACATGATTGTCAGCATATCGCTTGGCTGATATCCACTGCTGTAAATAGCATTCAACACTTTGGTTAATATATCTGCCCCAAATTCTCCCATTACTTCTAATTCTTCTATTGTGATTCCATCGGACCCAGCTGTTTTTCCTTTCTTCATATGTTTGTTAGCGTAAGCGACTCCTTTTAGAATAGGTGGATCTTCTAAGTTACTTTCTTCTGTTAATTCTGCCCTTTCTCCATCACATAATCTCTTATATACTCATTCCATCTCTTCATTATAGCATCTTCCTCCAATAATATCTTTCCTGTTTTTTTTTTAATTTTAAACTCAAAAAAGTCATTTATTTCCAATATAATACCTTGCGGGGGAGGAGGGGGGGGGGGGGTCTTGAGCCTGAGGAATTAAGGCTGCCTGGCTAGTGCAGTCGCTGCAAACTGTGCAGGTTAAGAGTTTTCATTTTCCCCCCAACAGAAAAAACCTTCACATCTTACTGAGGATTCGAACCTGGTCTCCTTCGAAGGGGTTAACAACTTTCTCTGTAATCCCGTATATCCACATGAGGAACACAGCTGCAAGAAATTCGTGTTGCGTTGGTTACTTAGGAGTATGTGAGCCGGTCGCTCAGAAAGCAATGACACACTACTGAGCATAATCTTGCCAGGAACATCAACAACAGCTGAAAAATGCTGGTGTTGACTGCAAGGTCCTTTAAGGGATATGCAACTTATTTTTAAAAAAACAAAAATAACTGTTGTGTTGTTTTTCCATTTCTATGCAAGTTTTCTCAAGCCATGCTTCTTTTGCCTCCTTACATAATGTTCTGACTTTTCTGTGAATTTCTTCATATTTGGCAGAATTGTTTTTGTTGTGTCTTCTTGTTTCCATCTAGTTGTAAAATTTCTTCAGTCATCCATTTCTTGCGACCTACTTTCTTTACTGTTGGAATAGTTGCTTTCCTGAAACAGCGAAATTGGTAAACTTTCTTTGCTATTTATTTAATGAATGCTTTAACAGGTGAATTAAAAGTTAGATTTGTGTCCACGATGAGGCCAAGACTTTGCATTCAGTTGCATGTTCCACTTAAGTTACCTATGTTATAGGGTTGAAGGGTTCTCTGTGAATTTAAAGTGTTTGTATCTGATATCTGATAAACATAGATTTGTTTTACTAATTCTTACATGTGTATGGTTTGCATAATGCACATAATTACATTGTTGTTTAATTTTTATTGCAAAGACAGCTCCAGTGCAATTTTTAGCTTTTGTATAGAATGTGCAATTGTCTGCAAATAGATTGCAGGATGATGACAGACATAAGGAAGATCATTTATATAACTGGCAGATAATATAAAATCATGTCTGCC
The DNA here is from genome assembly GCA_014155875.1 of Cepaea nemoralis. Lineage (NCBI taxonomy): Eukaryota > Metazoa > Mollusca > Gastropoda > Stylommatophora > Helicidae > Cepaea > Cepaea nemoralis. The sequence continues at coordinate 398,116 of JACEFZ010016152.1, forward strand.
TCACACTCCGAAGGTAGGTTTGACTTCCGGGCTATGTCTTTCTGTTCATGAGTGCATTTTTCTCGGAGACTTCTAAGGGTCGTCGCTGGAGCTACGGAGTCGAGCTTTAGTGCGATGCTTTCGGCAGGCCGCCCTGCTCAAAGAGACCGAGCCATATGGGATAAAATCCGGGGGCAATGAAGTCGATCCTCTCGACTTTTAAGACTTTTTTTTATGTAGTCTTGTGATACTCCAATATTTAAGTTAGTGGTTTGTGAGTGAGATTTATTGGCATCCAACAGGCAGGTATCAAGCAGGGATAGAAAAATCAAAGAGCCATGATGCCTGGACATTTTTCTGCTTGGCACCTGACTTTTCAATCATTTTGTTGGCTTGTACTTACAAAAAAGAATATGTTGGTTCCTGAGAAACAGGGACAGGCTCCTGAACAGTAGTTTTTACACCTGTTTTCTGTATAACAAACAGGATTTTTTAAACGTCACTAGCTTAAAGCTTACATTGTTTCTAATTTCCTAATGAAAATTATATAGTCCATCATTAAATGCTTTTCTAAAGTCTATAAATACTGTTCCTCGTGTATTACCCTCATTTATATTCTGATGCCAGTTTTCCTTTGTGTTTAAGGCTGTATTTTTTTTTTTTTAAATTCGCATATCCTTTACAGGACATGGCTGTCAACAGCAGCATCTTTCAGCTGTCTGTTGATTTCTTGGCAAGATTACGCTCAGTAGTTTGCTATTGCTTTCTGAGCGGCCGGCTCAGTTATTCCGCAAGTCACCAGCTGGGGTCGAACCACTCCCAGCTCTCGCCCTGCTACGAGACTCTGCGTGATAAACGGGATTATGGAGAGAAAGTGTTGTAACCCCTCGGCCAGAGAGACTGGCTTAAGACTTTGTGAATTTGCTTTTCTAGTGGGTTTGATATCAGTGATAGATCTATAGTTGCTCAGGAGACCATTTTCCGGCAGTTTATTGTGATATTTTACTAGAGCTTTCCTATCTAGCACATCATATAGAACACACCAGGGAAAGTTCTTCAGCTACTATTCCAGAGCTTCATCTGGGCCAGGAAGTTGATGAACGTGGTCTAGAGATGAATTGAGCAGATATTGTAAAACATGTCTTGATTGAAATTTGTGTAGCTTCAGAATTTTAAACTTTTGTGTTAGATATGGGACTTTTAGTTCCTCTTTTAGACCACACACAACATATCACAATGATTGATCGTTGCATTATTGAGTACAGTGCATTCTTTGATGTTGTCTGTGCATGTTACATAAATGTGATCCTATAAGTATTGAAGTCTCTATGGCTATTGAAGGCAGCAGCTACTTCAGAAACTATAGGATAAGTAAAGAATATTTTCATAATAGGATACTGTCAATAATTTAAAACTGAGTTTACATTCTTTGTTTTCTCAGATTGCTGCTGTACTTACTGATAAATATACAGAGCATGGCATCAGGACCTAGTGGTGATGGTTCTCCCAGCAACAGTGATATTCCCAGAGGACTTATTAATAGAACAGGAAATCCTATTGGCAGAGGCTCAAGGTAAATCCATAGTTTTGTGTTACTAGAAGGTGAAGTCCATGTCATACATGGATTCACAACATGGTAGATAACTTACACACGACGGCAACAGAACCAGGGCTCACGGGTTATGATAGAGAAAACAGGCTGTTTGTTATGGGGTTAAAGTCCTGCACAAGCTATTGGCTGGTGATCATCTGGTAGTTTTAGACAGCTTCATTAGAATCTGTTTTCATGTTGCTGTTTGAATCTTTATGACCAGTGTTGAATGTATGGTGGTGGTGATCAACTAGTAGTTTTAGGCGACTTCGTCTGAGCTGTTATCTGTTGTTGTTTGAATCTTTATGATAAGTGCTGAATGTAGGCAAAGATAGGAAACATCAAACCTGTCTTCTTCTTGCCTTGCCTTCTGGGGAGTCACTTGGTTCACAATATCAGGCCTACGTTTCACACTGGCCAAGACAATGGGGCCATATCTACAGGCTAGGCCCCTAATGATCCAGGGATCTTATCCCTCTCCACATATGTGAGTAGTAGCAGCAGTCTTGCATAACTCACTGGGTTCTGAGCTTGGAGAGGGGAAGGAGAACGTTGCAATACAGTTTCCATGGAGGTGGTACCAGGCCAGCAGGACAGTTTCTCTGCTGATATATGTCAGCCATTTTCAGGACTTAGGCTGCCTGATTACCAATGTATTGATCTTAAAAGTTAAGATTCAGTTATGACAGTCATCTGCTGGAATTTCTCACTGCAGCACACAAGAAAAGGCTGTATACAGCAGGGGTCATAGCAGACCTTGAACATGCAAAAACCTGAGAATTGCACTTTAAAAATTTCAAGGTTGTCAAAAAACTTGGGAAAATTTGGGAGGCAGGGTGGAAAGAAAAGAACAAATGCATCCACACTTCAAGAGCTGAATATTGAAGAGGCTTGGCTATTAAAGATGATAAAACTTTGAAAATTGAAATGTTTTGGTCACTTGAAACGTCATGAAAGCTTGGAGAGAACAATAATGCAGGGGTATATGCCTGGGAAGAGAGGGAGGCCAAAGAGAAGATAGGTGCAGGATGTGGCGGATGATCTCCAGATGGGTGTTTCGGTCATGGTGTGGGATGTGGATTTTAATTCCTGAGAATGGTTCGTTAAAATGTATATTCCCACAGTAAAAAGTAACAATCAGCACAAAGAAAATTCTCATACCAGAAAAAAACATACCTGTACATTTCTCTGATATTAAGTACATGATAATCATATATAATAATCATAATGATGATGCAGGGAGCCTAGGTTTTTGAATTATCTTCATGAACTAAAACATCCATTGTTTTCCCCCATTGCGTACAGCACATGAGGATAGTAATCGCTGTGATATGTTTTGCCAATGACTGCTATTATTCGGAGGGTATTTATAAGAATAACTTATGCCGCATGGTCCAGTCTTCTGAATATTGCAAGCAATTTATTCACATCAATCTTCGCTTCTGTTTCTACTACGGTGAGGTGATGTGGAGTGAATCCTATCCGAACATGCATTTACATCACGCGTTTCATTGTTCATGAATTTATATTCAAACATGGCCTGTCCCTAACACTATTTTATGAAATGATTATATGTTCACCCTCATATGGAGTGGTTACTAATCTGTTAACAAAAGAATGGTACTAAAATTTAGCACTATATTTCCAAGTTACAGATTATAATGTGGCAAAATATTTTATCCCCTGACTAAGTACGAGTCAGGAATATGCGTAATCATTTGTATGTCCCCGCATGGATAAAACACCTTTCTATAGTACATAGATTATTTGCAGATTTCTAAGCATAAATAGTGAGATATTGTTCCCAGTGCCTAGAAGTTTTAACATAGGAATATGAAATTGACAGACACTAGTTCTTTACTATGAAGCATGAATCAGGGGTCTGCTCCTACATTGAGAAAATCTCTAGAATGTGTTTCAGACATGAGAGTTGATACTTTACAGTACACATAATATTCATAGATTATAGCACTACTAGTGAGATATAAGTTCATAATGCCTATACAAGATATTAACATATGGATTTGAAATTGTAAGACATAGGAAAAATTACAGCGTGGCGCCCACCTGTGTTTCCTTAGTAAACATCATCCAGCCTGGTTTAGGAGAATTGTAACTAATTCTTAATTAAACATACTGGTCTAGGTAATACATAAATATATCTTAATGATGTAGATAACATACCAATAGCTTGAAGAGAATCATGGTTTTAAAACAAACTACCTTCTCCCCGAAGGGAAAGGTCGACTTTCTTGTCAGTTCTCTTGACTAGAAATGGCCGCTTCAGTCTTTGTTTTCCCCCTCGCCAGGATTGGCCAGATAAGGGAGAGAAAACAAGCCAAACTAAATTTAGCTGTGCCACGGTCAGTCTATCGCTGTTTTATTTTCTCCTACATTAAGTAAGTTACTTAAACAGTAATTGTAAGGGTTTGTTTATTTTTAAGGGAGTCCATAAATAGGAAAGGGTAGGGACGTTTTTATTATACCACACATGGGACATCTTGCTTGTGATTGAGAAGTTTTCTGGAAGGATGTTATATGAGCGAGGTTCTGCAAAGGACATGCTCCTGAATGAATGAATGAGGGTGGAAAAAAAACATTTAAATTTGCACTCTATAACCTGGAACTCCAAAATGAAACAAGTGTAAGTTTTCTGCCATTGGGAATATTTTCAGCTGCCTTCATTCACTTAAATGTGTCCCTTCATTTCCAGTAAATTGTGAACCCATAATTTATTGTGAAACTTGGACAATGAGCAGTCAAGCTGAAAAGCATCTGATGGCTGCATAAATGTGGTTTCTGAGGAAATGCAAAGAATACCATGGACAGACAGAAAAACCAATGACCAAGTACTACAGGAGACAAATGAACATCGTAAACTGATTAGAGAAATTAGACGTAGACAGTCAAAATTGTTTGGACATGTTATGAGAAGAAATGGGTTCGAGAACTTAGTGACAACTGGCAAGATCGAGGGGAACAGACCAAGAGGAAGATCAAGAGGAAAATACCTGGATGGCTTGGCCACATGGCATGGACGGGACAGGAACACTGAGCTGATCCACGACACTGGTGATCGAGTGAAATGGCGAGTCATGACCGCACATGATTGATTGATTGAATTTATTGTTCAGTCATTGATAACACTGTGTCAGATGTGCATGCACAGTACAAGGTTGATTTAGTAGCACTGTATACCATATTTCAGACCATAATTAAATGGCTGGTTGTCAGTTTCAACCCAACTGGCCAGATATGCCCAGGTATAAAAATAGTGAAAATAATGCAAAATGCAAGCATAATATGGACATAGTGTAATGCGTGTGTGAGATTGCACACATATTAAAAAACACACACACAATGAAAAAGCATTTCTAATTTCTTTAGATGGTTTGTTACAGTTTATAATTTGCTGCCCAAGGCATGAAGGTGAGCAGGATAATAAACAGACTGATAGATTAGCTGCTGCGGCCCCTCGGGGCAGAGAGCTACTGTATTATAAAGGTGATATGATGACGGCTTTCTCAGATTTCAAGGAGGGTGCAGCTAAATGGATGGAATATTCATATCTAGAAAGACTGAATGTATAGAGAAAAAATGCCTGTGACTTTCAGTCAGATTACTACTAGGAATGATCAGTCTGGGAGCTCTTCGGTGGCTGTAGGAGAGGGGTATAGGGAAGCATGTGTGGGGATGTTAGACTGGTCTATTCAGAAGTTACTCAGCCCATCTGTTCATTTGATTTGTAATATTGGTGAGAACTTTCCCATGACTATTTTTTATCAGTTCACTTTGTTAATTATATTTTCCTACTGGGTTCCTTGTGGTGATGTAAAGGTCTGTGAAGTTTCATTTTGCCACTCATTCAATTCTGCAAATGTTTCCTGGACTCTGACTTTACGAGCTCGGGTTTTGCTATTATTTAAATTTGCATTTTTATTTTTCCTTCTATTCTTTGTACAGGTTTCGGGTGTTACCCATGCTTTATATTTTCCAGTGGCTTTCTTCAAGGACTTATATACTCAGTTCGATCCAAATGCTTATAACCTGTTGCCAGCAGTCTTCTGTACTCACCATGTCTACTAACTCTTGCAGGACCATGTTCTCATTAGAGATTGTCACCATAAATTATTCATTAGTTTCATACTTTTCTGTGATATCCCAAATTGTATTGATTTCCATGTTTATGAGATATGTATCTCTTGAGTTTCATATGGATTTTATCTTATCAGCAGATGGTGGTCTGAATCTACATCTTCTTCTTCAGCGTTCCGAGCCATTGAGGTTCTTTGCTGCAGATACAATCCGTCTCCATTCGTCTCTCTGGTGGATCTTCTCTTGCCAGTCGTTGATTCCAAGTGCTTGTAGGTCTGCACATGTATTATCTCTCCACCGCCTTCTTGGTCTACCCAATCTACATCTGCACCTCTAAAAACTACACATCATTTAGAAATGATCTAATTCTCTTGTTGATATGGTTTATTTGGTGTTGTGTGTTATGTATTATTTTATGTGGAAAGCTTTTCCACTTATGATATATTGATTCATTGTGCAAAAATTGGTTCATAGTTCTCCTTTTTTGTTAATTACCCCTAGTCCGTATTTCACTATGATCTCTTCATAACCTTTAATATCGCATTCTTTTTTGTCACTGTGGTCAACCATCAACATTTTGATATAGCCATTTCTATAATTACTAAATAGTATTTTGAAATTTCATGTAAAATTCCTCCTTAACTGGTTCATCCTTATCATTGATTGATACATAACACTGGATCGCATTTGCTATGTGTGTATGTGTGGTTCTAAATGTTGCTGTTATGTAATATAATACTGATGTTTTATTACAGGCTGCCATCTGTGAGAGGCAGTCGGGACTTAACTCTCGGTGGTATCCAGAAAAAAGTCTTCAAGCCAAATTTGGCAGCTATCAAGAAAGCTTCAAGCAAAGAGGAGTAAGTAACAACGCAGTCAGAAGTTAATCATGTTGTCTTTAAGCCACATAGTATTGTTTGTATGTTTTACTTGTGCATGATGAAATTAGTCTGTTGGAGCTCTGGTTAGGTAGTGATTAGTGCACTGGCTTGCCAGCACAGTGGCCCAGAACGTAGTGGTAGAATTTGATTTTTTATTTCTTTGGCCATGTAGAATTAGTACAATATAATTTTCTTTCTTTTGTTTTCGTTCACTCGCTTTGAACTCAACTGTAGTCTGTACACATGCTACTATAGTGCACTGAACTGAATTTTGTGTGTGGGTTAACTTTTTCTGTAACCTCAACTGTGTCCCTTGCTATCAGGCGAACCCACTCCGACTTCTGAGGTAGTACAGGATAATGGAAGGAAAGGAGGAAGGTAGTTGCTCACGCTGCCTTATGCTATGACCAAATACACGTGAAGACCGAACACTTCACACCTGCCTGCAGTGTCTCCCATGGGATTACTTTTACCTGCAATTTTACAGCTATTTCATCAAGATAACTTTTTGTTTTGGAACAGTTTATATATGTCCATTTTGCTAGCTTCTTTTATGGATGCTAAGTTAAACCAGTTGATGAGAATAGTATATGACCAGGGGATGAAAGCAGCAGTAAATGGGAGAATGAGAGCAGCAGGAAACTGAGAGATGAGAGTGAAGGTCAAGACATCATGAAAGTAGAGGGTGACAGCGGCATGAAACCAGGAGGTTGATATTGACAAAGAAGTAAGGAGAACTTAGAGACAAACCAAGGTAAAGGTTGTCAGAAATGTAGGGTAGATTTCTTAAGTTTATTTCCACAAGTTACAACCATTAATTTAACCCTTTAGTGGGCAAAGCGTCCGGGAACGTTTCTACCCCCGAACGGGCAAACGGTATGAAAGCGCCTATGACAATTATGCATTGTAAAAACGCGATCTCGCGGCTTTCCGAGACTCTTATTGTCTACTTTCGGTTTCGTCGACAGCTTGACAACGGGGCCGCCATTTGCAAGCATGTACTTTGAATTTGAAGAGATTTTTTGTATAGTTTTTGTGGGTTTTATGCTTTGTATTTCAAAATGGATTTCGACGATTCTTCAAGTGATAGCGGAGATTTCCCTGGGTTCAATTTAAGCATTGAAAGGCACGAATTTGACTATTAATCAGAGCTAGATATCGGTAATCAGCATTACTTTGCGTTAGTCGGACTTTAAAGAAAGTGATTATGATTCGGAAAATGTGTTTGTAAATTGCTTATAGATGACTAATAATCACAAACAATATATTGTATGACAATTTGTGTTCATATGTGGAATAGTGGCATCATTCACGTGAGTAAAACATTCTGCATGCTTTTCCCTTCATGTTGCTGTTTATTTGACTAAAATCTGTTGACTAATAACTTATATGTCATATTTTTACTAACCTAACCCAAAATTTTACTAAACCTCAAAATTCTTCTTGCCCATTCAGGGCTACAAAACAGACAAACGTCTGCTTGGTAAAGGGTTAAACAACTTTTTGCCTTACTGGGGATTAGAGTCCATGCCTTGAGAGTTCAGATTAGTATCCTAACTGCAGTGAATAATCTTGGAATGTAAATGAACAAATTTGGAAGCAATAGAGATATGGTTCCTGTGACGAATATTTTGAATTCCTTGAACAGCCAGAGTAACTAACAATGATTGCCTGAAAGAGGCTAATAAAATTAGAACACTATGTACAACAATAAGAAAGAGACAAACAGCTTTCTTTGGTCATGTGATGAGAAGAGAGGCATTGGAGAACTTTGTGACAGCTGGATAGATCAAGGGAAAGAGAGGCAGACCGAGAGAAATGATGTTGGATGGACTGAACGGTGGCATGGAGGAATATCATCAGTAGAGTTGATACAGAACACCAAAGACAGATCTGTGGACAGTCATGAACGCCTATGCCAGCTGGCATGGCACTTGACTAAGATGATCCTAACTGCACAGCCAAATACCCCACTGAAGGTGAAGTAAATAAAAACACTATTGCCATGTCAGTAGTTGACATTGGTTACCAGCTCTTAAATTCTTGTCAGAATTGTTTACAAACTGGTGGAGGTTATGAGGCATGTATATTTTGTTTGTGTGTTATTAATCATACAGATTTACACATAATTATATCAGAGTCATTACTGTACATTATAATAGTTCTTTTTCATTCCTCTTTTCTGGTGTTGCTTTGTTGCATTAACTTTTAGGTTTAGAAAGATTCCTTTTATTTTCCCCTGGGAGATTCTGTTTTGCTTTGTCTTTTCTCCAGACATGCATTCGGTTACCTTAGTTCTTCTTCTTCTTCTTCGTTCATCCGGATTTTTTTTCCGGATGTGACTGCGTTGTGCCTGTTTACAGCAGAGCTGCGTTCTTGCGCCGTTAGGCCGACACATCCGACTTCTGCGGGCATTTGTTGACCGGGTTAACCTTCCCGGGGCCTTAGTTCTACTACTGTCACCTTCACTTGATTAAAAATTAAGTTATATTATTCGTTGTTTTATGGCTGCGTATATTTTCTACATTATGTGTCATTCTTAGGTTGTCAAAACAGAACGTGTCAGTGGCTTCACCAAGCAGTTCCGATAGACATGAAGATGGTAAACGTTCAAATGGAGTGAAATCTGAGAGAGGCAGAGGTCGTGGCCGAGGGAGAGGACAGTTTGAAGACAGAACCATACAGCTGCAATCAGAGTTTGCCTACGGGCCTATGGCCAAAGCAGCGACTGTATCTGGTAAGTAACATGTCATTTACTGGAGATATAACCCCCCCCCCCCCCCCCCCCCCCCTTTTCCAGTTTCCATCCTGTTTCGGGATATTGCGGTCAACACCAGCATCTTTCAGCTGTATGTTGATTCCTAGGCTAGATTACACTCATCAGCATGCCACGACTTTTGGAGCGACCGGCTGCATACTCTCATAAGTCACTGGTGCGACTCGAACCGCTTCCAATTCTTGTGCACGCGCGTCAACCATGAGAGTATTCTGGATTACGGAGAAAGCTGCTAACCCCTCGGACAGGGAGCCAGCAAACATACCTTATGACTTATGTAAATAAGGGTTTAATGCAATCCCAAAGATGGAATCATGAATCATGGAATGTGGTTAACATCAATCAATTAGTACGAGTTATGGTGCTAACACATTGCTAAGAATATCTTTTATAATAAAATTCTTGTTGCTTAATGGCGTTCCCTTGTCGTTTTCATCTGTTTTTTGAAGGCTGCTTCATTTGTTTCTCTTTCAGCCCATGGTATTCTTTGCACTTTCCTCAAAAACATTTCCACTGCTATGCTATGTTTCTCAGCTTGTTTGGTTATTGTCCTTGTTTCACATTTTAATCTCTACTTCCCAGTCACTACTTGTGAATTTGTTTATGCTGTTTTGGTGGCCTCGATGGTTCCCCTGCAATTGATATTTCACAACCATTCAACAGTATATGTTCTATAGAGAAATGTATCAGTCATTTTGTATGATAACTCACATTTATAGTTTACTAGTTCATTTAATGAACATTGTATTTATCTATAATGTTCTTTATTGAATAACTTTGTGATAATTTCTCCCTAAATTCTAGGTTGGAGCAGAGGAAGTGGAGGAGGTGGTGGTGGAGGAGGTGGTGGGGGTGGAGGAGGAGGTGGGGGTGGTAGCAGAAGCAGTGAGGCAGATTCAATGTCTGCAAGGTCCATGAAATATGCATATGACACAGAAGATGACAGCAAATTGTTTGATGAACTAATGAGGGATGATGTGAGTACACTGTTTAGAACATTATAATCGTTGCATGTTCTAAAAGTATTGAGTGATAAACATTCAGTATCTATGTTCATGTGTTGACTTCTTGGTTTGTACTCAACTCTTTCTTAAGTAGCCTGGCCCTTTGCAGAACATTGCTCTCATCCCAGTGCACAGAAAAGCCTCTTAACTCTGGCCATTTCCGTGCCTCATGCCCGAGGTGAATGCATTGTCTTGTGTCCATCTTTGTGCTAGTCTACCCCTGCCACTTCCTCCAGCAACCACGCCTTCCATCAATGTTCTCTCCAAGCCACTGTGAGGTTTGATATGTCCAACATGTTTTAGTTTCAGAGGCATGAAGCTGTTTATGAGGCAGTGTTCTTCTATGGCTGTGGAAATGTGGTTTCTGAGGAAAATGCAAAGAATATCATGGACAGATAGAAAAACCAAGGAACAAGTCCTTCAAGAAACAAATGAAGATCGTAAACTGATTAGAGTCATTAGACGTAGACAGTCAAAGTTTTTTGGGCATGTTATGAGAAAAAATGACATGGAGAACTTGGTGACAACTGGCAAGATCGAAGGGAAGAGACCAAGGGTAAGACCGAGAAGTAAATACCTGGATGGCTTGGCCATGTGGCATGGTCGAGACAGGAACACAGATCTGATCCACGACTCTGGTGATCGAGTGGGATGACAAAACATGACTGCCCACGCTTATTGGCATGGCACATGATGAATGGATGGATGGTTCTTCTATGATCAGGTCTTACAATATCATTATTTTTTCTTCTTTTCAGTCCACAATATTCTAAGAACTCTTATGTCAGATGTCATCTCAAAGCCCCTGTTTTCTTCTTTAGTCTCACATCCATGTTGCCATGGGAAGATGCATGTTCTCAACAATTTTACTTTAACTTGCTTGATGTACTCTTTAAAATAGATAATAATTACTATGCACATTTCTTTTTTGTGGACGCTCGCTCGCTTTGTTACTCATGTATAGTCCATACACACATTTAGTACCACTGGACTGATTTTTGCGTGTAGATTAGCTTTCCCTACTACCAGTGTCCCTCACCATTAGGTGAACCCACTCCGACTTCAGAGGTATTTGTAATTTACATCCCCAAGTCAAGGACAAGAAGTCAGCATTTTAGTACAACTGGCAGGTGTAAGGGTTGAACCTCGGCATCAGCACACCGGATGTTTAAGAACAAGCTCTCTTATCCATTTGGTCTTGCTGTCCTCCATTATGCAAATGATTTTTTTGCATATTAATTTTTATATAAATTTGCATTCTGTTCATGTAGCAGTCACTTGTCTTGACAGCTGGAAACTGCTGTCAAAGGTGAAGGTTACAAACGCCCTATGCAGATGTGAAGGCAAGGGGAAACAATCACATTATATTCAAGGATGTTAGAGTTGTAAACAGCCATATGCAACATATTTTATAATGCATGAGATTTTTGTTGTCATAATCTGAATGAATGTTTGATATTTTGTTGTCACAGTTTATCTCAGACCTGTCATCGGGGGATCCTAACATGGCCCCAATTCGACTGCCACTGAACATAAACAGAACTGGAGTGAAACCGGAAGTCAAGCCTGAAGTAAAAGTGAAAGGTACACTAGGAAAATCAGAACCTTTTTGTTGCATGAAGACCGTTTCTTTTACTGTATAAGATGCCTCGCAGCAGTGCAAACTGATGCTGGGTTATACCATTTCATTATGTGTCTGCATATACGAGGGGAAGTCGATAAGTAAGTCACAAGTGGCTGTGGAAAAATAACTAATTATGATAACAACTTGAAACAAGTATATTTTTATACATACATTGTCCCTTTATTTCTCAACATAATTTCCACCAACATTGATGCACTTATCCCATTGTTTTATCAGTATTCCCAAACCGGCTGCATAGAACTGCAGTGCTCTATTTTCTAAACCACGTTTTTACTTCACATTCAACTTCAGCGTCATTCGTGAAATGTCTCCAGCCAAGGTCAGTTGATCATGCATTATGCTGTATGCTGAACCATGTGAGCACCCTATTGCAGATGGTACAGAGTCTATCGTTACTCGCCTGTCACCTCTAATCATCTCCTCCACCCGCTGCACGGATGCTTCTGTTGCAATCTCAACAGGACGACCAGATCGGATTTCTTTAACAATTTTATAGCGTCCATGAGAACATTTTTTACTCAGCTATGCACCGCTTTACAGGACAAACATTTGTCAGCTTAAACAGGGAGCATTTCCTTATGAACGTCCTTTGCAGGCAGTCCTTTCGCCCACAAAAAACGCACAACAGCACGTTGCGCTTTGATTGTACACACCGTAAGTACAGTCGCCATTTTGTTTATGTGCTGTGCATGTGCATGAGACACCTAGCGCCACCTGACAAATGGGAATATAAAGTTCGGTGTTGCTGTCACCTAATGACACCTGTAGAAAACACCAACTACATTGACCTGCCATCCCACAGAACTGTGTGACTTACTTATTGACTCGCCCTCGTAGTTATTTCAAATAGGCATTGAGACATATATTTCTAAACTCACCTAGGCCCAGATCGACTCGGCCTACGGTGTGTTCCAGGGGGTGTCTCGGGAAGTAAAGACAGCTGACGTGGTCATGACTACATTGCTGAAGTGCCAGCTTGTCTGTACAAATATGGAATTAGCAGCATATGCATATGGTCCTGTATTTTAATCTCTGCCTATAGGTGTAATTTATGGACACAGCAGAGATCAGAAATTTGAGGCTTGTGAGGTGTAGTTTGCTCAAAGAATACTGATAGTCTCATGGATGGTTAAGAGGACTAGTCATTGAGTGCTGCAAGAAGTTAATTCAGACAGGACAATCATTTGTTGGTCACATTGTGAGAAGGAAAGAATTGAACATCAGTGTGGTGACTGGGAAGATTGTAACAAACTCTTCTTCTTCATCGTGTGTCCATCCGAAATGTTTATTTTGGACATAAATACGTTGTGCCTGTTTACAGCAGAGCTGCGACATCTGTGCCTTTCAGCTCACACAAGCAACTTCTTCAGGCGTTTGGTTACTGGGTTAACCTTCCCTGACAGAAACTCTTAATTGTCTTACTTAGTAAAACATAGAACCTGCAGCTACTTTAAAGTGAATGGTGTGTTTGTCTATTTTAACTGTAGATATTCTCTAATGTAGTCATCTTTTAGTCACACACGTTTTACTAAATAAGCAAGCTGGGAGAGCATGTGATCAGACTCGTTACATGCTGGTCTCTGACACTCGGAGACAATAGTAATGCACAAGATTTTCATTTATTGTGGGTAGCATTTTAAAATCTCACCAGCTCACATCATGATGACCTTTTGTCTGTTAGAAACTGTTACCATTGTGTGCTTATTGGTCAGTGTGTTTACTTAATGACACAATGGTGCAGGTTCAATCCCCACTAGTTGCCACAACATTGTTCCTGACCAGTATGACTTTGTGGTCAACCTGTCACATTTAAGCTAGTATCTCTCTGGTCTAGAGGTTACACAACTTTCTCTGTAATCTTGTATACTCTCTAAGTAACGTGACGTTGTGTGAGAATTGGTAGTGGTTCTCTCCGTGTTGGTAACTTAAGGGTATTGAGCCGGCCGCTCAGAAAGCAGTGGCAAACTACAGAGCGTAATCTTGCCAAAAAATCAACAATCAGCTGAAAGATGCTGATGTTGACAGTGATGTCCTTTAAAGGATATGCGGGGAAGAAAAGATAATTAAGTTTTATCACAGAACAAGAGAGATGGTCACCCCACCTCTGACTTGACCTGTAATGTGGAAATCTGCTTCATACCTGTATCAGGATTATTTCTGCCTGGAAACTTGACCAAGGATGTAGAAATCTAATGCTTCATACCTGTATCAGGATTATCTTTACCTGGTGTCACTGACTAACACTTGTACTGTTTTCTTGTTTGCAGAGGAAGTGATGGATGTCGATGAGACTGATCTCAAGGTGGAATCAGGGGCTAGTCTGGTGGGACAGGTGCAGCAAAAGGCATCACCCTATCCTACAAATGTGAGAGAGATCCTCAGTGTATCCACCAAATCAGGTAGCTGCGATCAATGAATGTACAGATATCTTTGTCTGTCTATAGCAAGGGTCAGTGAATGTCAGTTGTCTTTGTCTGCCTATAGCAAGGGTCAATGAATGTCAGTTGTCTTTGTCTGCCTATAGCAAGGGTCAATTATACTAATTGTTCGATATTGATCACATTCCAAGGCTCCTGGAATTTTCGGGATTGCCATAAATATATGAATTACCAAAATACGATAAGTAGATTGTGAGCTTTACTAGAACACGATTACAAGAAACAAAATGAACGTTGCGGCCAAAGCCTTCGTCAGCACAGAACAAAACAACACAGACACCAAACTAATAAAACAATCACTACATAGACAATACAGAGGTTACCATATGCCATAAATATAGAATTACATAATTCAGGAAGTAAATCTCCAGTACCATATAATGTGTTCAGCAGTCTGGTGACTTGGTCTATTCCGTATTCTTCTAAGGCATTGATAATTTCTGTTGAGATGTTGTCGGGACCCGGGGTCTTGCCAGATTTCATATGGTTAAGAGCATTCTGAACTTCTATCTTCAGAATTGATGATCCTTCATTATTACTCCGAATATCATATTGTTCTTCTCTTGTATCATCATAAATGTTCTTCACATAATTTGACCATGTATGTAAAGTCTCATGTTTTTCTATTATGATTTTTCCATCTTTTGTTTTGTCAAGCTGAAAAACATCTGATGGCTGTAGAAATGTGGTTTCTGAGGAAATTGCAAAGAATACCATGGATAACCAGAAAGACCAATGAACAAGTCCTTCAAGAAACAAATGAGGATCATAAACTGATTAGAGTCATTAGACATAGACAGTCAAAATTGTTTGGGCATGTTATGAGAAGAAATGAATTGGAGAACTTAGTGACAACTGGTAAGATCAAAGGGAACAGACCAAGAGGAAGACCAAGAAGCAAATATCTGGATGGCTTGGCCTCGTGGCATGGTCGAGACAGAAACACAGAGCTGATCCACGACTCGGTGATCGAGTGAGATGGCAGAACATGACCGCCCACGCTTACTGGCATGGCACATGATGGATGGATCTTTTGTTTTCAGGCAGCCTGCTGATGTAGATGTTCTTTCATTAGTAAGCTCCTGAATTCTTTTGTGCATTAATTTGGTATTTTACTGTTATGTTGTTTTTCAATTTCTATGCAGTTATTTTCAATACGTGCTTCTTTTGCTTCTTTACATAATTTTCTGACTTTCCTGTGAATATGTTCATATTTGTCAGCCTATTTTTGTTGTGTCTTCTTGTTTCCATTAGTCTTAAAATGTCTTCAGTCATCCATTTCTTACAACCTACTTTCTTTAATTTTGGGATAGTTGTTTCTGCAGCAAAATTTATTTAATTCTTCAACATTTCCCATTGATCATCCACATCTTGAAATAAGATCTCTAGATCAGACAATATATCAAATCTGTTCTTTACGTCTTTGTTACAATTTTCTTGTATTTCGTTGTCATTTTTTAATGCACACAGATCATATTTAGTGTTTCCTGATGTATACTTGACTTTCTTTAACAGGCAATTCAGAAATAAACATCGTAATGGGTGACTTCAATGTGCCTATAATAAATCTGTGATAACTGTAACAGTCTGCATTTGGAACTGTTTTTGCGACTGTTAACACACTTCAAAACCTTCTGTTAATCAGGATGTAATCGATCTGGTTTCTAATCCTGCTGTCAGGACTTCTCCATGTCCATAATCTTCTGTGATGTTACTTAAACCAGGTGTTTCCGACAATCAGTTCATGTTCTTTTGCCCATTCTACAAGTCTGTATCCTCTCTCATTTCATTTACCTCTTTCATTTCGTTTTTCATTTCCGAAACCATGTTTACCTACTGTGCATCCATCACATTGATTTCCTGCTTTCACATTGAAGTCACCATTATGATGTTTATTTCTGAATTGTTACATTTCTTCAAAACATTACCAAAGAACGTTTCTGGATGCCTTCTTATATTTGTATACAATGTTCTGCTTTCATTCACCTTTTCCGGGGAATCATTGTTGGTTACTTTGGCAGTCTAAAGTTTCACAACATTTGTCTTAGAAACCACACGTCTCTTGCCTCAAAGCTGTTCCTAATTTGTTCAGTCACATTCTATACCTCTCCTGTTATGTTGTCAAAATATTGTCTTATATTTACCCTTATCCACATGTTTTAAATTCACACTTTCCCCCCTAAAATGTATTAAAATTAGTTGGGTCAGATTTAGTACAGAATGTTAGCAACAAGTGTTGATTAAAACAGGATAAAGTAAGACTACAGAATACAATAAACAGCCATGGATAGTTTATCTATGTGCTTGTTGACCATCAAAACAGCATGGGCCACTTTCTCAATTTGTGCTGTCGTGAAGGGGTTGATTGTTAACAATGAAATGGACATCGATCATGTTCAGAAAACAATGGAAAACTAGTGAACGTAAACTTACCTTGTCAATCACAAACGGCCACAAAAATGCTGGGGTTAACTGCAACATCCTGTAAAGTGTAAACAACAGACTATTTCTCCTTTCTCAAGGCATATATTGTTACTTGTGGTAGTTCTTGCATAAAAGGACACATTGATATGCTGTAATAATGTGTGATTGTTCATTAAATTTATTTTATTTGCAGAGAAAGGAGAATTATTGTTTATTCAGTTTCCAGACACCCTTCCGGGACTGCCCGCTTCCGTCCCTTCAGACGAAAGGTCAAGACCTTCTACTAGTAGCGCTTCAGTACAGGAGGATGAGGTATAAACAGATTAAGGACGATGTTCATTTTGTCATGTTATTTTTGTGTGTTGTCAGTAACATAGACATTTTATTTGAGATGGTACTTCAAGTTTACAGTTGGTGTCCACACAATACAGAGAGCGACAGTTGCTAGTTATAAGTCGACCTGTTTATCAGCTTTCCCTTATATGGCAGTGAGACCTAGACCATTTATGTCCAGCAAGAAGACAAACTAAACACCTTTCACTTACGATGTTGTATTGTATTTTATCACATCTTGGACATCCCTTCACACAGTGGTCAAAATACCATGCACACGCTTGTTAGATGAAATAGAATGCGATGGCTTGGCCCTTCATCCGCATGCCATATGGACACATCCCAAGGGACATTCTCTAAGGTTATTTGGCAAACAGTAACAGAAGAATTGGAATTCACCGCTACCGGGAAGGTTAACCCGGTCAACAAATGCCCGACAGAAGTCGGATGTGTCGGCCTAACGGCGCAAGAACGCAGCTGTGCTGTAAACAGGCACAACGCAATCACGTCCGAAAAGAAACTCAGGATGAGCGCAGAAGAGGAAGAAGAATTCACCGCTATAGTTAAAAATATGAGCAAGTGAGACATCACAATGTTAGGGATAGACTCCACAACCTAGGAGGAAAAAAGCTTCTTACAGTAACATGTGGGAATGCACTGCAAGGAATCACCTTGAACTCAGTGAAAGGTGACTACCTCGACAAGTAGGAGGATAGAACAACCGCAAGGAACACCAGGCTGTGTGGCTGGGGACTTCCTGCCTTTAGGGCATGTTAAATTTATAATACAGAAGACGGCAATTATGTTATTGTTATAATACTTGTTGTTAACATACAGTTGCCTGTTGGCCCAGTGATCCTGGATTCATCCTGGAAAAGACAATGAGAGAAGATTCTTGACAGCCTTTTGTCGAGGCATGGGAAGGTATCAGCACAGGAATTGATATATGCTGTTGGAGATCGCAAGATGTGAACCATTATCTTCCAATCATGTCAGCAAGTGACGTGATGAAATATATATATGTATTTGCATATGTGAAGCACACCATATATTCAGCACATATTGAAAAAAGACTAACTTACCTTGACAAGCTGGTAAATTTTGCTATTATCTAATTATTCTGTTGGTTTCATTTCAAAATGTTTGAAAATTACATTAAACATTATTTAAATGAACAAATTAGAAACATGAACACATTAACAGCAGATGTATCATGTTAGTTAGGGCACTACATTGTTATTTTGTTTCTTATTATTTTTGACACACATTATTATGAACGTTCCTTTTCTCTTGTATCAATAGCTGGTGGCGAGACTAGGTTCCTGTCAGCTCAAGGACTGCACTGAAGGCTACATGGGCAAGCTGAGAGTGTACAAGTCTGGGAAAGCTGAGTTGCTTCTGGGAGACAATGTCATGGAAGTCCTGCCAGGCATCCCAATTAACTTCCATCAGGTTTGAACTGCTTTTGTTGTCTCCTTTTATTGTGTTCATTGTATTATTTTACTTAATTGTCTGCAAGTACCAGGTATTTTTTTTTGCAGAACGTCGCTCTCTTCATGGCACGCCATTTCTCTCACTTTGTGCCCAAGGTGTCTGTAATGCTTGGTGTCCAGCTCTGGGCTGGTGGACCCCTGCCTCATCTTACAGTAACCAGGTCTTCCATCACTGTTCATTCTAAGTTTAATATGGCCAAAATATTATAGTTTCCGAGACCTGAGCCAGTTTACTTCAATGTTCAAGTCTTATCAGATTTAAGCATTTTCTTTTTCTTCTTAGTCCACGATATTCTAAGAATTTTTCTGTACCATTTCAGCTCAAAAGCCTCAGTTTTCTTCTTTCATGGTTGTGAAATGATCTATGACTCACATCCACATGTTGCTATAGGAAAGATATGTTCTCATAAATTATACTTTAACTCTTGTTTGCTGGTGTTTGTTTTGGGTTCTTAATACTGTTTAATCTCTGCATTTTACTTGGTATGTTTTCTTACAACTAAAAAAGGGGGCGGGAGCATTGAGATTTGCATCTTCAGCTTCATTCATGTGGTTACAGTGGAGTTTGGATAAGTAGAAGTCACAGGGGCCGAAGGAATTTGTTCTACTTACCAGAAATTCTACTTATCCTGACTGCACACATTTACACTAATTTACACTAATACCATGCAGCAGCATTGAGTAAAATGATTGTACCACTTAGGAAACACAGTGAACAAATAAATAGCAATACAATATCAGAAATGTTGAAATGTTTAGTTATTTTAGAAAGCGGAACATGAAAGTCATATAATAATGTCCAAATTAATTAAAGAAAAAGTCTGTGATTTTGCTTTGCTTCTTGACTTGTGAAAAATGTCTTCCCATGGCCTGTTTAAAGGCACAAAATGGTGTGACTGCATCATCTGAACATCCAGTCTGCATCAGTGTAAATGTCAATTTTGTCAATCCATGCCAAAATATCTGGCCGCGATACAAGCTGTTCTTGCAGCCCACAGGCATCCTCATCGTCAGAGTCAGGGTTGGAAGGGTCTGTTGGTTGAATGACTGCCATTCATAGCCCTATGATATATAATCTATAATATAATATCCAACCAGCCAGCACTATCATTTCCAGTCTGTCTGACCTCCAAGACGTGCAAATTCTTCTGCTTTCGCAATAAGTAAAGGCCCATTTACTGGTACATTTGCCAATCTAATCACAGTGGACCATTTTAAAAGGGCAGCATCAACAAAATCACACGCAGCAGTTCTAGCTCACTGTCTATCACTGTCGATTTGACATTCGAAAAACAATTTTCTGTGGCAGTCTTTATGCTTTAAAATGCCGGAAAGTGTCAATATTGGAATATCAAATTCTCTAGCTATATTCACTTTCTTCTTCCCACTATGTTCAACCTCTTCCAACAGCTCAATCTTTCTTTTTAAAGTTAAAGTAGTAAGCTTTCGTCCACTAGCAGCCATTGTTAACATGTAGCGAGATATCGTATGTGCGAGATTGTTGTTCTCCGAGCTGACTAAAAATAATTCTTTCGCGAAACAATTTTTTTTTGGGGTGTGAAATGAACAGTTCGACTTAAACATGAACACTTATATAGTTGGTATTCATTTTTATGTTTGACTAATCCGAAAATTCGAGATAACCAAATTCGACTTATCAGGACATTTTATACAATGATAAAGAAGGATAATAGCCGGGACTAAGCCAGTAATGTCGACTTAAGCGAAATTCTACTTACCCAAGTTCGACTTAAGTGGACTCTACTGTATTTTGAATTTTGTGTTGCTACAAAAGGTATTTGGTGTTAATTAACTTTGGGATATCGTTCATTGTCATAAAGTTTTATGGGATATCATGCCTTGCCACCATGTTTATCTAACCAGTGTTTGTGATCTTGTCTACAGGAACTGGTGTCTATACACACTGAGGACAGCCCGGGTCAGATGATTGTTCTGGGTCCGGTCAGCCATAAACTTGTGATCACCCCAGACTACAGTAACCTTCTCAGCCATGTGAACAAATATTCCTGATACTTGTTGATGCATTTTTTGTGTCATAATATTTATCCACACAGCTAGAAAGTTTCTGAATGTTGTCTGGTTAGTTTGGTGACTGTACATGAAGGATGTAAGGAATAGAATGACAAGTCCGCAGAAGTCGGATGTGTCGGCCTAACGGCGCAAGAACACAGCTCTGCTGTAAACAGGCACAACGTGATCACGTCCGAAAAAAAGTCTGGATGAGCGCAGAAGAAGAAGAATGACAGATTAGCACAAGTTGATAATGAAGGTTGTGTGGTTGTTGTATCCACATACAAGTTGTTTGAAACAGAATATTAGTATTTCAGACACATATAGTGGTTAGTGCACTAGTCTGCCAAGACAGTGGTTCTGGTTCAGTGTCTAGTAGATGCCGGACCATCTTTCAGTCTTTGGGAAGTCCTGTGCAATCAACAGGTTTTAAAATGTCCTCCTTTGCAATTTCTCAACCCCATCATAAACTATGGTAATACAGTTAACAAAGATACTGAATTCGACATACAGCAGACAATTGTTCAAATATAATTAGGCCTTAACAATTAGGCTGTTCCGGCCAGTGTTGCACAAACAGAAAGAGTTAGTTTTACATTTGGAAATTATGGTGGGTATAACAAATACTCCACATTCAAACAATACCTGAGACAATATGTCTTCAGTCACAGTTTTATTCATTTATTCACTTCATATGATTTATAACTCTGCAGTACAAGGTTCTGTGAATTATGCCAGGCAATAAATCGTGCAACTTTTTGTTTGTGGCTTTTGTGTTTAAATATTGCTGAATATTACTTTGGCCATTCCTGTTCTGTCTTATTTCTTTTTCTTCCTCACATCTGCTGTTATTAGTTAGCAAGAAAAACTGACAATCCTACAAAGGCTTGTCCTGCCAGACATGCCCAAATCATTCTCTAGATCTGTCCGTTATCTTTCCAGTCATCACTCATATGATTTCCTCACTAGTTGTTAAGTCACATCACATCTGCCGTTTCATCACTTCTATGTGTATTTATATATTATTAATAAACTGTTATTATAATTTATAACTGTTCATTGTTGAATTGTGCTTTCCAAATGTTTTGTCCAAGTATTCCCTCGGTATACTGGCTCCTTGACAGATGATAATTTGTTACATTGTGCTTAAAAAAAGACATAATAACTGCAACCCATGGCTTTAGCGAATGTGAATGATCAGACAAATTGGAGCTGTAAATGTTCGCCCACAATTTATGCATGTGAACACATGGTCATTTCCACCATCACGCAGACAAGGACTTATAATCCGTAACTGCTACCTATCGCTTTGAATCTGAGACTGGTTAAGATCAGGGATGGAGTTATACCTCTCCATAGCACAAAGCCTGGACTAAATTGTAGAGACCAAGTGTTGCCCATGCAGCATGATTCCTCTCTCAGCCTGCTTAGTTTACTCCAGAGGAAAGGTAACACCAATATGCCTGGAATAAGACAAGCTCCAGGGCTTCATGGAGGGGGTATTCCTTGTCTGCGGCCACTCTGAGATACGACATAGCATGCAGCATGTTGAACCTTCTGCAATTGTTGCCCAAAGCTAGAACGTATCTTCTGCAGCTGCTGTGGTGTCTCTTGTGCATCCCAGATAATCTGCATAGTTTTATTCTGAAAGAGAGTGATAGAAGGGCAGAATGTTAGACAGGTCTGCGTGCCCAATTCTTATCCCTTTGAAAATAAAGTTTGTTGTTCTGTACACGCTCTAGTTTCACCAGCTGACTCTTACACTGTGAGCAGATCCCATTCCATACTCAGTTACTGAATCAGATGTTAATAGAATATGAACATTCTTTACTCCATGTCCATTGCTGCCATAGATTTCAGTGCATCGAGTCCCTTCTGAGATATCTCATAATTCCTTCCACATGATCCTAGAACAACAGTAGTCTGTTGATGGCTATCTGCATGTACCTCAGTCCACTGTCTCTGTCTGCATTTCTGCAATTTATTTTGAGGCCTAGGATGCCTGCCTTAACAGTACTGTTGTCCACAGAGCACATTAATACAGAAGCCTTTTCTCGGTTGATGACACCACCCATCTCTGTGCACCAGCCCATCACATCACCCTGTCTGCACCAGGCCATCACACTGCCCATCTCTGTGCACCAGCCAGTCATACCACCCATGTCTGTGCACAAGCCCATCATACTGCCCATGTCTGCACCAGCCCGTCACACTGCCCATCTCTGTGCACCAGCCCGTCACACCATCCTTGTCTGCACCAGCCCGTCATACTGCCCATCTCTGTGCACCAGCCTGTCACACCATCCATGTCTGTACCAGCCCGTCACACTGTCCATCTCTATGAACCAGCCCGTCACACCACCCATCTCTGTACACCAACCCATCATACCACCCATGTCTGCACCAGCCCGTCACACTGTCCATCTCTGTGCACCAGCCCATCATACCACCCATGTCTGCACCAGTTTATCACACCACCCATGTCTGCACCAGCCTGTCACACTGCCCATCTCTGCACCAGTGCCTGTCACACCACTTATGTCTGTTCACCAGTTGATCACACCACCCATCTCTGTGCACCAGTCCATCCCTTTGTTTACTTTCTCCTGCCATAATGGCGCTAGTTTTGCCCTGTCTCTCCCCTGTCTATACGCAATGCCATCATCTGTAGATGTCCGCATCCTTCCAATCCCTGGTGCTTCAATGCTGCAGCTTTGTTAGTATAAACATTGAATAGTCCAGGCGAGACTGCCCATCCTCGTAGCTCCGAGTTACGTGAACCTCAGCACAGATCAACCCTACGAGAGTACATTACTGCTATCAAATTTCCCCTCATTAACATCAAAAGCAAATGTTGCTGCATTAGACTAGGTGTCTTTCCCTGGCCGGTAACTCCCCATCCCTCTTTGGAGCAGGCTGTCCCCTTTCCAGTTATACCTGCAGCTTAACAGCAACAATCTTCAACACTTTACCACATGTATTCTACTTCTTATCCGTCCTTTAGCCTTTGAGTCTTGAGTGGTCTTTGCCTGTCTTAGTGAAGAAGTCATCATGCGCCATGCCGATTAGTGTCTGCGGTCATGTTTCGCCATCTTATACGATCACCTGGATCGTGAATTACAACATGTAGTCATTTCCTTAAAGACTCCATCTCTCATATCTTTCATATGGACGCACCTTATCCCGTCAGGCCCTAGAGCAGTGTCCTTTAACAGTTGCCTGCCATGGGTCTATGATGTGACAGCGTCGTCACATTGCTTGAGGGCCAGGAGCAATAGGAGGCCAGTCTTTGCCTCACTGTGACCAGCGACGAGCCCAAGCATCGAACCCGCGTCCGATCGTGCTCAGGGCATTACCGGCGCAGTTCGCTATCAACTTCGTAAGCGATCACAGTGCCGTTTTGTTTTGAATATAAATGTTATTGACGGGTTCTAAGAATATCTTGGATAAAGAAAAGAACAAATGCATCCACACTTCTAGAGCTGAATTTTGAAGAAGGTTGGCTATTAAAGACGATAAAACAAAGAAAATTGAAATATTTTGGTCACTTGAAACGTCACGGAAGTTTGGGGAGAACAATAATGGAGGTGTACATGCCTGGGAAGAGAGGAAGAGGAAGGCCAAAGAGAAGATGGGTGGCGGATGATCTCCAGATGGGTGTATCAGACGCGGGACATCTAGTTTGTGATTGAGAGGTTTTCCGGAAGGTTGTTATGGGAGCGAGGTTCTGCAAAGGACATGTTACTGAATGAATGAATGTTGTATGTTCTACTTGTGTGACCTCTTCATAGCTGGCATCCTCGATGAAACCTGTTGGATGCTCTCTGACGTCTCCACCATATGATCGGTCTGTTATAAATCTTCCCAGGAAGACTTCACCTTTCTCTTCGTCTGTTGTCATGAGCATGCCGTTATCCCGATATACTGTTCCCATTGTGCTAGGCTGGTCTTTTCTACGCATTTGTCTGTGTAATTTCCAGAATCTACTCAATGTCTTATCAACTCCCAACTATACCATGAAATGATCCCATTGAGCTTATTTGGCCTCTGCTGCACAGAATGTGCCCCCCCCCCCCCCACTTTTTACTTTTCAACTCTTTCCGCCTTCTCCAGTCTCTCTAGTGTGCTTTGGAGTGTATGTCGCAGTTTCTGTAATCCATTTAATTACAACTCTCTTTAACTTCGACTCTTGTTCTACTTCGGGGGTCCATCGTGGAAGCTGCACAAAAGAATTCACTGTGGCGAGTACAGGGGGTAGTGGCATGACTAAGCGGTGTCGGTGTCCGCTTCTGACACCAGAACGAAGACATCCACAAGGCCGAGATCTGTGCTGAGACATGAATGCAGCCGTGACTTTGCAAAGCAGATGGTGATGATGATGCCTTGGACTCAAAGCTACTGGGTTCGTTTCCCTGCATTATGACGGTGTTTGCGAAAAACGTTTATTTCTGATATTAAAAATTCTTCATCTCTTGGCTAGCGAAATCAGTTGGAAGATTCTATGTGCATCTTGCGCGTGTGAAATTTTCAGGGTTGGTTGGAAATCCAGAGGAGTAGGCCATAAAGCAACGCCCTGGCAAAATTGTTGCAAGAGGGCAAAGTAGATTGAGCCCGTTACCTTTAATGGAATCTGTCTGAAGACTGAAATAAGTAAGCTTTACACAAATACTTGCAGAAGTTGGATACTGACTGGTCTGTGAGTAAAGACAGGTACACAACTGGGCGGGGGGACACTATCCTCAAACTGAGGAGCGAACAAAGTGTTAATTCTGTGTTGACATTGAAGTGCCCTGTAGATGTACGCTGTAGGCTTGCTGTTACTTACTGGGAGCCGTGATGGCGCAGTGGCAAGAAGATCGCTTAAAAGTCGACAGGGTCGACTTAATTGCACCGGGTTTTTATCACATATGGCTCAGTCTCTTTCCGCAGTGCGGAAAGCGTCACACTGAGCACCAACTCCGTAGCCCACAGGAGTCTCCGAAAAAAAAATGCATTTGTGAACCGAAGAACGCGGCCTGGAATCGAGCTTACAACCTTCGGAACCCGAGACAGACGGCTTGACTTCATCGCCACGGAGAGTCCCCCGCCAGATCTTGTGTGTGTGTTTTTTAAATTTATTTTTATTTATTGGCTTGAGGTTCTAGATCGACCCAGTCTACAACGGGATTCCGGGAAATGTCCCTGGCAATAATGGCGACCAGCATAATATTTACCCCATCATACAACATATCAAGAATAGAAACAATCAGACATGATTACATCAGAACTAAATTGAGGGTAGTAGCAGCGCTATATTGCATTAGAAAATAGCAGATGAAATGGTTCGGCCATATAACTAAGCTACCAAATGACAGTGTACTGCAGCAAGCATTGACGTGTAGACCAAACTGAGTCAGAAGAAAAGGTCAATCATGTAAACGATGGACAAAGAGACTCCTTGGGAATGTCGATATATGAAGCCCATAAACGGGCACTCTCTCTCTCTCTCTCTCTCTCTCTCTCTCTCTCTCTCTCTCTCTCTCTCTCTCTCTCTCTCTCTCTCTCTCTCTCTCTCTCTGTTTATACTTGACCTCAACATCGCAAGGTACAAGAGGAACAAGATGAAATGCAAGTGTTGACTGGTCTATGGACATATGGGACAGGAATGATATACCCACAATGCCTCATAGCCATGACATGTAAAATGATCTTTCACTGTTATGTGTTATTCTAATATCCGCCTTCAGGTGGTCACTTTATCTGTGTACCTCTATGACCCAGAAGTTAGCGGTTTCATTACCAGCGAAAACCAGGCCATTTGTACAAGATGTGTGGGTTGCTAATGAATGGTAACAAACATACGCCCTCCTGATCACCTGTGCAACCATCTAGGATACAGAGGGAATGTAAGCAAGTTGCGGATGTCAAAAACACCACGGCAGCTCGGAATCTCAAGTTGTTCGTTAGCCTGGAAAAATTATTTTGAAGGTGGAAATACCTACTCTTTGATTGTTCGGGTCTGTTACATTTGACAGAATTTGTGTAGAAAAGGTAACAGTACATGGATACTTGAGGACACTTACTTGGACAAGTCCATTAATTGACATGACACGTCATTTCTGGTCGGGTCTAATGTGACGAATGAAATAAAAATATGAGACACCGACTAATTTTATAGCAGGAATCTGCTGTGAGTATGTACAATTTTGAGATCATCGTATTTTTAACCATGTGTATGAAACATTCAAAATTGGCGAATCAGCCAGTTGCACATGTGGATTGACACCGCAGGCAGCAGATCACGTACTCCAAGACTGCCCAAACTACGACATATCTAGGCAAACCTTCTGGCCTAGAGAAACAACTCGTGGGAAGATAAACTGTTGCACCACGAATGAACTTTAAAAAAAAAAAAAGACAGGAAATTCACACAAGAGTCAGCAATGCAGATACAGACAAATCTTAAGCGAAAGGGAAGAAGAAGTCGCATTTTAGGCCTGAGTACACGGAGGAATAGTCGTAGCCTTGACCTTGCTAGATTTAGAAATCAATAGTGACCAGGGGAGGGGATCACTCCTCACATGGCGAAAGAGCGGGTGCATGCCATTGTTAGCATAGCGCCCTAACCATTACACTTTCGCCCGCTACCAGTTACCAACTGTCTACCTCGAGTCTAATGCACGAGGCTACCTCGAGTCTATCCACGTCAGATTGGAAAATCTGACGTGGATAAGGCCCAAGGTTCGTACCGGAATACGATCAGCGTTGCCTGTTGTGGGCTTTGTTCAATCTTCACACCTCAAATCCTGAAACAACCAAATAAATCAATTTGATTATTGCTCTCTGGACTTTACGTTTTCCGCGTTGCGGAAAGAGAATGAGCCATATGGGATAAAAAAAAAAAACCGATGCAATGAAGTCGACCATGTCGACTTTTAAGCGACTTTTATTTTTTTGAATTGTGTTCACAACCCGTTCGCACAGTGTCGATCACAACTAGGTGCACACATTCACATGGGGAAGACAAAGATAATAGACTAAAGTTAATAAATGAAAACCCGATCTCCATTGCTAAAACCTCATTTTAAGAGGTGGAATCCTACACACAATGTAGACAAAAAAATGAAGACAACAATATTAAAATAGAATTCACAAGGCAAGAATAGCTTTCATAACATTAGAAACTTTGTTGGAGTCAAAAGAAATTAAATCTAGTACCAGACATGAAATATTGACATCTGAAGTCGGAGTGGATTCGCATGATGACCAGGGACACTGGTAATAGAGAAAGCTAATCCACATGCAAAATTCAGTCCAGTGCTATCTACTAGCATAGTAGTGTTTATGAACTACGCTTGAGTTCAAAGCGAGTGAGCGCAACAAAAAAAAAAAAAAATTAAATATTGAACTGTAAATCAGCACTGCTATATGGAGAGGATACATGGAAGAACGACTAAACCAATTACTAATAAACTATTAATAATAACGGGCGCCGGTGCAGAATAGAAAGATTGAAATAGTATACAGAAACACTGATGCGGGTCCTATGGAAGGAACTAGGCTAGGGGTTGGCAATGTATTTGGAGCGTTGTGACAAAATAATGTTGCAAAGTTACCCAGCGTACCAACCTAAGTCTACCATAATCTAATCCATATTAGTTTGTCCAAATGTTTTAAAACGAGTGTATATTAAGTTAAATTTACTAAATGAAAACCCGATCTCCATTGGTAAAACCTCATTTTAAGAGCTGGAATCCAACACACATGTCAATAAGAATTCATAAGGCAAGAATAGCTTTCATAACACTAGGAAATTTGTTCAAGTCAAGAGAAATTAAATCTAGTACCAAACATGAAATATTTATCTCTGAAGTAGGAGTGGATTCACATGATGGCCAAGGACACTGATAATAGGGAAAGCTAATCCACACGTTCCATTGGCGTATGTTTACCTAACCATGCCTTCCACAAAACGGGAAGTTGACAACTAGCCAATTTGGGTGGCTCCCTTCGAGGCAGCGAAGCGAGCCGAT
Organism: Cepaea nemoralis; assembly: GCA_014155875.1. Classification (NCBI taxonomy): domain Eukaryota; kingdom Metazoa; phylum Mollusca; class Gastropoda; order Stylommatophora; family Helicidae; genus Cepaea; species Cepaea nemoralis. The sequence continues at coordinate 426,818 of JACEFZ010016152.1, forward strand.
CGATTAACGGACATTGCGGTGATCGAGGTGGGAAGGACAATGGGTGGGCCAGTTATTATCAACGCCATAAGAGACGATACACAATTGACGATTCTAAGAATCTGCTTTCTTGTCCATGGTGAGGGAGATTGGAGTGAAAGCAGAAAGCCACCAGGCATGAACTTGATGTCAAAAGCACAAGACTTTTGATTAACTAACACAGAACAGGTACCACCAGTCGAGACACGCTGGCAGAGATGTTAAGGTCAAGTTAAGCAGGAGATCGGAGCACCACTGGTCATGTCCGAAGTGCGACGATGACGATCTTCACTCATCTTTAATCACAGTCTGTCAGATTACTACCCAACAACTTGTAAGTACGATTCTTCCTCTTCTGCTTGTCAGATTACTACCCAACAACTTGTAAGTACGATTCTTCCTCTTCTGCTTGTCAGATTACTACCCAACAACTTGTAAGTACGATTCTTCCTCTTCTGCTTGTCAGATTACTACCCAACAACTTGTAAGTACGATTCTTGTCTTCTGCTTGTCAGATTACTACCCAACAACTTGTAAGTACGATTCTTGTCTTCTGCTTGTCAGATTACTACCCAACAACTTGTAAGTACGATTCTTCTCTTCTGCTTGTCAGATTACTACCCAACAACTTGTAAGTACGATTCTTCTCTTCTGCTTGTCAGATTACTACCCAACAACTTGTAAGTACGATTCTTCCTCTTCTGCTTGTCAGATTACTACCCAACAACTTGTAAGTACGATTCTTGTCTTCTGCTTGTCAGATTACTACCCAACAACTTGTAAGTACGATTCTTCCTCTTCTGCTTGTCAGATTACTACCCAACAACTTGTAAGTACGATTCTTGTCTTCTGCTTGTCAGATTACTACCCAACAACTTGTAAGTACGATTCTTCTCTTCTGCTTGTCAGATTACTACCCAACAACTTGTAAGTACGATTCTTCCTCTTCTGCTTGTCAGATTACTACCCAACAACTTGTAAGTACGATTCTTGTCTTCTGCTTGTCAGATTACTACCCAACAACTTGTAAGTACGATTCTTCTCTTCTGCTTGTCAGATTACTACCCAACAACTTGTAAGTACGATTCTTGTCTTCTGCTTGTCAGATTACTACCCAACAACTTGTAAGTACGATTCTTGTCTTCTGCTTGTCAGATTACTACCCAACAACTTGTAAGTACGATTCTTCCTCTTCTGCTTGTCAGATTACTACCCAACAACTTGTAAGTACGATTCTTCCTCTTCTGCTTGTCAGATTACTACCCAAGAACTTGTAAGTACGATTCTTGTCTTCTGCTTGTCAGATTACTACCCAACAACTTGTAAGTACGATTCTTCGTCTTCTGCTTGTCAGATTACTACCCAACAACTTGTAAGTACGATTCTTCTCTTCTGCTTGTCAGATTACTACCCAACAACTTGTAAGTACGATTCTTCCTCTTCTGCTTGTCAGATTACTACCCAACAACTTGTAAGTACGATTCTTCCTCTTCTGCTTGTCAGATTACTACCCAACAACTTGTAAGTACGATTCTTCCTCTTCTGCTTGTCAGATTACTACCCAACAACTTGTAAGTACGATTCTTCGTCTTCTGCTTGTCAGATTACTACCCAACAACTTGTAAGTACGATTCTTCCTCTTCTGCTTGTCAGATTACTACCCAACAACTTGTAAGTACGATTCTTGTCTTCTGCTTGTCAGATTACTACCCAACAACTTGTAAGTACGATTCTTCCTCTTCTGCTTGTCAGATTACTACCCAACAACTTGTAAGTACGATTCTTCCTCTTCTGCTTGTCAGATTACTACCCAACAACTTGTAAGTACGATTCTTCCTCTCTGCTTGTCAGATTACTACCCAACAACTTGTAAGTACGATTCTTCCTCTTCTGCTTGTCAGATTACTACCCAACAACTTGTAAGTACGATTCTTCCTCTTCTGCTTGTCAGATTACTACCCAACAACTTGTAAGTACGATTCTTCCTCTTCTGCTTGTCAGATTACTACCCAACAACTTGTAAGTACGATTCTTCCTCTTCTGCTTGTCAGATTACTACCCAACAACTTGTAAGTACGATTCTTCTCTTCTGCTTGTCAGATTACTACCCAACAACTTGTAAGTACGATTCTTCCTCTTCTGCTTGTCAGATTACTACCCAACAACTTGTAAGTACGATTCTTCCTCTTCTGCTTGTCAGATTACTACCCAAACAACTTGTAAGTACGATTCTTCCTCTTCTGCTTGTCAGATTACTACCCAACAACTTGTAAGTACGATTCTTCCTCTTCTGCTTGTCAGATTACTACCCAAAACTTGTAAGTACGATTCTTTCTTCTGCTTGTCAGATTACTACCCAACAACTTGTAAGTACGATTCTTTCTTCTGCTTGTCAGATTACTACCCAACAACTTGTAAGTACGATTCTTCTTTCTGCTTGTCAGATTACTACCCAACAACTTGTAGTACGATTCTTCCTCTTCTGCTTGTCAGATTACTACCCAACAACTTGTAAGTACGATTCTTCCTCTTCTGCTTGTCAGATTACTACCCAACAACTTGTAAGTACGATTCTTTCTTCTGCTTGTCAGATTACTACCCAACAACTTGTAAGTACGATTCTTTCTTCTGCTTGTCAGATTACTACCCAACAACTTGTAAGTACGATTCTTTCTTCTGCTTGTCAGATTACTACCCAACAACTTGTAAGTACGATTCTTCCTCTTCTGCTTGTCAGATTACTACCCACAACTTGTAAGTACGATTCTTCCTCTTCTGCTTGTCAGATTACTACCCAACAACTTGTAAGTACGATTCTTCCTTCTCTGCTTGTCAGATTACTACCCAACAACTTGTAAGTACGATTCTTCCTCTTCTGCTTGTCAGATTACTACCCAACAACTTGTAAGTTACGATTCTTGTCTTCTGCTTGTCAGATTACTTACCCAACAACTTGTAAGTACGATTCTTCCTCTTCTGCTTGTCAGATTACTACCCAACAACTTGTAAGTACGATTCTTCCTCTTCTGCTTGTCAGATTACTACCCAACAACTTGTAAGTACGATTCTTGTCTTCTGCTTGTCAGATTACTACCCAACAACTTGTAAGTACGATTCTTGTCTTCTGCTTGTCAGATTACTACCCAACAACTTGTAAGTACGATTCTTCCTCTTCTGCTTGTCAGATTACTACCCAACAACTTGTAAGTACGATTCTTCCTCTTCTGCTTGTCAGATTACTACCCAACAACTTGTAAGTACGATTCTTCCTCTTCTGCTTGTCAGATTACTACCCAACAACTTGTAAGTACGATTCTTCCTCTTCTGCTTGTCAGATTACTACCCAACAACTTGTAAGTACGATTCTTCTCTTCTGCTTGTCAGATTACTACCCACAACTTGTAAGTACGATTTCTTCTCTTTGTTTCCCAAACTTTAAACGATTCTTTTCTTCTGCTTGTCAGATTACTACCCAACAACTTGTAAGTACGATTCTTTCTTCTGCTTTCGTTTCCCCCAAATTTTAAACAATTTTTGTTTTTCGATTCTCCCCTTGTAATTACACCCCCTTTTTTTGGTAAATTTTTCCCCCTTGTAATTACACCCCTTTTTTTGTAGATTTTTCCCCCTTGTAAGAATTTTTCCCCCTTGTAGATTATTTCCCCCTTGTAGTAGATTTTTCCCCCTTGTAAGATTTTTCCCCCTTGTAAGTACACCCCCTTTTTTTGTCGATTTTTCCCCCTTGTAAGTACACCCCCTTTTTCGATTTTTCCCCCTTGTAATTACACCCCCCTTGTAGATATTTCCCCTTTGTAGATTCTCCCCCTTGTCAGATTCTCCCCCTTGTAAGAATTCTCCCCTTGTAAGTTATTTCCCCCTTGTAATTACACCCTTCTCTTGTCAGATTTTTCCCCCTTGTAATTACATCCCCTTTGTGTCGATTCTCCCCTTGTAAGAATTTTTTCCCCCTTGTAAGAATTCCCCCTTTTTGTAGATTCTTCCCCCTTGTAAGAATTCCCCTTTTTTGTCGATTTTTCCCCCTTGTAAGATTTTTCCCCCTTTGTCGATTTTTCCCCCTTGTAAGATTTTTCCCCCTTGTAGTCGATTCTCCCCCTTGTAGATTACTACCCCTTGTGTCGATTTCTCTCCCAAATTATCCCCAAACCTTTTTCTTCTTTCTTCCCCCAAAAATTATCCCCAAACCTTGTTTCTTCTTGTCTTTCTCCCAACAATTTTAAACGATTTTCCTCTTCTCTTGTCAGATTATACCCAACAACTTTGAAATTTCTTCTTCCTCTTTCTTTTTAATTCCCACCCAAACTTGTAAGTACGATTCTTCCTCTTCTGCTTGTCAGATTACTACCCAACAATTTGTAAGTACGATTCTTGTCTTCTGCTTGTCAGATTACTACCCAACAACTTGTAAGTACGATTCTTCCTCTTCTGCTTGTCAGATTACTACCCAACAACTTGTAAGTACGATTCTTGTCTTCTGCTTGTCAGATTACTACCCAACAACTTGTAAGTACGATTCTTCCTCTTCTGCTTGTCAGATTACTACCCAACAACTTGTAAGTACGATTCTTCCTCTTCTGCTTGTCAGATTACTACCCAACAACTTGTAAGTACGATTCTTGTCTTCTGCTTGTCAGATTACTACCCAACAACTTGTAAGTACGATTCTTCCTCTTCTGCTTGTCAGATTACTACCCAACAACTTGTAAGTACGATTCTTCCTCTTCTGCTTGTCAGATTACTACCCAACAACTTGTAAGTACGATTCTTCCTCTTCTGCTTGTCAGATTACTACCCAACAACTTGTAAGTACGATTCTTGTCTTCTGCTTGTCAGATTACTACCCAACAACTTGTAAGTACGATTTTTCCCTCTTCTGCTTGTCAGATTACTACCCAACAACTTGTAAGTACGATTCTTCCTCTTCTGCTTGTCAGATTACTACCCAACAACTTGTAAGTACGATTCTCCTCTTCTGCTTGTCAGATTACTACCCAACAACTTGTAAGTACGATTCTGTCTTCTGCTTGTCAGATTACTACCCAACAACTTGTAAGTACGATTCTTCCTCTTCTGCTTGTCAGATTACTACCCAACAACTTGTAAGTACGATTCTTGTCTTCTGCTTGTCAGATTACTACCCAACAACTTGTAAGTACGATTCTTCCTCTTCTGCTTGTCAGATTACTACCCAACAACTTGTAAGTACGATTCTTGTCTTCTGCTTGTCAGATTACTACCCAACAACTTGTAAGTACGATTCTTGTTTTCTGCTTGTCAGATTACTACCCAACAACTTGTAAGTACGATTCTTCTCTTCTGCTTGTCAGATTACTACCCAACAACTTGTAAGTACGATTCTTCTCTTCTGCTTGTCAGATTACTACCCAACAACTTGTAAGTACGATTCTTCTCTTCTGCTTGTCAGATTACTACCCAACAACTTGTAAGTACGATTCTTCCTCTTCTGCTTGTCAGATTACTACCCAACAACTTGTAAGTACGATTTTTCCCTCTTCTGCTTGTCAGATTACTACCCAACAACTTGTAAGTACGATTCTGTCTTCTGCTTGTCAGATTACTACCCAACAACTTGTAAGTACGATTCTTGTCTTCTGCTTGTCAGATTACTACCCAACAACTTGTAAGTACGATTCTTGTCTTCTGCTTGTCAGATTACTACCCAACAACTTGTAAGACGATTCTTCCTCTTCTGCTTGTCAGATTACTACCCAACAACTTGTAAGTACGATTCTTCTCTTCTGCTTGTCAGATTACTACCCAACAACTTGTAAGTACGATTCTTCTCTTCTGCTTGTCAGATTACTACCCAACAACTTGTAAGTACGATTCTTGTCTTCTGCTTGTCAGATTACTACCCAACAACTTGTAAGTACGATTCTTGTCTTCTGCTTGTCAGATTACTACCCAACAACTTGTAAGTACGATTCTTCCTCTTCTGCTTGTCAGATTACTACCCAACAACTTGTAAGTACCATTCTTCCTCTTCTGCTTGTCAGATTACTACCCAACAACTTGTAAGTACGATTCTTCCTCTTCTGCTTGTCAGATTACTCCCCAACAACTTGTAAGTACGATTCTTGTCTTCTGCTTGTCAGATTACTACCCAACAACTTGTAAGTACGATTCTTCTCTTCTGCTTGTCAGATTACTACCCAACAACTTGTAAGTACGATTCTTGTCTTCTGCTTGTCAGATTACTACCCAACAACTTGTAAGTACGATTCTTGTCTTCTGCTTGTCAGATTACTACCCAACAACTTGTAAGTACGATTCTTGTCTTCTGCTTGTCAGATTACTACCCAACAACTTGTAAGTACGATTCTTCCTCTTCTGCTTGTCAGATTACTACCCAACAACTTGTAAGTACGATTCTTGTCTTCTGCTTGTCAGATTACTACCCAACAACTTGTAAGTACGATTCTTGTCTTCTGCTTGTCAGATTACTACCCAACAACTTGTAAGTACGATTCTTCTCTTCTGCTTGTCAGATTACTACCCAACAACTTGTAAGTACGATTCTTGTCTTCTGCTTGTCAGATTACTACCCAACAACTTGTAAGTACGATTCTTCCTCTTCTGCTTGTCAGATTACTACCCAACAACTTGTAAGTACGATTCTTGTCTTCTGCTTGTCAGATTACTACCCAACAACTTGTAAGTACGATTCTTGTCTTCTGCTTGTCAGATTACTACCCAACAACTTGTAAGTACGATTCTTGTCTTCTGCTTGTCAGATTACTACCCAACAACTTGTAAGTACGATTCTTCCTCTTCTGCTTGTCAGATTACTACCCAACAACTTGTAAGTACGATTCTTGTCTTCTGCTTGTCAGATTACTACCCAACAACTTGTAAGTACGATTCTTCCTCTTCTGCTTGTCAGATTACTACCCAACAACTTGTAAGTACGATTCTTGTCTTCTGCTTGTCAGATTACTACCCAACAACTTGTAAGTACGATTCTTGTCTTCTGCTTGTCAGATTACTACCCAACAACTTGTAAGTACGATTCTTCCTCTTCTGCTTGTCAGATTACTACCCAACAACTTGTAAGTACGATTCTTGTCTTCTGCTTGTCAGATTACTACCCAACAACTTGTAAGTACGATTCTTCCTCTTCTGCTTGTCAGATTACTACCCAACAACTTGTAAGTACGATTCTTGTCTTCTGCTTGTCAGATTACTACCCAACAACTTGTAAGTACGATTCTTGTCTTCTGCTTGTCAGATTACTACCCAACAACTTGTAAGTACGATTCTTGTCTTCTGCTTGTCAGATTACTACCCAACAACTTGTAAGTACGATTCTTCCTCTTCTGCTTGTCAGATTACTCCCCAAACAACTTGTAAGTACGATTCTTGTCTTCTGCTTGTCAGATTACTACCCACAACTTGTAAGTACGATTCTTCCTCTTCTGCTTGTCAGATTACTACCCAACAACTTGTAAGTACGATTCTTCCTCTTCTGCTTGTCAGATTACTCCCCAAACAACTTGTAAGTACGATTCTTCCTCTTCTGCTTGTCAGTTTACTACCCAACAACTTGTAAGTACGATTCTTCCTCTTCTGCTTGTCAGATTACTACCCAACAACTTGTAAGTACGATTCTTGTCTTCTGCTTGTCAGATTACTACCCAACAACTTGTAAGTACGATTCTTGTCTTCTGCTTGTCAGATTACTACCCAACAACTTGTAAGTACGATTCTTGTCTTCTGCTTGTCAGATTACTACCCAACACTTGTAAGTACGATTCTTCCTCTTCTGCTTGTCAGATTACTACCCAACAACTTGTAAGTACGATTCTTCCTCTTCTGCTTGTCAGATTACTACCCAACAACTTGTAAGTACGATTCTTGTCTTCTGCTTGTCAGATTACTACCCAACAACTTGTAAGTACGATTCTTCCTCTTCTGCTTTCAGATTACTACCCAACAACTTGTAAGTACGATTCTTGTCTTCTGCTTGTCAGATTACTACCCAACAACTTGTAAGTACGATTCTTCCTCTTCTGCTTGTCAGATTACTACCCAACAACTTGTAAGTACGATTCTTGTCTTCTGCTTGTCAGATTACTACCCAACAACTTGTAAGTACGATTCTTCTCTTCTGCTTGTCAGATTACTACCCAACAACTTGTAAGTACGATTCTTCTCTTCTGCTTGTCAGATTACTACCCAACAACTTGTAAGTACGATTCTGTCTTCTGCTTGTCAGATTACTACCAACAACTTGTAAGTACGATTCTTGTCTTCTGCTTGTCAGATTACTCCCCAACAACTTGTAAGTACGATTCTTGTCTTCTGCTTGTCAGATTACTACCCAACAACTTGTAAGTACGATTCTTGTCTTCTGCTTGTCAGATTACTACCCAACAACTTGTAAGTACGATTCTTGTCTTCTGCTTGTCAGATTACTACCCAACAACTTGTAAGTACGATTCTTCTCTTCTGCTTGTCAGATTACTACCCAACAACTTGTAAGTACGATCTTTCTTCTGCTTGTCAGATTACTACCCAAACTTGTAAGTACGATTCTTCTCTTCTGCTTGTCAGATTACTACCCAACAACTTGTAATACGATTCTTTCTTCTGCTTGTCAGATTACTACCCACAACTTGTAATACGATTCTTCTCTTCTGCTTGTCAATTACTACCCAACAACTTGTAAGTACGATTCTTCTCTTCTGCTTGTCAGATTACTACCCAACAACTTGTAAGTACGATTCTTTCTTCTCTTGTCAGATTACTACCCAACAACTTGTAAGTACGATTCTTTCTCTGCTTGTCAGATTACTACCCAACAACTTGTAAGTACGATTCTTTCTTCTGCTTGTCAGATTACTACCCAACAACTTGTAAGTACGATTCTTTCTTCTGCTTGTCAGATTACTACCCAACAACTTGTAAGTACGATTCTTTCTTCTGCTTGTCAGATTACTACCCAACAACTTGTAAGTACGATTCTTCCTCTTCTGCTTGTCAATTACTACCAAACTTGTAAGTACGATTCTTCTCTTCTGCTTGTCAGATTACTACCCACAACTTGTAAGTACGATTCTTTCTCTGCTTGCAGATTACTACCAACAACTTGTAAGTACGATTCTTCTCTTCTCTGTCAGATTACTACCCAACAACTTGTAAGTACGATTCTTCCTCTTCTGCTTGTCAGATTACTACCCAACAACTTGTAAGTACGATTCTTCTCTTCTGCTTGTCAGATTACTACCCAACAACTTGTAAGTACGATTCTTCCTCTTCTGCTTGTCAGATTACTACCCAACAACTTGTAAGTACGATTCTTCCTCTTCTGCTTGTCAGATTACTACCCAACAACTTGTAAGTACGATTCTTCCTCTTCTGCTTGTCAGATTACTACCCAACAACTTGTAAGTACGATTCTTCCTCTTCTGCTTGTCAGATTACTACCCAACAACTTGTAAGTACGATTCTTCTCTTCTGCTTGTCAGATTACTACCCAACAACTTGTAAGTACGATTCTTCCTCTTCTGCTTGTCAGATTACTACCCAACAACTTGTAAGTACGATTCTTCCTCTTCTGCTTGTCAGATTACTACCCAACAACTTGTAAGTACGATTCTTGTCTTCTGCTTGTCAGATTACTACCCAACAACTTGTAAGTACGATTCTTCTCTTCTGCTTGTCAGATTACTACCCAACAACTTGTAAGTACGATTCTTCCTCTTCTGCTTGTCAGATTACTACCCAACAACTTGTAAGTACGATTCTTCCTCTTCTGCTTGTCAGATTACTACCCAACAACTTGTAAGTACGATTCTTCCTCTTCTGCTTGTCAGATTACTACCCAACAACTTGTAAGTACGATTCTTCCTCTTCTGCTTGTCAGATTACTACCCAACAACTTGTAAGTACGATTCTTCTCTTCTGCTTGTCAGATTACTACCCAACAACTTGTAAGTACGATTCTTCTCTTCTGCTTGTCAGATTACTACCCAACAACTTGTAAGTACGATTCTTCTCTTCTGCTTGTCAGATTACTACCCAACAACTTGTAAGTACGATTCTTCTCTTCTGCTTGTCAGATTACTACCCAACAACTTGTAAGTACGATTCTTCTCTTCTGCTTGTCAGATTACTACCCAACAACTTGTAAGTACGATTCTTCCTCTTCTGCTTGTCAGATTACTACCCAACAACTTGTAAGTACGATTTTTCCTCTTCTGCTTGTCAGATTACTACCCAACAACTTGTAAGTACGATTCTTTCTTCTGCTTGTCAGATTACTACCCAACAACTTGTAAGTACGATTCTTCTCTTCTGCTTGTCAGATTACTACCCAACAACTTGTAAGTACGATTCTTCCTCTTCTGCTTGTCAGATTACTCCCCAACAATTTGTAAGTACGATTTTTCCCTCTTCTGCTTGTCAGATTCTCCCCAAACAACTTGTAAGTACGATTCTTCCTCTTCTGCTTGTCAGATTACTACCCAACAACTTGTAAGTACGATTCTTCCCTTCTGCTTGTCAGATTACTACCCAAAAACTTGTAAGTACGATTCTTCCTCTTCTGCTTGTCAGATTACTACCCAACAACTTGTAAGTACGATTTTTCCCTCTTCTGCTTGTCAGATTACTACCCAACAACTTGTAAGTACGATTCTTCTCTTCTGCTTGTCAGATTACTACCCAACAACTTGTAAGTACGATTTTTCCCTCTTCTGCTTGTCAGATTACTACCCAACAACTTGTAAGTACGATTCTTCTCTTCTGCTTGTCAGATTACTACCCAACAACTTGTAAGTACGATTTTTCCCTCTTCTGCTTGTCAGATTACTACCCAACAACTTGTAAGTACGATTCTTCCTCTTTGCTTGTCAGATTACTACCCAACAACTTGTAAGTACGATTCCCCTCTTCTGCTTGTCAGATTACTACCCAACAATTTGTAAGTACGATTTTTCTTTCTCTTGTCAGATAAGTACGATTCTTCTCTTCTGCTTGTCAATTACTACCCAACAACTTGTAAGTACGATTCTTCTCTTCTGCTTGTCAGATTACTACCCAACAACTTGTAAGTACGATTTTTCCCTCTTCTGCTTGTCAGATTACTACCCAACACTTGTAAGTACGATTCTTCTCTTCTGCTTGTCAGATTACTACCCAACAACTTGTAAGTACGATTCTTCTCTTCTGCTTGTCAGATTACTACCCAACAACTTGTAAGTACGATTCTTCCTCTTCTGCTTGTCAATTACTACCCAACAACTTGTAAGTACGATTCTTCTCTTCTGCTTGTCAGATTACTACCCAACAACTTGTAAGTACGATTCTTCCTCTTCTGCTTGTCAGATTACTACCCAACAACTTGTAAGTACGATTCTTCCTCTTCTGCTTGTCGATTACTACCCAACAACTTGTAAGTACGATTCTTCTCTTCTGCTTGTCAGATTACTACCCACAACTTGTAAGTACGATTCTTCCTCTTCTGCTTGTCAGATTACTACCCAACAACTTGTAAGTACGATTCTTCTCTTCTGCTTGTCAGATTACTACCCAACAACTTGTAAGTACGATTCTTCCTCTTCTGCTTGTCAGATTCTCCCCAAACAACTTGTAAGTACGATTCTTCTCTTCTGCTTGTCAGATTACTACCCAACAATTTGTAAGTACGATTCTTCCTCTTCTGCTTGTCAGATACTACCCAACAACTTGTAAGTACGATTCTTCCTCTTCTGCTTGTAAATTACTACCCAACAACTTGTAAGTACGATTCTTCTCTTCTGCTTGTCAGATTACTACCCAACAACTTGTAAGTACGATTCTTGTCTTCTGCTTGTCAGATTACTACCCAACAACTTGTAAGTCCGATTCTTCCTCTTCTGCTTGTCAGATTACTACCCAACAACTTGTAAGTACGATTCTTCCTCTTCTGCTTGTCAGATTACTACCCAACAACTTGTAATTTACGATTCTTCCTCTTCTGCTTGTCAGATTACTACCCAACAACTTGTAAGTACGATTCTTCCTCTTCTGCTTGTCAGATTACTACCCAACAACTTGTAAGTACGATTCTTCTTTTTCTGCTTGTCAGATTACTACCCAACAACTTGTAAGTACGATTCTTGTCTTCTGCTTGTCAGATTACTACCCAACAACTTGTAAGTACGATTCTTCTCTTCTGCTTGTCAGATTACTACCCAACAACTTGAAAGTACGATTCTTCCTCTTCTGCTTGTCAGATTACTACCCAACAACTTGTAAGTACGATTCTTGTCTTCTGCTTGTCAGATTACTACCCACAACTTGTAAGACGATTCTTGTCTTCTGCTTGTCAGATTACTACCCAACAACTTGTAAGTACGATTCTTCTCTTCTGCTTGTCAGATTACTACCCAACAACTTGTAAGTACGATTCTTCCTCTTCTGCTTGTCAGATTACTACCCAACAACTTGTAAGTACGATTCTTGTCTTCTGCTTGTCAGATTACTACCCAACAACTTGTAAGTACGATTCTTGTCTTCTGCTTGTCAGATTACTACCCAACACTTGTAAGTACGATTCTTGTCTTCTGCTTGTCAGATTACTACCCAACAACTTGTAAGTACGATTCTTCTCTTCTGCTTGTCAATTACTACCCAACAACTTGTAAGTACGATTCTTCCTCTTCTGCTTGTCAGATTACTACCCAACAACTTTAATACGATTCTTGTCTTCTGCTTGTCAGATTACTACCCAACAACTTGTAAGTACGATTCTTGTCTTCTGCTTGTCAGATTACTACCCAACAACTTGTAATACGATTCTTGTCCTTCTGCTTGTCAGATTACTACCCAACAACTTGTAAGTACGATTCTTCCTCTTCTGCTTGTCAGATTACTACCCAACAACTTGTAAGTACGATTCTTCCTCTTCTGCTTGTCAGATTACTACCCAACAACTTGTAAGTACGATTCTTCCTCTTCTGCTTGTCAGATTACTACCCAACAACTTTAAGTACGATTCTTGTCTTCTGCTTGTCAGATTACTACCCAACAACTTGTAAGTACGATTCTTCTCTTCTGCTTGTCAGATTACTACCCAACAACTTGTAAGTACGATTCTTCCTCTTCTGCTTGTCGATTACTACCCAACAACTTGTAAGTACGATTCTTCCTCTTCTGCTTGTCAGATTACTACCCAACAACTTGTAAGTACGATTCTTCCTCTTCTGCTTGTCAGATTACTCCCCAAACAACTTGTAAGTACGATTCTTCCTCTTCTGCTTGTCAGATTACTACCCACAACTTTGTAAGTACGATTTTTCCTCTTCTGCTTGTCAGATTACTACCCAACAACTTGTAAGTACGATTCTTCCTCTTCTGCTTGTCAGATTACAAACCCAACAACTTGTAAGTACGATTCTTCCTCTTCTGCTTGTCAGATTACTACCCAACAACTTGTAAGTACGTTTCTTCCTCTTCTGCTTGTCAGATTACTACCCAACAACTTGTAAGTACGATTCTTTCCTCTTCTGCTTGTCAGATTACTACCCAACAACTTGTAAGTACGATTCTTGTCTTCTGCTTGTCAGATTACTACCCAACAACTTGTAAGTACGATTCTTCCTCTTCTGCTTGTCAGATTACTACCCAACAACTTGTAAGTACGATTCTTCCTCTTCTGCTTGTCAGATTACTACCCAACAACTTGTAAGTACGATTCTTGTCTTCTGCTTGTCAGATTACTACCCAACAACTTGTAAGTACATTCTTCCTCTTCTGCTTGTCAGATTACTACCCAACAACTTGTAAGTACGATTCTTGTCTTCTGCTTGTCAGATTACTACCCAACAACTTGTAAGTACGATTCTTCCTCTTCTGCTTGTCAGATTACTACCCAACAACTTGTAAGTACGATTCTTCCTCTTCTGCTTGTCAGATTACTACCCAACAACTTGTAAGTACGATTCTTGTCTTCTGCTTGTCAGATTACTACCCACAACTTGTAAGTACGATTTCTTCCTCTTCTGCTTGTCAGATTACTACCCAACAACTTGTAAGTACGATTCTTCCTCTTCTGCTTGTCAGATTACTACCCAACAACTTGTAAGTACGATTCTTCTCTTCTGCTTGTCAGATTACTACCCAACAACTTGTAAGTACGATTCTTCCTCTTCTGCTTGTCAGATTACTACCCAACAACTTGTAAGTACGATTCTTGTCTTCTGCTTGTCAATTACTACCCAACAACTTGTAAGTACGATTCTTCCTCTTCTGCTTGTCAGATTACTACCCACAACTTGTAAGTACGATTCTTGTCTTCTGCTTGTCAGATTACTACCCAACAACTTGTAAGTACGATTCTTCCTCTTCTGCTTGTCAGATTACTACCAACAACTGTAAGTACGATTCTTGTCTTCTGCTTGTCAGATTACTACCCAAAAACTTGAAAGTACGATTTCTTGTCTTCTGCTTGTCAGATTACTACCCAACAACTTGTAAGTACGATTCTTGTCTTCTGCTTGTCAGATTACTACCCACAACTTGTAAGTACGATTCTTGTTTTCTGCTTGTCAGATTACTACCCAACACTTGTAAGTACGATTCTTGTCTTCTGCTTGTCAGATTACTCCCCAACACTTGTAAGTACGATTCTTCCTCTTCTGCTTGTCAGATTACTACCCAAAACTTGTAAGTACGATTCTTGTCTTCTGCTTGTCAGATTACTACCCACAACTTGTAAGTACGATTTTTTCCTCTTCTGCTTGTCAGATTACTACCCAACAACTTGTAAGTACGATTCTTCCTCTTCTCTTGTCAGATTACTACCCAACAACTTGTAAGTACGATTCTCCTCTTCTGCTTGTCAGATTACTCCCCACAACTTGTAAGTACGATTTTTCCCTCTTCTGCTTGTCAGATTACTACCCAAAAACTTGTAAGTACGATTCTTGTTTTCTGCTTGTCAGATTACTACCCAACAACTTGTAAGTACGATTTTTCCTCTTCTGCTTGTCAGATTACTACCCAACAACTTGTAAGTACGATTCTTGTCTTCTGCTTGTCAATTACTACCCAACAACTTGTAAGTACGATTCTTCTCTTCTGCTTGTCAGATTACTACCCAACAACTTGTAAGTACGATTCTTCCTCTTCTGCTTGTAAATTACTACCCAACAACTTGTAAGTACGATTCTTGTCTTCTGCTTGTCAGATTACTCCCCAACAACTTGTAAGTACGATTCTTCTCTTCTGCTGTCGTTACTACCCAACAACTTGTAATACGATTCTTCCTCTTCTGCTTGTCAGATTACTCCCCCAACAACTTGAAATACGATTCTTGTCTTCTGCTTGTCAGATTACTACCCAACAACTGTAAGTACGATTTTTCCCTCTTCTGCTTGTCAGATTACTACCCAACCTTTAAGTACGATTCTTCCTCTTCTGCTTGTCAGATTACTACCCAACAACTTGTAAGTACGATTCTTCCTCTTCTGCTTGTCAGATTATCCCAAAAACTTGTAAGTACGATTCTTCCTCTTCTGCTTGTAAAATTACTACCCACAACTGTAAGTACATTCTTCCTCTTCTGCTTGTTTCCCCCTTTGGAATATAAATCTGAAACCACGGACCCAAGTTTTCCTCCTCTCCCCCTGAACTATTCATATTATTTATGCCTGTCTTTTAAATTCTCTTCTCCGTATGTTTTTATGTCTCCCTCTTTGTTTTCCTTCTGTCTCTAATTCTCTTCTTCCTGGTTTTTAAAATCTCTCTCTCCCCCCCCCCATTATTTTTTCTGTCCCTTAATCTCTTCTCCGTGTGTTTTTATGTTTCCATCTTTCCCCCCTTCTTTCCCTAATTCTTTTTTCCCGTATTTTTTTTTATCCCCCCCCCCCCCACCTCCGTCCCTATTCTCTTCTCCGTGTGCTTTTTGCCCCCCCCTTTTTTTCCCTTTTGCCCCTAATTCTCTTTTTCGTGGTTTTTATGTCTCCCCCCCCCCCCCCCCCCCCCCCCCCCCTTTCGTCCCTAATTCTCTTCTCCGTGTGTTTTTTCTCCATCTTTTCCCCCTTTTTTTCCCCTAATTCTCTTTTTCGTGTTTTTTTTGTCTCGGGGGTGGTGTGGGATTGGGGTGGGTTGGGGGGGGGTGGATGGATGGGGGAATGTATCTGCCTGTGGGTATGTGTGTGGTTGAGTGGTAGATGTGTGTGTGGGGGACACGCGGTTTGGAGGAGATGGGTGGGTGGGGATTTGTCTCAATAACATGGTAACATGCATTGGTTTATGCTTACAACATTCATTTGACAATGTTTTTTTTTTCCCTATGTGAATGCACTATGCACTGATGAACGAAAGATGTGTGATTGGAAGGGCCGAATGTAAGACGGGCCTGCGTGCCCAATTTATTACCCTTTGAAAATAAAGTTCGTTCGTTCGTTCATTCGTTCTCCAACTTTTTTCTCCTTCATTCCCCAATTCTCTTCTCCGTGTGTTTTTATGTTTCCTCCCCCCCCCCCCTTTTTTTTTTTTTTCTCTCTTCTGTCCCTAATTCTCCTTTCCGTGTATTTTTATGTTTCCCCCTCCTGTCCCTAATTCTCTTCTCCGTGTGTTTTTATGTTTCCCCCTTTTTTCCCTCCTGTCCCTAATTCTCTTCTCCGTGTGTTTTTATGTTTCCCCCTTTTTCCCCTCCTGTCCCTAATTCTCTTCTCCGTGTGTTTTTATGTCTCTCTCTGTTTACATCCTGCCCTGTGGATTCCATGAAAAGGCCCCCTGGTTATACTACTATCATGTGTTCTCAATGTGTGTTCTATCCTTGTCAGCGTCTTTAGTGCACCTCTTGATTCGCTGTAATCTGTCTTGTTATTTTCCTAATCTCTGAATTAGTGATTTTGTCATATCATTTTATTCCTTCTATTCTGCACACGTATCATTTAGTGAATATGGTGCATTAATAATTGTTTTAGTCGTTCGTCATGCGTCATAGAAGAAGAAGAAGAAGAAGAAGAAGAAGAAGAAGAAGAAGAAGAAGAAGAAGAAGAAGAAGAAGAAGAAGAAGAAGAAGAAGAAGAAGAAGAAGAAGAAGAAGATGAAGAAAAAGAAGAGTTTAAAAGGGCGGTGTAAACCAGCTTCATTGCTTTATCCCACATGGCCCCGTTTCTTTCCTCGGGACGGAAAGCGCGGCACAATGCACAAACTCCGTAGCTTCAACATCCACCCATTATGTGCCATGCCGATAAGCGTGGGCGGTCATGTTCTGCCATCTCACTCGATCACTAGAGTTGTGGATCAGCTCCGTGTTCCTGTCTTGACCATGCCACGTGGCCAAGCCATCCAGGTATTTAATTCTTGGTCTTCCCCTTGGTCTGTTCCCTTCGATCTTGCCAGTTGTCACCAAGTTCTCCAAGTCATTTATTCTCATAACATGCCCAACAATTTTGACTGTCTACGTCTAATGTCTCTAATCAGTTTACGATCTTCATTTGTTTCTTGTAGGACATGGTCATTGGGTTTTCTATCTGTCCATGGTATTCTTTGCATTTTCCTCAGAAACCACATTTCCATAGCCATCAGATGTTTTTCAGCTTGTCTGCTCATTGTCCACGCCTCACATCCATATAAAAGTATAGGTTCTACGTAGCACTTCAACACTCTTTTTCTCGTTTCAATTGATATCTTTTTATTGGTCAGTATGTTTTTCATTTTGCAAAAGGCTACCTTCGGAATGGCAATTCTTGTTCTAATCTCTTCAAGGCATCTCCCATCAGATGTTATGACTGTTCCGAGATAATTGTACCGATTCACTTGTTGAAGAATATTCCCATTTACGACCGCCAGAAGTCTCCGAGAAAATTGCACCCGCGTACCAAACAACGTAACACTGAATCGAACCCACGACCGTCGGAACGCGAGATAGGCTGTGTAAGTACTTCGCCACGGAGACTAGAAGGAGCATAGGAGAAGAAGAAAAAAGAAGAGAACAGAAGAGAAACATATCCCACACAGATCTGTATATAGTATATATAAAACTACTTACATTTTATCACTGAAACTATTAGTGCAACAATGTATTTACTTATACAGTTAGTGGGTTCCAAATGTTGCTGTATGTAGCCGAGGCGCGGGTGTTGGGGTGAGCGCCCAACATTGCTCAAATACCTCAATGGCTCGTGAATACATAACTTATGCAGCAAAAGTCCAACTCCTGGCCTTCACGTGGCGGGCCTGTTAAACTAACAGGAGAAGGGGCGACGGGCGAGTCTCTGGCGCCGGAAATAACCAGTATGCTCTAGATGTGTATGCACGTACAATGCATGCGCAGACAGGCGTGTGCGCGCGTACACATCTACACTCGAGTGAGACCACAGTCTGCTCTAGCAAGAAAGGTGCTGAAGACGGAGGCAACAGCCAATGCGGGACCACAGAAAACAGGATGCCACGCAATCACGCAAAATGGAATATGTCGACTACTGCTAATCGTTATGGTGCTCGCCCTGCTTTGGACCCCCAGGCAGGTGCAGTGCCGGCCCTATGGTCTCGAAAGGGTCCAACCCCAACTACTGGAGGTCCCTTCTCAGATGTCCTGTGGAGCCAGGGACATGAGAATAGGACGACTGGCCATACTAAACTAAGACTTAAAATAATGCACTGGAATGCGGAGGGACGTCAGCAACAAAAAAGTAGAATTAGAAAACATCCTGGACAAAGAGAAAGTAAGCATATGTTGCGTTGCAAGAAAACTCACCTCAATGAAAATATAGCCTTCAAAATCAGAGGCTACCAGTGTTACCGATCTGACCGAAAGAACAGGCGAAAAGGTGGGATACTGACCTTGTAAGAATAACATCATGGCTTCCCAAATCAAAGTCTACATGGAAGGGGCTGAGTATCGACACTTAAACTTAGACAGTAATACAGATCTACATCTGATCAATTACTACTGTCCAATGACCGCCCACAGGCACTGGACACCTACCACTAAAAAAAAAAAAATTATTGTTTGGGGATTTCAACAGCCACTCGCAGAGCTGGGGTTGATCACATGGACCAAAAGGAGAGAGACTGGAACTGGCAAGATGAGAATAGATTCATGTTGATTAACAAGCCGTCCGACCCCATACTTTCTACTCGGGGATCATGGCACTCTACAACTACACCTGACCTGGCTTTTTTATTCACCAGACCTGAGTGGAACATTTCACAATGTTTGGGGAAAAAACTTTGGGGCAGTGCCATCGCCAGTCTTTCTAACCGTAGAAAATAGCTTGTAAGTGAAAGCAGCACCCTCTCGAGGTGGAACTACAAGAAAGCAGACTGGGCAATGTACAAGCATCGCACCGCATACTGGTTAGAAACCTGAACACTGAGAAAGCATAAATAAAGATTGAAGAGTTTGGGAAATGCATACTACAGGCAGCGCGAGAAACAGTCCCAAGAGGAGCCCGTAAACAATATAAACCCTACTGGAGTAGTGAACTGGAACAGTTGCATAATGATTTAAGTTTAAAAACAACAGAGGCCACCCCCCACCAAAAGGGCACCACAAAAAATTCCAGCATGCAAAAAAAATTTCAAAGGCCAAGCTGCAGCTAAGGGAAAAAGCTGGCAGGAGAAAAGGGAGTCCCTAACTTTGAAAAAACCCAAAGGAAATTGGGAAGCTAAAAAAACGCTTATGACGAGGGCACAGGGAGAAACTCAAAAATTGCACTACATAAAGATGGAAAAATCTTAACAAGAAAGCAAGCAGCTGACCATTTTGCGGACTCGTTCGCACAAGATAGCAATATCAAAATTAGTCCAGAGAAACAACAAGAGATTCGAGAGAAAACGACAACATACAGGACAGAAGGAAATAGTACATGAGGTTCTGGAGGCACCCATCACAATCAGCGAACTGGAGCTAGCCATATCAAAACTGAAAATGAGAAAGTCACCAGGAGCTGATGGTATCTCCAATGAAATGATCAGGAACCTAGGAACAGAGGCCAAAACAAAGCTGTTGCAGATCTTCAATAACAGCTGGACCTTAGGCAGTGTTCCACAAGCCTGGAGAGAAGCAATCATGATACCCCTCCTAAAATCAGGGAAAGATGGTTCCATTGCCTCTAGCTACAGACCAATTAGCCTCACCAGCTGTCTCTGCAAAACACTGGAGCGCATCATCAATCACAGACTGCAGTGGTACATTGAAAGTAAAAACATCCTTGTGCCACAGCAGGCTGGCTTTAGGCAGTGCTACTCTACGGAAGATCAGACAACCTACCTCTCTCAAGAAATTGAGGATGCATTCCAAGAGAAGAAGCTGGTGCTTGCGGCATGGATAGATCTGAAGAAAGCCTTTGACAAAGTCTGGAAAGAAGGTCTGATGAAGAAACTGAGAAACTGCAAAGTCAATGGAAGAATGTACAAATGGGGTGAAAGCATACTTGCACACAGAAGAGCCCGAGTACAGATAGACGGACTCAAGAGCAAGAAAGTACTACTGCGTCACGGTGTCCCCCAGGGCGGAGTCTTGTCCCCCACACTTTTTTCTAATCTTCATCAATGATCTTGTTGCTCACCTACCGCATGGAATTAAAGCGGCAATGTACGCCGACGACCTGGTTCTATGGAGCACAAATGAATATGCATCAGTGGCCACCAGATTGCTACAAAGAGCTGTAGATACATTTGCTGCATGGGCAAATAGATGGTGTGTCAGCATAAACACTGACAAGTGCAGCACCACCCTATTTACCCTCTCTCCAAAACAAAAGGCAGGGATCATCCAGATAAATGGAACACCCCTAAGAGAAGATAAAGAACCAACATACCTTGGAGTAACATTTGATGGCAAGCTGACATGGAGAAAGCACATCAACAAAGCAGTAGCAAAAGCCAGAAGGAAAATAGCCATCCTGAGAAAGCTAAGTGGAACCACATGGGGAGCCAGTACGAAAATACTTAGCAAAGTTTACCAACAGAGCATATGACCACACCTGGAATATGGGTCAACTGCGTGGTGTTCAGCATCAAATACCACACTACAAGAGCTGGACAAGGTGCAAAATCAAGCACTTAGAGTCACCACAGGAGGGATGAGATCAACCCCTATAGTGGAAATGGAGAAGATGGGGAGGACACAGGCACTGAGTGAGCGCAGAGATACGAAAACGCTAATACAAGCAGAAAAGTTCCTCAGCTTGCCAGGGCCACCCTATGAAGAACAGATTTGAAAACCTAGCTATGGGGCGGTTGAAAAGAAGTAGTTTTATCCACCAGGCCAAACGACTCTGCAGAGAAACCACTGATCTGCCCACAGTTGGTATCCCCCTAACAACTATTCCAGAGCGAACTCCGTGGAAAGATGAGCATAGACTATCATTACAAATCCAGACAAAAGTGAGAGGAATATTTGACAAGGAAGAACAGAACAGTGTGCAGCGCAGAACAGCCACTCTCAGCTTCCTTGATGAAGAATACCCACAGGACCTCTGGATCCGAGTCTACACAGATGGGTCAGCACAAAATGCTGTTCGAAATGGAGGAGCGGGAGTGTACATAGAATACCCAAATAATACTAGGGATACAGCCAGAGTACCGACAGGAAAGTACTGCCATAACTATGATGCCGAATTGAGGCAATCAAGATAGCAACAGAGAAATTACTAAATAACAGCAATGGTACAACAACCTGTGGTGCTACTAACAGATGCAAAATCAGTACTCGAGGCGCTCCTCTCTGGAAATTGCCAGTACTAAGGACACTACTTTCTGAACTTAGCAATCAGCATAAAGTCACCATACAGTGGATACCATCCCACTGTGGAGTACCCGGAAACGACAGAGCTGATCAATTGGCTAAGGAAGGAGCCAAAGAGGAACAGCCTGATGTGCCCGTTACATACCACCAAAAGAAAAGAATGATCAAATCAGTCAGAAAGCCACCAAAACCTGCTCAAGATGACTACCACATTATGGACAGACCAGAACAAGTCATTATTCTGCGCCTCAGAACAGGACACAATAGATTACGCAACCACATGTATACAAAATTCAAGATTGGTGAAACAGCCATGTGCACATGTGGATTGGCGTCGCAGACAGCAGAGCACATACTCCAAGACTGCCCAAAATATAACATATCTAGGCAAACCTTCTGGCCTAGAGAGACGACAGTGGAAGAACTCTATGGACCACTGTGTGAACTGAAAAAAAACAGTTCAATTCATGCAAGAGACGACATTGCAGATATAGACATATTTCAAGCGAACGAAAGAAGAAGAATACAGTTAGTATGTGGGGACACAATATGCTAACGGTTAACCTAGACATACGTTTGCCAACACCAGGGGTACTGCCCACTTGTGGGCTGTAGACACATATAACAGGGGAAATAAGGTTTTGATTGTGTGGCAGATTAATAATTGTACTAAACAATTCACCACACGTTGGTAAGATATCCTGTATAAGGCCCAAACACTTGCAACTGTAATTCCTTCTTCAGTTCTAATAGTTAGGCCTATCACTTGTTCCCTCTCTGTCTTAGTACAACAGACCCAGCCTGTTACTATGCCACAAAAGCGAACGAAAGTAGAACTGTCATAATACAGTATTCCTGAAAAAAAAAAAAAAAACGAAAAAAAAAACAGATGATGCCAAAAAAGAGACTTGTGGGTGTCGCGGCAGCGCAGAGGCCAGACACTCCATGATAATGAGCTCGATCCTTAGCTGGACAGATTCAGATTTTTAAAATCAACCTAGGCTCGCAGATCGAGCCCCCTTAAAATTGGTACCAAGAATATTTTGGGAGTAAAGACGACCGGCGTGATACGGACCACATCACCCACAAAGTGCTGATTGTTCTATAAACACATGGGTACAGCACTGTGCGCTCGATGTGCTTTCAAGTGTGTTAAAGGGTCGTGTAGCTAACTTAGTTACTATATTATATACTTGTATATATGATTCCTGGGAAATAATGCAGCTTCAATCCGGTTTGGAAACTTTAGATTTAAACTTAAAGATGACGGAGATCCTGACAGGTTTTTACCTGTTCTGTTTACGCGCTGACTGAACTTGTGACCCATTCATATCTACATTGGCAACACGCCGAGTCTTTCCCAATGTCGTCATATAGACTTCTGCGCCTTTGAGCTTTCCACGATTCTTCTGGGTGGGAGTTTATCATGTCCTGAATGTAATAAGAAAATGCTATTTTGCAGATTTAGGGATACGTGGATTTCCACAGCCGTGTCAAAATCAGTAGTTATGTATTGAGTCGGGATTAAAAGAATATACTTTAGTTCTGAGAGGGGAAGGAAAAGGAACAACGGGCGGCAATGCTTGGGAGATATATGACTTGGGGAAATTACTCATGAATGCGTAAGCACCCAATGTATATAAATATCTCATTCTGCGCGTAGTGCAGTCACACATGAATAAATCCAGCATAATCTTAAAACTACATTGATCGAAACGGCTGTTGCACGTGTTCCATTTTGGTGATTAGTAATATAAGAATAACCCAGCAAATTCATGATTAATCATAACTACTACTAGTTGTAATCGTTTATTCAGGTCATTGGGTGAGCACACAAACAAAAAAGAAGGTGAGTTCACCGATTTCAAGGAATGAACTCACCCACTGCTGTGTAGGTTTTATGAGAGGAGAGTTTAATTTCTTCACTTCACTGGGGGTGTTATCACGGCTTTAAGTGCCGGAAGCGAATGTAAGCGCCTGCGTAGACCTCAAGCAACCAAAGTAAATAAAATGGCGGCTGGAATAGGAAAATATAGCTGATATAATCCTAGGCATCCTTCTGTGTCCTTTGATCATTTGTAGAATTAATGAGATTTTAATATCTACTATTCATCTTCCGACCCAAGAAGAGGGTTATTGGGAGATAAAACGTTACAGGGTGAGATTTTGTGACGAATGTTTAGTGTCTGGTACATTGAAGAAATTTGTTTATATTTCATTGTGTTGCTTGACACCCAGATCGAATCAGGAAATAACGGTGCGCCACTGATGTCTTTTTGCTTTTAGGAAGATGGAGTTGCGGGTCGGGAACAAGTACAGGCTTGGCAGAAAGATTGGAAGTGGTTCTTTTGGTGATATTTATCTTGGTAAGTGTGTACAATAGTTGAAATAGGGCGAGAACCCTGGCAATAATAAATACTCAAATACGTGTCTCGTCTGTCTTGTCTTTGTTGGTAGTTCTGTTCTGTCGGTTATTTTATTATATAATAACGTCACAAGTCAACTGAAACTATACAAGAAGTTGCCAAATATTACTCGGTATTCACGTAAGCTTCGTAAGCGGTAACTGTCCGCAGCAAAATCTGTTGTATACATAGATATCTGACCGTGTATCCATTACAACTCATAATTTTATAAATTATGTTATGAATTTTATGGTAAATGATGATTATTTGGTTTTGGAGGCTATTTATTATTAACTGTGATTAACTTTAAGTGATTAACTATATTAAATTCTATTATTACTTGTTTACAAGTTTGTTAAGAACGTTCTTTGTTGCCAGTTGTAAAATAGGTTTAAAAATTAGATTCACAATCCTGAAGATTATTTAACTGTTCACACAGTATTCAATATGTATTATTATTAATCACTAATGTATTGTTTATAATCAATGTTAAATTGTTATGTTCAAATTCTGAAGAACTAGGTTGAATATCTGAATAATATAGGCCATACATCGTCATTTTATTGTTTGTAATCAAATGTATATTAATCTTTTAAAAACGACTAAGAGGACTATTGAAACAGTTTACTTACTAGCATTCCTGACATATTATGTCTTAATATCTATGTTTAGGGGAAAGCAAATGCAACAGAAATGTCTATTGAAACAAATGCACTGGATTACTAGTTTGTCAAAGCAGTGGAGTGCTGACGTTATGATTATATTTTGTCTCTCACCGTTTGTTGGTTATGAATATTATTGTATATATATCTTTATACTATCATTGAGGTCCCCCGAGTTTTCATTTTACAAAGAGGGAACTACTGTGTGAAGTTTATAAGAGTGTCTTGAGTTGTAGATGTGATATAGCTTATTGTATTTTCATCATTGACACACTTGTATATTCTTCCTTATTTTGCGCATCTTTTGCCTCTAACATATATTTCACCAATCCTTTTCTCTTCTCATTGATTAAAAGTTAGTTGCTTGTCTTTTATAGAACACCACAATCAATCCAGCATTTTTTCCCTGTTTGTGATTTCCTAGGCAATTTTTATGTTCAGTAGTTTGCCATTGCCTTTTGGCGCGCGGGGCCCGCCGGCAAAGTCCGCGGGGCAACAACTGATGCTCATACCCTTGTGAAAATCAGCGCAAAGTGATCTGCTCCTAAATTGCCTGTGGCTGACTTCAAACCTGCATTTCTCGTCTTATAATGTGACCACACACAAAATTACACTAGCCTTGGTATTTGAATAATAATATGGGTGTGAGAATTTGCCTCGCATAGCACTTGCTCTGTGGTCTTCTTAGCTTCTGTGGGATTCTCTGACATTTGTAAAGGGTTAACATCAGATTGGCCTTTAGTTTCATTCTAACCTTTGTGTTCATTGATCATGATTCAAACAGGTGCCTAGTGTTATTGAACTTCTCAGCATTTCACACCCCAGTGTAGTATGTGTTCTGTTGTTTGAGGTGCTTGTTACTGTGTTATAGTATGTGTTCTGTTGTTTGAGGTGCTTGTTACTGTGTTATAGTATGTGTTCTGTTGTTTGAGGTGCTTGTTACTGTGTTATAGTATGCGTTCTGTTGTTTGAGGTGCTTGTTACTGTGTTATAGTATGTGTTCTGTTGTTTGAGGTGCTTGTTACTGTGTTATAGTATGTGTTCTGTTGTTTGAGGTGCTTGTTACTGTGTTATAGTATGTGTTCTGTTGTTTGAGGTGCTTGTTACTGTGTTATAGTATGTGTTCTGTTGTTTGAGGTGCTTGTTACTGTTATAGTATGTGTTCTGTTGTTTGAGGTGCTTGTTACTGTGTTATAGTATGTGTTCTGTTGTTTGAGGTGCTTGTTACTGTGTTTATAGTATGTGTTCTGTTGTTTGAGGTGCTTGTTACTGTGTTATAGTATGTGTTCTGTTGTTTGAGGTGCTTGTTACTGTGTTATAGTATGTGTTCTGTTGTTTGAGGTGCTTGTTACTGTGTTATAGTATGTGTTCTGTGTTTGAGGTGCTTGTTACTGTTATAGTATGCGTTCTGTTGTTTGAGGTACTTGTTACTGTGTTAAAGTATGTGTTCCATTGTTTGAGGTACTTGTTACTGTGTTATAGTATGTGTTCTGTTGTTTGAGGTGCTGGTTACTGTGGTTATAGTATGTGTTCTTGTTTGTGAGTGCTTGTTACTGTGTTATAGTATGTGTTTCTGTTGTTTGAGGTGCTTGTTACTATTATAGTATGTGTTCTGTTGTTTGAGGTGCTTGTTACTGTTATAGTATGTGTTCTGTGTTTGAGGTGCTTGTTACTGTTATAGAATGGTTGTGTTGAGGTGCTGTACCTTGTTTATAGTATGTTTCTGTTGTTGAGGTGCTTGTTACTGTGTTATAGTATGTGCTCTGTTGTTTGAGTTACTTGTTACTGTGTTATAGTATGTGTTCTGTTGTTTGAGGTGCTTGTTACTGTGTTATAGTATGTGCTCTGTTGTTTGAGTTACTTGTTACTGTGTTATAGTATGTGTTCTGTTGTTTGAGGTGCTTGTTACTATTATAGTATGTGTTCTGTTGTTTGAGGTGCTTGTTACTGTGTTATAGTATGTGTTCTGTTGTTTGAGGTACTTGTTACTGTGTTATAGTATGTGTTCTGTTGTTTGAGGTGCTTGTTACTGTTATAGTATGTGCTCTGTTGTTTGAGTTACTTGTTACTGTGTTATAGTATGTGTTCTGTTGTTTGAGTTGCTTGTTACTGTGTTATAGTATGTGTTCTGTTGTTTGAGTTGCTTGTTACTGTGTTGTAGTATGTCTTGTTTTGAGGTGCTTGTTACTCTGTTGTAGTGTGTGTTCTGTTGTTTGAGGTGCTTGTTACTGTGTTATAGTATGTGTTCTGTTGTTTGAGGTGCTTGTTACTGTTATAGTATGTGTTCTGTTGTTTGAGGTGCTTGTTACTGTGTTATAGTATGTGTTCTGTTGTTTGAGGTGCTTGTTACTGTTATAGTATGTGTTCTGTTGTTTGAGGTGCTTGTTACTGTGTTATAGTATGTGTTCTGTTGTTTGAGGTGCTTGTTACTGTTATAGTATGTGTTCTGTTGTTTGAGGTGCTTGTTACTGTGTTATAGTATGTGCTCTGTTGTTTGAGTTACTTGTTACTGAGTTATAGTATGTGTTCTGTTGTTTGAGGTGCTTGTTACTATTATAGTATGTGTTCTGTTGTTTGAGGTGCTTGTTACTGTTAAAGTATGTGTTCTGTTGTTTGAGGTGCTTGTTACTGTTATAGTATGTGTTCTGTTGTTTGAGGTGCTTGTTACTGTTATAGTATGTGTTCTGTTGTTTGAGGTGCTTGTTACTGTGTTATAGTATGTGCTCTGTTGTTTGAGTTACTTGTTACTGTGTTATAGTAGTGTTTCTGTTGTTTGAGGTGCTTGTTACTGTGTTATAGTATGTGCTCTGTTGTTTGAGTTACTTGTTACTGTGTTATAGTATGTGTTCTGTTGTTTGAGGTGCTTGTTACTATTATAGTATGTGTTCTGTTGTTTGAGGTGCTTGTTACTGTGTTATAGTATGTGTTCTGTTGTTTGAGGTACTTGTTACTGTGTTATAGTATGTGTTCTGTTGTTTGAGGTGCTTGTTACTGTTATAGTATGTGCTCTGTTGTTTGAGTTACTTGTTACTGTGTTATAGTATGTGTTCTGTTGTTTGAGTTGCTTGTTACTGTGTTATAGTATGTGTTCTGTTGTTTGAGTTGCTTGTTACTGTGTTGTAGTATGTGCTCTGTTGTTTGAGTTACTTGTTACTGTGTTATAGTATGTGTTCTGTTGTTTGAGTTACTTGTTACTGTGTTATAGTATGTGCTCTGTTGTTTGAGTTACTTGTTACTGTGTTATAGTATGTGTTCTGTTGTTTGAGTTACTTGTTACTGTGTTATAGTATGTGTTCTGTTGTTTGAGTTACTTGTTACTGTGTTATAGTATGTGTTCTGTTGTTTGAGTTACTTGTTACTGTGTTATAGTATGTGCTCTGTTGTTTGAGTTACTTGTTACTGTGTTATAGTATGTGTTCTGTTGTTTGAGGTGCTTGTTACTGTGTTATAGTATGTGTTCTGTTGTTTGAGGTGCTTGTTACTGTGTTATAGTATGTGTTCTGTTGTTTGAGGTGCTTGTTACTGTGTTATAGTATGTGTTCTGTTGTTTGAGGTGCTTGTTACTGTTATAGTATGTGTTCTGTTGTTTGAGGTGCTTGTTACTGTGTTATAGTATGTGTTCTGTTGTTTGAGGTGCTTGTTACTGTGTTATAGTATGTGTTCTGTTGTTTGAGTTACTTGTTACTGTGTTATAGTATGTGTTCTGTTGTTTGAGGTGCTTGTTACTGTGTTATAGTATGTGTTCTGTTGTTTGAGTTACTTGTTACTCTGTTGTAGTGTGTGTTCTGCTGTTTGAAATGCTTGCCCACATTCACACATTGCAGTAGAACCTATCTTTAACTTTAAATAAATCTGGTTATTAGTCTGTTGTACCCTTTCCGGAGTCTAAACATGGTAACTTTTGTAGAGTCTTGTCCAAGAGGTAGTTATCACATTTCCAAGGTAATTCTTTGGTAGAAAATGTTTCAACTCTAACAGATTAAAAAGTAAAGGAAAGGACCGTCTTACACGCTGTAAGGCACATTGGGCTTAAGCTGCTAGACTCATTTCCTTGGTAGTCCAGGTGGCACTCTGTGGGTGATATGGTCAGAATCACAGCACTCTGGGTGATATGGTCAGAATCATGGCACTCTTTGGGCGAAATGGTCAGGATCATGGAACTCTGTGGGTGATATGGTCAGAATCATGGCACCCTGTGGGTGATATGGTCAGAATCATGGCACTATGTGGGTGATATGGTCAAAATCATGCCGGCAGCCATTGCCTGGGTCAACTTGGGAGCCCAGGTCAATTTATAAAAAAAAAAGTATAATCTGCCCAGGTGTGGATTGAACCCATCAGCACCAGGTGACAGGCAAGCATCGAGCCACTACACTACCACAGCAGATTAAGGGTTTGTTTGTCTTAGCTGCCAACACTTGAAAGGTTCCTTTATTTAAACTCTAGACTGATGACAATCCGTGTCTTAGCAGGTCTCATATGTCATCATATTTGTGAGATACAACCCATACTTGCCAACCAGCCACATCTTAGTAGTGTATAACTATGTTGGTCCTCTCTCTCTCTCTCTCTCTCATCGTGTTCCTCTTGTACCTTGCGGTGTCGAGGTGAAGTATAAACTTCGTGAGAGTGCCCGGTTATGGGCTTCGTATATCGACATTCCCATGGATTCTGTTATTCCCTCCGTCCAATGTTTACGTGGTCGGCCTCTTCCTCTGTTTCCATCTGGTCTGTACATCATTGCTTGTTGTGGCATGCTGTTGACTGGTAGCCTACTTGCATGGCCAAACCATTTGACTTGCTGCTTTCTAATAAAATCTAGAGCAGCTTTAACCCCCACTTTAGTCCTGATTTCTTCATTTCTGATCTTATCTCTTCTTGATACGTTGAGTATTCTTCTCAGGAACCTCATTTCTGTTGTTGTGATTTTTCTTTTCTCTTTTTCTGTCATTGTCCAGGTTTGGCATTGGTAGCACAGAGTTGGTAGGAAGATTGTGTTGTAAAGTGCTTTCTTAGTAGTTATTGATACATGTTTGTTCTTTAGTATTGGTGCCATTTGTCCAATGAGTTGATTTGCCTTATTGCACCTATTTTCGATCTCGTCTTCTGATCTGCCATTTGATGATATTATACTTCCTAGGTCAGTCCGTTTATACTTCTTAGTTTTTCTCCTTATACTTCTTAGTTGGTCCTCATCAGTTGATATTCTGTTCTTGTGTTGCTGTTATATTATGTTGACAAATGATGACCACACTTTTGTTGGTTTACCACAGGCACAGATATTTCCAACGGTGAGGAGGTGGCCATCAAGTTAGAATGTGTCAAAACCAAGCACCCACAGTTGCATATCGAAAGCAAGATCTATCGGATGATGCAAGGAGGTGGTAAGTGCCCCATGACTGACCCGCCTAGGCTACGGTTGCACCTATGTCATGCTTGATTAACACAGTGTTTCTTAACAGGTAGTGCAGACCTCGATGGAATGATCAGTGTAACAAGTGCAACCGGGAAACCTAACAGGTGTTTACTGTATATTTAAGTTCTGTGTAGTTTCCATTGCCTTGCATTGTTGGGTTGATTGTGGTTTTTGGGGACAGTTATATGTGGTTAGAGACACTTTTTTGTGGGTCATTTCTGCATGTCAAGTTAAGAAACATTGTGTCAGAGCAGAGATTTACATGACGGTCCCCACTTGATCATTGAATGTGTTGTTGCTTTAAAAAATATATGAACTTTTCTTATTTGGTGTGTAATGTCATCTACAAATGTATTTTAATAATTTCTGTGTATTGTCTTTAGAGCATTAGTTAATTATTGAATGTTTTAGCTTATATTATAGTAAAAAAAATATAAAAGTGAAACAAACACTGATACATTTGGAGGTCAAAGAATAATTTAGACTAGTCAAATAAAAATATAAACACAGCATATATTGATAAATGAGAATTCCTCCAGTAGTCTGCCATCTTAGCTTGCAGCCTGTTTAAAAAGGGGGTTACAAGGCAAGAGTATTGACTTTAAGGCTCATGGATTGTTATCCCATATGCTCAGTCTCTCTTTGCAGAGCATCTGTCTGCTGAAAGCACCACACTGAGCATGAGCCTTGTAGCTCCACCAAAGACAGCTTTGGTTCTTTGAAAAAAACTGCACTTGAAACCTATGACATATTTTTCTTCTTTCATTCGTTTGAAATATGTCTATAACTGCAGTGTTGTCTCTTGTATGAATTTGACTGTCTTTTTTAGTTCACTCAGCGGTCCATAGAGTTCTTCCACTGTCGGCTCTGTAGGCCAGAAGGTTTGCCTAGATATGCTATATTTTAGGCAGTCTTGGAGTATGTGCTCTGCTGTCTGCAACGCCAATCCACATGTGCACATGGCTGATTCACCAATCTTGAATTTTGTATGCATGTGGTTGCGTAATTGATTTTGTCCTGTTCTGAAGCACAGAATAATAAGGCATGGTTGTTGTCTTGAGAAGGTTTTGGTGGCTTTCTGACCTTAGCTCTTGTAGTGTGGTTTTTGATGCTGAACACTGCAGTTTGATGCAGTTGACCTGTATTCCAAGTGTGGTCGTATGCTCTGTTGATAAATTTTGCTAAGTATTTTCCCACTGGCTCCCCATGTGGTTCCACTTAGTTTTCTCAGGATGGTTATTTTCCTTCTGGCTTTTGTTACTGCTTTGTTGATGCGCTTTCTCCATGTCATCCTGTCATCAAATGTTACTCCAAGGTATGTCGGCTCTTTATCTTGTCTTAGGGGTATTCTATTTATCTGGATGATCCCTGTCTTTTGTTTTGGAGTGAGGGTAAATAGAGTGGTGCTGCACTTGTCAGTGTTTATGCTGACACACAATCTATGTGCTCATGCAACAATTGCATCTACAGTAGCGATCTGGTGGCCTCTGATGCATGTTCATTTGTGCTGCATAGAACCAGGTCATCAGCTTACATTGCCGCTTTAATTCCATGTGGTAGATTAGCAACAAGATCATTGATGAAGATTAGAAAAAGTGTGGAGGACAAGACTCCATCCTGGGGAACTCTGTGACGCAGTAGTACTTTCTTGCTCTTGAGTCCGTCTATCTGTACTCGTGCTCTTCTGTTGTGCAAGTATGGAACTATCTTTCCCTGATTTTAGGAGGGGTATCATGATTGCTTCTCTCCAGGTTTGTGGAACGCTGCCTAAGGTCCAGCTGTTATTGAAGATCTGCAACGGCTTTGCTTTGGCCTCTGTTCCCAGTTTCCTGATCATTTCATTGGAGATACCATCAGCTCCTGGTGACTTTCTCATTTTCAGTTTTGATATGGCCAACTCCAGTTCGCTGATTGTGATAGGTGCCTCTAGAACCTCATGTACTTTTTCACTCTGTCCTGTATCTCTTGTTGTTTCTCTCGACTAATGTCGATATTGTTATCTTGTGTGAATTAGTCCGCAAAATGATCAGCTGCTGTCTTTCCTGTTAAGATGTTTCCGTCTTTATGTAGTGCAATTTGTGAGTTTCTCCCTGTGCCCTCATCGTTAAGTTGTTTCATTAGCTTCCACAATTTCCTCGTGTCGCTTTCAATGTTCAGTGACTCTGTTTTCTCCTGCCAGCTTTTCCGTCTAGCCTGCAGCTGGGCCCTTTGAAATTTGGCTTTTGTGTGCTGGTATTTATTGTGCTGCTCTTGGCTGGGTTTGGCCTCTGCTTGCTTTCTACATACGTCCACATCAGTATGCAACTGATGACATAATCTGAAAACAGACCCATGACTTTCTGTGCATGAGACGGCATAACCACTTTGCCATGGAGATCTCCTGGCATGCTAACTAAAACCACCATCTAGATGTAGTGGCTGATCATTTATTCTGAATTCAAGCTCATTCATGACATTGTCCTTGAACTATCCAGAATAGACAACTCACCAGGGTTGGTTACAGCAGTGAGTTGACAAAATAAATACACACAACTCAAGCACAGAAATATTGCAGAACAATATACTTTTCAACTTGATTAAATATGATAACAACAACATAAATAAATCTGATAATACACTAACGATCGTCATTAGTTTTGTTTAATATCATAAGAAGATTTGTTGATAAAAGGTTAGTGTCCTATTAATGCTAGTATTGAGATAAAAACCCTGTTAATAATTGCATTAACTTATTGAAATACATCCTTGTGTTTTTGCACATTGCTTCATTGTTGCACAGTATATTGTCATATTCTTGTGTAGTTGTGTTTAGCATTTTCTTCATTGTATGCAATGTATGTATGGCGTCATAATCTCTTGTGACATGTTATAATCTGCTACTGATTGTCATAATCCGTTATATGTGACTGCAGTTTTCTCAATACATGTTAAAGTACTGTATAGGTTAAAATAATGTTTCCAGAAAACTTTAACATATTAACTACCAGGTCCCACTAAAATCAACAATTTTAAAAATCTGCTGCTGTAATATACAGTAAAAATTGACAGACTTCATGTAGGTAGACATTACATACACATACACATTGGCACCTTGCCGTCTTGACAGACGATAGTTTGTGCTTTAAAAAGGCATAATAACTTTTAACTATGGCGGTAGCGAGTGTGACTGATAAGGCCAATTTGCGCTGTAAATGTCCGTTCACAGTGGGTGCATGTGAACACGTGGTCATTTCCACCATCATGCACCATCTTACGTCTCAAATGCTTGGTGTGTGACTTTTCTGCAATAATTTTCTCCTTTGACTTTATTCCATTTCTGATATTTGCCCTCCATGCAACACGTTCAGCGGCGACTTGCTCCCAATGTGCATTATCAATGCCTGTATCAATCATGTCCCGCTTACACACATCTTTGTATCGTAGTAGAGGCCGACCCTGAGATCTCTTACCCATCTGTAATTCACCAAAAAAGATATCCTTTGGTATTCTACCATCATCCATCCTCCTAAGATGTCCTATCCATCTAAGTCTACGAAGACTGAGCATGGAATAAACTGTCACACAACCTGATCTTTCCAATACTTCAGTATTTGTGATTTTGTCTTGCCACTTAATACCAAGAATTCTTCGCAGACACCGCATATGAAAGCTGTTTAAATTGTTCTCTTGGTGTGAGTAAGTTGTCCAGGTTTCACTGCCATAGAGAAGAGTACTAAGGACACAGGCTTGATAGACAAGGACTTTTGTTTTGGCAGTAAGCTTCCTGTTCTCCCAGACTCTTTTTCTTAACCCCTTTACCGTGGAAAAAAAATTTTTTTTTGGTTATGCAAACTGTGTATTTTTTTTCTTTCATAATTTGATATGTTATGTTGTCCTGGCAAAATAAAATGTTTTTTTAAGTGAAAATGAGTTGTCTTTTAGAAATTGTGAGGAAAATAAGAAATGTTCTGTACTAAATGGTACTGTTCAATAACGAACTAAACTGATACGCATATTAGATGTCAATTGTTTTTAGTAATTATACTTGGTGTTTACAAGTACAAGCTATACTATACATAAATTATAATCATACTACAAAGTTATAAATTATAATCATAATAAAATCACAATAAAAAGTTTTTTTTTCTTTCGTACCTTTTTTGTCTTGTTTACTGTCCACTTTCACTTTTGGCATCACGTGATGACCTAATTTTATCTTCCGCTGTTGAATTGGCTGTTGGATTAGCCGCCCTATGCATTTCCTATGCTATTTTTGTATTAACACGAGTTTACTCGGGACGCACGGCACACAGAAGACTTTTACATCTGATGACGAGTTAACTCGTGATGCACGGTTAAAGCCAAAAATTTTTATGACGAGTTAACTCGTGACACACGGTAAAGGGGTTAACCTGTTCATTGTTGTTGCTGCCTTACCAATCCGGATGTTGATTTCCTGATCTAGGGATAATTTGCTATTTACCACTGATACTAGATATGTAAAATGGTCTACTATCTCTAGTTCTGCGTCGTCAATAAAAATTGATGGTACCCCATGTGCTCCTTGTGACATAATCTGTGTCTTCTTTTTGCTAATTGTTAAACCAAATTCAGAACAAGCATTGGAGAATGCAGATAGTAGACATTGCAATTCTTCCTCAGAGTGGGTCGTAACTGCAGATGTAGGTAGAACATAAGTGAAAAGCTGTAGCTTGCTTAAGTTCAATCCTACTTTATGAAATACTACACAAGTCCTCTTCCTCTTCTTCTTGGCATTCAGGTTAGTGATTACAATCAGTATAGTTTGTTTGTCAAGGTTTCCTTTTCCCATGGTTTGAGCTTATAGCGGCTCATCTTTGCATAATCCAATCCGATTTGTAGAGAGAAGAAAAACAAAATAACTTTCCACCTCATTCAACCTACTTCTTCAGCCTTGGTTGTAATTAAGGTAGTTCATAGGGGTCTGCCATAGGCAAATTAATTGGCTGTTAATACGCCCGTGGCTGATATGTGGTTTAATTGGCATTTGATATATTGACATCAACAATACTCGGGTTGATACCCATGGTCTTCTTCTTCTTCGTTCATCCGGAGTTTTTTTCCGGATGTGATTGCGTTGTGCCTGTTTACAGCAGAGCTGCGTTCTTGCGCCGTTAGGCCGACACATCTGACTTCTGCGGGCATTTGTTGACCGGGTTAACCTTCCCGGGATACCCATGGTCTTATACTTCATGGACGAGATCACAATCCAGATGAGACTGGTACAAATATATCTTTCTGACTGCGGTCGCACTTCTATACCAGTGCCTTTCTGCCTGGCGATTCTGTGATCTTCTCACTGTAGCTGTTTCTGTTATTATCTTAATTTCTGTTCAAGCTCCTCCACTCCGCACAGTTCATAACAGCTACTCTAGAACAAATTCAACGCGTCTTGAATAACACAACACTATCGCGTTTGTTTTTCACGTTCTATTCCTCAAAACATCACGATGTACATTATCAGTTATTCTTACAACCACACCACAATGTTACATAAATATACACTACGGATTCTAAACACTATTAAAATAGCGGCATAATCTTAGCCTGAATGCCCTTGGCACCTTCGTAAATCGTCTTTATTTGCCCCGGTGACAACCTCGGCATGACTCTCGTGACCTAAGAACCACGATTGTCACGTCCTTCCGCATGACTATATTTCATCATGCCATAAGCTATGATTTGACTCATAAGCTATATGGGGCATTTCAGTGGGAGGATAGCAGCTTCCATCATATGGGGCATTTCAGTGGGGGATAGCATCTTCCATCAAAGGATATGTGGGGCATTTCAGTGGGGGATAGCAGCTTCCATCAAAAGATATGTGGGGCATTTCAGTTGGGGATAGCAGCTTCCATCATAGGATATATGGGGCATTTCAGTGGGGGTAGCAATGCCAACCTCTATCCTGTAACATCCTGCTTGGACAAGCTTCACGTTTGGCCCACACGGTCTTATTCATCCAAGACAGTTGTGGCTTTTATCACAGTTGACATCATATCTGGTGGTGTTCACAAGTCTTATTCATTAAGGACAATTCTGGCTTTTATCACAGTTGACACATCTAAAGGTTTTCATAAGTCTGATGTATCAAGGACAATTCTGGCTTTTATCACAGTATTCCATGTCTGGGGGTGTTCCATAATCCATCCCTTGTGGACATGCCTGGTAGGAATCGGTTTCTCTCTCCTTCTGTGCCACTCTCGCACTTGCATACACACACAAACTACAGGAGTTTTGATTTTGGTGGCTTGCAATAACAAACATTTCATTTACTTAAAATTTTCACATTTAAAATCTGTTACTATTGTATACATGACAACCAGTGAAACGTTTACTAAAATAATTCAAATGTCTCACGTAGCTGCTTTGCTGTTTAGGAATTTGTCTTAAGAGATGTCAACAAATCAGACATTGACTTAAGACAATGGAAAGCAACGTAGTAAAAATCACATAATGTAGCTCTTCCACACCTGGAGATGTACTAGGTATACATAGTTCCAGCCCCCGTATATTTATAGACCAGTTTGAACTGGATGAGTGGTGTGGTTAGTGTCACATTTGCCAGGACATTTCCTGCTTCCTGTTTTAGGCTCGGGTTGATACATTCTGTTAAAGTGAAGTGAAAGCTGCTGATATAATAGGACACACACAATTTTATATCCTCAGTTACTTTCAACTCATAACTACGTGAACATCTTCCAAAAGCAAGCATTCAGCATATTAGAATATCTGGATAGAGTTGTACATTGGCAATGTATGATTTAAAAAAATAGTTTTTAATATACCTTTTCAGCCAGTGCATTAACAAAAATTATGTCTACAAAACTGAAGACATATTCCGGTATCTTTTGTTATTTAAATAACACATTCATCTTTAAAGTATTTCAGATACAAAATTGTTTTAATGTTGGAAAACTGCAGCTGCAGTTACACACTATAGTTGACAAATATGAACATATTCTGCCGCAGCATGTTCTGTAATCTGGTAGTTCATATGTAAATAATTTGCAGATAGCTGTTGTTTTATTGTATTATATTTCATGTGAAATCTAATTGTGGCGACCCCTTGGTAGACAGACAACACCATCTGCCTGCTGCGATGAAGCCTGGCTGTTCGATTCCCCTGTGTTAATTGAAAGCAGCATGTGTATAATTATATCACAATAAAAGTCACACTGTAATGTACACCCACATCCCAGCGTTCAAGAGAAGAAGTGAATGGAGGAATGTCTTATTTAAATGAATGATTGTGTTGTCGTAAAACTGAAGACTACAATCAGACATAAAGTTACATAAAATTTACTATCTTTACATTGTTTTCTTTTCAGATTCAACTTTTATGGAAACATTTATAAGTGTTATTCTATTGTTGCAAGTGTGTTACTTTAACCTGCATGAACAGATTGCCTGAATGCTGTTAACATTTGTGAATACTTGGCTGTTTTCTTTTTGAGATTAACCACCCTTGTGTGAACACATACCCACACAGAGGATGCTGTGTGCTCAAACACTGATGAAGTGTGATTGCATGCTCATAGAATGTGTTTGAGTGCATGCTCTCATAGGATGGATATATGTATGTGAGTGCATGCTGATGTAGAGTATGTGTATGACCATATGCTGACACTTTGTGAGTGTAGTCTAACATCTGAACGAGTGGATGCACATGCTGGCACTATGGATAAACTTGAGTGCATGCTAAATGTTAGCACATGTTGTCACTGCGAGCGCACAAGTGCTTTGCTGGTTGAAGGCCCCAGACACGAGCTCCTAACTAATGGATATAGTGCTGTAGATAAGCTTTGATAGTGTAGTGGTTAGTACATTGATCTACTTGCATGGTGATGTTGGGTTCAGTCCTTAGCAGTGGAAGGATCTTTCTAACTAGCACAGTAGTGCTGTTCACCCGGCCTCATGACAGTGACTGCCAGGGAATATATCTGGGACTTGAAAATAAGTGCGGATGAGCAGCACCCTCTGCATGAAGATATATTCAGAGAAAAGGGCAACAGGCTAAAGAGGGGCAAATCATGGATGGGTCGGGCGGAGGATATCATCAGACAGGTCTGCAGTCCTACCAGTATCAACCCCGGCAAGGAATGGATGCCTGTGCCTCCAGTTTTTAAGTGCACCTTCTCCTGCATTATCATACTTGACAGACGGTGCAGAGAACAGAATCCTGTCACTGTCAATGCAGAGGTCAACGCGCTCATCAATGAACATGCAGACAACCCCAAGTGCTCATCTATACAGATGGATTTGTTGTAAAGAAGCAGAGAAGTGCATGGGCATTTACAGCCCGTTCAGCGGGCCGAACCGTCCAAGAATCCAGTGGTGCCCACAAGCAGCATGACGATGAAGGTAATGGCAGTAACACAGGCTTTCCTATGGCTAGAAGCACAGCATTATACCAACATGTGTGTACTAAGTGATTCAATGAGCTTGATTCGGAAGGTCGAAGCTGGATCTGTACGTAGACAGTGGACTGAGTCGCTGAGGAAGTCTGTTGTCCGTAAAGTCACCTTCATCTTTGTCCCGGGACATGCGGGAGTTGAGGGAAATGAACGAGCTGATAAACTGGCTGGCTCTGCACCCCCTGCAGATGGCCAGCCCATGGATCGTGCAGATGTTATTAACGTCCTTAAAGACATGTCAAGAACAGAAGACTTTGATGTCAGTGAATCCACATCGCTGTCCAGGATGAAAGACTTGGGAGTAAGAATTGGCATGGCACGAGAGGGACATCGGGAAAACGAGGTGCCTCGTTAACCAACACAGATCTGGCACTATGAGCCACCAAACGCTGATGCTTATGCTGGGGGGGGGGGGGGGGGGAGGATCTGAGCACATATGGACCTGTCCAGAGTGCAATAAAGATACCCCAACTGATAAATGATATGTGGGACAGTTAAGTTTTGACTCGGTGCCGACCACATTGCAAACATCTGAAGACATTAGAATGCTGATCACATGACAAATCTGACCTCATGACAGTAAGACCATTACTGACAACATACTGACCACGTGATACTACTGAAAAGATAATACTGACTACATAACACTACTGATCACATGACAATACTGATCACATTAAGGAGCCATTGTTTCTGAATTCTTCTGTCATGTTTTGCTGCCAGGATTGTTTCTGTTGTGTAGGGTTGGGTTTATAACAAAAATACTAGCCGGTGCACTGTGAAACAGCCTATTGGGCAAGTGGCCCAGAAAAAACTCCAGGCCCGCACCAGCAATGGCATGGATGCTGTAATGAACAAAAAGTAAGGATAACGTGGATCAACCGTTGGTAGTAGATTGATCTCTGCCATACGTCATCTCACACTTCAAGTCTGACATGTTCACTAGAGGATTTATCTCTGCCAAATGTTGAATCACACTTTGACATGTTCACTAGAGTTGATCTCTGCCATACGTCATCTCACTTCAAGTCTGACATGTTCACTAGAGGATTGATCTCTGCCATCGTCATCTCACACTTCCAGTCTGACATGTTCACTAGAGGATTGATCTCTGCCATCGTCATCTCACACTTCCAGTCTGACATGTTCACTAGAGGATTGATCTCTGCCAAATGTTGAATCACACTTCCAGTCTGACATGTTCACTAGAGGATTGATCTCTGCCATACGTCATCTCACACTTCCAGTCTGACATGTTCACTAGAGGATTGATCTCTGCCATACGTCATCTCACACTTCCAGTCTGACATGTTCACTAGAGGATTGATCTCTGCCAAATGTTGAATCACACTTCCAGTCTGACATGTTCACTAGAGGATTGATCTCTGCCAAATGTTGAATCACACTTCCAGTCTGACATGTTCACTAGAGGATTGATCTCTGCCATACGTCATCTCACACTTCCAGTCTGACATGTTCACTAGAGGATTGATCTCTGCCAAATGTTGAATCACACTTCCAGTCTGACATGTTCACTAGAGGATTGATCTCTGCCAAATGTTGAATCACACTTCCAGTCTGACATGTTCACTAGAGGATTGATCTCTGCCATACGTCATCTCACACTTCCAGTCTGACATGTTCACTAGAGGATTGATCTCTGCCATACGTCATCTCACACTTCCAGTCTGACATGTTCACTAGAGGATTGATCTCTGCCATACGTCATCTCACACTTCCAGTCTGACATGTTCACTAGAGGATTGATCTCTGCCATACGTCATCTCACACTTCCAGTCTGACATGTTCACTAGAGGATTGATCTCTGCCAAATGTTGAATCACACTTCCAGTCTGACATGTTCACTAGAGGATTGATCTCTGCCAAATGTTGAATCACACTTCCAGTCTGACATGTTCACTAGAGGATTGATCTCTGCCATACGTCATCTCACACTTCCAGTCTGACATGTTCACTAGAGGATTGATCTCTGCCATACGTCATCTCACACTTCCAGTCTGACATGTTCACTAGAGGATTGATCTCTGCCAAATGTTGAATCACACTTCCAGTCTGACATGTTCACTAGAGGATTGATCTCTGCCATACGTCATCTCACACTTCCAGTCTGACATGTTCACTAGAGGATTGATCTCTGCCAAATGTTGAATCACACTTCCAGTCTGACATGTTCACTAGAGGATTGATCTCTGCCATACGTCATCTCACACTTCCAGTCTGACATGTTCACTAGAGGATTGATCTCTGCCATACGTCATCTCACACTTCCAGTCTGACATGTTCACTAGAGGATTGATCTCTGCCAAATGTTGAATCACACTTCCAGTCTGACATGTTCACTAGAGGATTGATCTCTGCCATACGTCATCTCACACTTCCAGTCTGACATGTTCACTAGAGGATTGATCTCTGCCAAATGTTGAATCACACTTCCAGTCTGACATGTTCACTAGAGGATTGATCTCTGCCATACGTCATCTCACACTTCCAGTCTGACATGTTCACTAGAGGATTGATCTCTGCCATACGTCATCTCACACTTCCAGTCTGACATGTTCACTAGAGGATTGATCTCTGCCATACGTCATCTCACACTTCCAGTCTGACATGTTCACTAGAGGATTGATCTCTGCCATACGTCATCTCACACTTCCAGTCTGACATGTTCACTAGAGGATTGATCTCTGCCAAATGTTGAATCACACTTCCAGTCTGACATGTTCACTAGAGGATTGATCTCTGCCATACGTCATCTCACACTTCCAGTCTGACATGTTCACTAGAGGATTGATCTCTGCCAAATGTTGAATCACACTTCCAGTCTGACATGTTCACTAGAGGATTGATCTCTGCCATACGTCATCTCACACTTCCAGTCTGACATAGTCTCTGGAGGATCACATTGCATATGTAGATAATTGATATGTCTGCGTTGCTCTGAGGCAGGACATCTCACTGTCCTCTGGTTTTGCAGGGAAAATACCACGTGTTTATGACAAAATAAAACAAAGACATTGAGTCACGGCACACTTGAGACTAGGTGAAGGAATAAATGAAAGTGGATGGAATGTCCTCCGAGCAATAAGGCTGATAGTACTGCATGTATTCTTCACGTTGTTGTTAATGTTTGTTAGAGGTGCATGTGTGTTTGTTACTTAACAAGCTCACGATATTGTTTCTGAAACTGTATCAAGTAAATAGATTTCTTTGTTCTTATTTCATTGTGTTAT
The DNA here is from genome assembly GCA_014155875.1 of Cepaea nemoralis. Classification (NCBI taxonomy): domain Eukaryota; kingdom Metazoa; phylum Mollusca; class Gastropoda; order Stylommatophora; family Helicidae; genus Cepaea; species Cepaea nemoralis. The sequence continues at coordinate 468,738 of JACEFZ010016152.1, forward strand.
ACTCACTGGAATGTTCATTTTACTTGTTGGAAAGTTCATGTTTATCACAAAAGTATAAAACTGTGAAAGATTGGTTACAACAGTTAATGTGTTTTGTTTATCTGTTGAAATAATTACAAGTTGTGCAGCGTAATGTTTGGGCAATGTCCAACAGCATTCGTATCTATGGAGAAGGGGACATGGTGGACATAACTGGGTGAAGTGGAATAAACAGCTGCCTACTGAATACAAACCCATATATTGCCTTGGTTAGAATCATTACATGTATAACTCATCTTTGCTGTTTAAGTACTACACTACGCTGTAGTGTCCCACATACAGTTCTTAAGTATATATGATGTAACTTCAGACAGTTTTTACAATTTATGACCTCCTTTTTAAATGATTGATTTCGTCTTGCAAATTAAAACAAATACGTATGTGATGAAGACTACAGCAGGATCTGTAGAAATGCAAAAGGGTGAGATCCTGCATCATAACGTTGCATTATATTTCAGTGTAAGGCATTTCCAATGGACAAACATAAAATGTCACTTGGACGGCTGTAAAATATGAGAGTAAGGGAAGACTAAATAAATGAAGAAATAGTAAATGGATCAACTATAATATATATAGAAACTATAGAAACAAATATGAACTTAGTGATATTAAAATAAATGGCAAACAATGCTGTGAACAAATGAAAGATATCATTTTATAAACAAAAAAAAAACAACCTTGCTGATCTTGCAAACTGAAGTGACAGAAATGTGTGGTTTGTGCTGGTATTATAGTCTTCATGTTTTTAAACACACCTGCAAATTGAGTCTGGCTGATGAGAGTTTATTGTGGAAGACATTTATTCTTTGTTTATTCTCTTGTATATAAGAGAGTCTGTGAAATTACAGGGTTTTTCTCTGGGCACCAGCGATGTTGCCTGCCTGAAATTTTAGGAACTGGGTTACGTCTTCAGTTAGAACTAGTTCTCAGGAGTCATGAGTTAGAACACCACGTGTAAATGTAGCCATTTAGTGTCATGTTGAGTTACTTGGAATAAAGCTTAGATACTAATTTAGCTACATACGGACATGAAGGTGTGTTAACTTGTACATGAAAAAAAAAAAAAGAAAATTACTTTTGTTCCAGGTAAAAGTTTTTCCATCTTGATCCAAGTTTTTCCATCTTCATTCAAGTTTTTCCACCTTCATCCAAGTGCCTGACATATTAGTGTAGGAGATCACGCTTCTCTGCACCTGTGTCCTGATGAATTGTCTCTAGTTATCTTTCTCTGTTTCTGTACTCAACTCTTTCCAGTTGTTACATTTCAGTTACTACTTCTCATAATGTGGCCAAAATGCTGGCCGTCTCTTTCTCTGTTTGTGATAGGTTGTATTTGTGTCCTGCCCTTATTAAAAATAAGACTACTTACTTTGACAGTACATGCACGCATTTACAAATCTTTAAATGGTTATGAAATTACAGTAGTGTCTGCTCATCTTTGTTTTGTTTCTGGGTAAGGGTTTTATAGCCAGTGTGATTGTGATCTCAGTGTTCTGGTTAAGTATACTTGTCCCATTCTGTTGGTCCTTTGTTCGTCACATGTGCACAGTGGTGCCGTAATTGTCCCCGACTTTTATGGTGGCCTGTTGTATAGCTGTTTGTTGCAGATGTCAGTTTTGAATCCACCCCCAACGGGTTACAAAATTGATGTTGCATGTTAGGACATGTAACTTTCAGAGTTGTTGTAATATTTATTTAGGGTGATTTTACAGTATATAGAAAAGTTGCAACATAATCTGTTTATAATTGTTGTTAGAGACTTTATGAGTCAGTGCAAGAAAGAAAATCCAATGAGTAAGTCCAACAAGAAGCAGATGAAAACCTTAAACTGATTAGAGAAATTAGCCATAGACAGTCACAATTTTTTGGACACATTATGAAAAGAAATAAATGAGAACTTGATGACAACTGGCAAGATTGAGGTGAAAATAATTAAAATGCAGAGAAGTAAATACTTGGATGGCTTGGCCATGGTCGAGACAAGAACACAGAGCTGATCCACGACTGGTGATTGTGTAAGATGGTGAAATATGACTGCCCACGCTTATTGGCATGGTATATGATGATGATAAGAAGTCAACCCATATATGCTTGCATACACATGTGTATGTGCCAATACAGTGTGTTAACTTAACAGAGCCATGTATTTGTGGTTGTGCTGTGCTTAAAGGGTCCATATTTGACTATCCTCAGTTGGCATTCCGACGATCAAATGGTGTGGAGCAGAGGGTGATTACAATGTTATGGTCATGGAGCTTCTCGGCCCCAGCCTGGAAGACCTGTTTAACTTCTGCTCACGCAAATTTAGCCTTAAAACAGTTCTGCTTCTAGCAGATCAGTTGGTAAGCTGAATTATTAACCCTTAAACATGTCCGTAGTTTGTGTAGTTTTATAATGTGGTGTGGTGTCAGATGTTTGCATTTGGATTCCCTATTCTTCTCAAAATGTGAAGCAGTTGTTAATGATTTGAAACCGGTGTCTCCGACCTTCTCGTATAAAAATGTCACACGGCACTGATGGTTCTGTGTATGACGGAGCGAAATCTGGATGATGTGTGTCAGCTGCAGTAAAGGGAAAGGTTGTAGGGAGCTAAATGTGGCCTGCAGATCTACAACCTCAAGTATGAGAATGGAGGTAGAAGCGATCACAGCAGCTTTGAGACAGACAGATAGAAATAGATATATATCTACCAGAGTAATCAGTGTCTGATTCTCAGTCTTTGCAGTGTAAAAGTTAAAAATGGAAATTTGTGGCAGAATGGATACCAAGCAGTGACACTTCTACTTTACAGGGACTTAATGGATATACTGCATGGGTGGTGCAGGAGGGAGGAGGGGAGTCGAGGTAATGAGCAGTCTTATATATTTGCGACTCGAGTTAGTTGGGAATCTCACAATGGATAAGATACTGGACAGATTGGTGGTGCAGGGGGAGGGGGGGGGGCATGAGGTAATGAGCAGTCTTATATATTTGCGACTCGAGTTAGTTGGGACACTCACAATGGATAAGATACTGGACAGATTGGTGGTGCAGGGGGAGGGGGGGGGCGTGAGGTAATGAGCAGTCTTATATATTTGCGACTCGAGTTAGTTGGGATACTCACAATGGATAAGATACTGGACAGGTTGGTAGTGCAGTCTGGAGAGAATGCTGAGGTGACAAGGTTAGCACCAGGTCTAACATGGATCAGCATCTGTTTGTGTTAAACCTTTCCACAGAGTAGGTCCCCAATGGATTCAAAGTTCCAGTACTTACAGGTCTCGCACATCCCCCTGGTCTCTGAGTTTGGAGAGGGGAAAGAGAATTCTGCATAGCAGTCCTCATGGATATCGTACTTTGGTACCAGGTCACGAGGATAGTCTGCAGCCTGATTCCAACAGATGAATGCCTTTTTCAGGACTCAGACGACCTGAATATCAGTGCATTTGACTTTAGTGGTCAGTTCTGTTTTTAAGAGGATTCACAATCTTTCAGCCATTAGACCTATCAAGAACACATGAGCCGGTTGGTTATAGGGAGGATACATGGCTGCCAGTGCCATCTGGCTTGGCACACGCCATGATATCATTTACGTGGCATCTGGCTTGGCACATGCCATGATATCATATTTACGTGGCATCTGGCTTGGCACATGCCATGATATCATATTTACGTGGTATGTGGCTTGGCACATGCCATGATATCATATTTACGTGGCATCACGGAATTCTGTTCCCCCCATAACTTTTTGGCTATTTGACACTCTCTCCCTTCTCATCGCACGTAACCCTTTTGCCAGGAAGCACCTTGATGTTCTTTTCTTCACTGGTGCACTCCTGGTCTTGATAGAGGGTGCGTTAATGCCCGCTAGTGGTTATTCATAGAGAATGCCAGACTGCTCACAAGGTCGACAGGGTCACATACTTTCTGTGTTTGACTGAAGGCTGACTCGTCTCTGATACATATTTGTTGCTATGTTGACTCGTCTTTATCAAGTATAACTATATTCATGTTTTGACTTCTTTCTCTTGATTCTCCACTCTGTGGATTTGATGTTGAGCTACACATTCAGAACCACCATTATAGTTAGTTACTTTTAATTGTCACTCGTTGCTTCTGACCACACACAAACTATAAACGAGTGGAACACGATTCTTAACAATCAACTCGAGCAACTCTGGATACATTTCCAATGTCTGTTAATCGCTACACCACAATACACATCAGTTATTCCACAAAAGATTCATAAATATACACAACAATGCCTAAACGCTGACTGTTCTAAAAGAGTGACGTAGTGTTAGCCATGCTCTATGAAACCAGAACCCGGTCTGACACTGACCATGGTTCAAGCCCCACTGATTTGAAGGTGACGTTTTGTCCTTTCGCAAAATGTCCCGAATGCTTTTCACGTTCTCGTTACCACGCTCGTGGCGGGTCACTCCACACGGTCTCCTCATGCAGACCTTGCTTGTTACAAACTCATGCCATGTTCTAGGCCTGTATAAACTGGGGCATGGTACTTTTTCCTTTCTGTTTTGTGACCTCATTTCTTGCACAATATGTTTGTTTATTCCATCTGGAAACACGTTTTGCTGTTTAGTAGTAGTATTATATGTTCCGACTAGATGCCAAATGTATTTAATGTTGTATGAGGAAAGCCAGTGTTAACAGTATTTATAGTTGGAGGTCGTCATCATCTAGTGACCTGTAAACTGACATTGGTGTCCATGTCTCTCCACAGATCTGTTGATGGTGTGGATCAACCCTGCTGTGATATTCCTCCATACCACAGTTTTAGTCCATGTGGAATTTCTCTGTTTTCCTCCCCTCCGCCTCTTTTCCCACTGATCTTTCCAGTCGTCACAATGTTTTTAAATGCCTCTCTTCTGATCACATGAGCAAAGGTTGATGTTTACACCAGATACACTGGTCACTTGGACTAAAATGTTGACTTCTCATCCTTGACTTGGGGACATAAATTACAAGTACCTAAAAGTCACAGTGGGTTCACCTGATGGGGAGGGACACTGGTGAGAGCAAACAAAAATGTGGCCAGTATCTCCATTGCCAGATATATTGCAGTGAGGACAGATCCACTGCATTATAACCATATCTCACTCTTCTGTCATAGTACGTGCAGTCCTGCTCTTAAATATACTATTTCTACAGTGTTCCAATAAAAACATGTTTATTTAGTTGTGGCAGCTGAATAATTATTCTGTTAATTAACTTTTGCAGATAAGCAGAATAGAATATATCCATTCTAAAAATTTCATCCACCGAGATGTGAAACCCGACAACTTTCTCATGGGTCTCGGAAAGAAGGGCAATCTAGTGTATATTATAGACTTTGGACTAGCCAAAAAGTACCGTGATGCGCGGACACATCAACATATACCATACAGGGAGAACAAGAACCTCACAGGCACTGCCCGATATGCCAGTATCAACACCCATTTAGGTATAGGTGAGTACAAGAAACGTTTTGGTGGCTCGATGTCTACTAAGGTGGTTTATTATGTGTGTCTGTGTTATATAAGACAAGTGTAAGTTACGACATCCAAAATATGTCTAAAAGTATCACACATCATGAAATGACATGTGAAGGTATTGCACGTAAAGTTATAACATTTGAATCACTTGCAAATACAAGTTTTACATTTGACCATGTATTATCTGAAAGTATGGCAGGTTTACATTAAAAAGAATTGCATTTGACGATGCAACATCTAAAAGTACATTACACTTGATAAATATTACATCTGAAACTTAAAAGTTAAATTTGGAAATATGACTTAAAATTATAACTTCTTGAAGTTTTGAATTTGAATGTTTGGCATGTGAAAGTATCACATATTAAAGGGTTACCACTTAGTGTTCAACCTGGAAGTATCACATGGGAAAGTATCACATGTTAAAGTGTTCCCACTTTTTTTACACCTGGAAGTATCGCACATGAAAGTGTTACACTTAGTGTTAAACCTGGAAGTTATCAGTTATCAGTTGGGGTATCTTCATTGCACTCCGGACAGGTCCATAGGTGCTCAGATCCTCCCCCCCAGCATATGCATCAGTGTCCGGTGGCTAATAATAATACCAGGAAGTATCACATGAAAGTGTTATATTTAGTGTTAAGCCTGGAAGTATTGCACATGAAAGTGTTACACTTAGTGTTAAGCCTGGAAGTATCACATGAAAGTGTTACACTTAGTGTTAAGCCTGGAAGTATTGCACATGAAAGTGTTACACTTAGTGTTAAGCCTGGAAGTATCACACTGCAAAGGTGTGTTAAACCTTAGTGTTAAACCTGGAAGTATCGCACATGTAAGTGTTACATTTAGTGTTAAACCTGGAAGAATCACACAGGAAAGGGTTATACTTAGTGTTAAACCTAGAAGTATCACATATGTAAGTGTTACATTTAGTGTTAAACCTGGAGGAATCACACATAAAAGTGTTACACTTAGTGTTAAATCTAGAAGTATCACATGTGAAAGAAGCAAATCTTGCTGATGTACACCAGTCAGCATATCTCAATTATCTCCCCACCAGAACAAAGCCGACGGGACGACATGGAGTCCTTAGGTTATGTGTTCATGTACTTTCTGCGAGGAAGTTTACCCTGGCAAGGTCTCAAGGCAGCAACAAAAAGACAGAAGTATGAGCGTATCAGCGAGAAGAAAATGTCCACCCCTATTGAGGAACTGTGCAAAACCTTTCCATGTAAGTCATTGTTGTAAATAGTAGTGTACACATTCATGTCTTCTTCTTCTTTGTTAGCTTGAGATTTGTCTATGTCTGCAATGTTGTTTCTTGTATGACTTCTAGTCCACTGAATTGATGTTTGCTTGTGGATTAGCGTGCCCTATTACTAGTATCACTCGCCATCAGGCCACCGGTCAGGTATAGATATGTATTTTTGGCAGTCTTGGTGTATGGGAACTACTGTCTGCAGTGCCAATCCGCATGTACACATGGCCGATTTACCAATCTGGAATGTTGTATACATGTGGTTGTGTAATCTGTTGATCATTCATTCATATTTCTTCTTTCACCCGGAGGTATAGAATTACATTATGAAATTCTTTACTTTCGCTTTATTTTGCTGCACCTATGCCAACAAACTTATGTTTGCTATAGTAGAAAGATGTACTACCACTTTGCCAAGGAGGGGAACTAAGTTGATGTTTCTTATCTACTGTTACAATATCAGCACATACATCTTGATCAGTGTCATGACTCGGCTTGTCTTGAATTGAGTCCACAACCTCACTATGATTTGATTTTGTATCTTGGCTGTGAACTGATTGTGTATCATGACAGTGATATCTTGGCTGAAAAAAATAATAATTATCTCAAATGACTGCTGTAGTGAACTCATTGCGCAACATTACTATGATCTGAATCCATGTATTGGCGATGAATTGATTCTACAACCTTGCTATGAACAGAATTTATATATTTTTGTGTGTGTGCCTATGAACTAATTCAACTTAACTTTGAGCTGAATCTGTGTTTTGGCTAATGAACTGATTCCTTAATTGTGCTATGAACTGAATCTGTGTCTTGGCTAACGAACTGTGCCGTGAACTGAATCTGTGTCTTGGCTAATGAACTGTGCCATGAACTGAATTTGTGTCTTGGCTAATGAACTAATTTCTCAACAGTGCCATGAACTGAATCTGTGTCTTGGCTAATGAACTTTTCCTCAACTGTGCCATGAACTGAATCTGTGTCTTGGCTAATGAACTTTTCCTCAACTGTGCCATGAACTGAATCTGTGTCTTGGCTAATGAACTGCCGTGAACTGAATCTCTGTCTTGGCTAATGAACTGTGCCGTGAACTGAATCTCTGTCTTGGCTAATGAACTAATTTCTCAACAGTGCCATGAACTGAATCTCTGTCTTGGCTAATGAACTGTGCCATGAACTGAATCTGTGTCTTGGCTAATGAACTAATTTCTCAACAGTGCCATGAACTGAATCTGTGTCTTGGCTAATGAACTTTTCCTCAACTGTGCCATGAACTGAATCTGTGTCTTGGCTAATGAACTGTGCCATGAACTGAATCTCTGTCTTGGCTAATGAACTGTGCAGTGAACTGAATCTGTCTTGGCTAATGAACTGTGCCATGAACTGAATCTCTGTCTTGGCTAATGAACTGACTCCTCAACTGTGCCTTGAACTGATTTGATAGTTTTACTGTGAAATGGTCAGTGACCACAAAAGTTATCCAAGAACTGTCTGTGATACTTATCTGGTTGGCTGTGCTCTGGTTGTTGGTGGGAGTGTTATGTTTTACTTATGCAAACACAAATTGTTGTCCCAAAGCCTCTTCAACTTATACACAGAAAGAATTTGTAAACAAGTTGGAACACTGACTGGATTAACGGACTTAACATATCAATGAAAGAATCATAAACAATCTTATGTATTCTGATGATATTGTATTACTAGCAGAAAGCAAGCAAGAGTTACAAAGCTTTGTAGAACATGTAAACTGGCACGGTGCAGACTGCGGTCTAGATATCCCCCCCCCCCCCCCAAAAAAAAAAAACACCAAACAAACTGAAATTAGCAGTGAAAAGGAGTGGCCATGCATAAATATCACAGTCAACAGAAAGATTCTATAACAAGTAACAAGTTTCTCCTATCTTGGACATCATGTAACAGTTGATGGCAGAAGTGAAACAAAAATGAAAACGAGAAAAGAAATGACCAAAATGTTTTTAGCAACATGAAATCAGTATTAAGATCTTGAGAGATTAGTTATATCTCATCTCATCTTTGTCCTCTTGTACCTTGTGTCGAGGTATAAACAACGAGTGAGTGACCATTCATGAGCCTCATGTATCGAGATGAGAGATTAACAACACATTAAAAATAAGAATTGTCATATAAGTATATTCAACACAACTACATGGCGCAGAAGCCTGAACAATGAACAAGCAATTATAAAGTCGAACAGAGGCCTAGGAGGTGTGGATATATAGAAGAATATAATGTATTTCATGGAAGCAAAAACAGTTAAAGGTTCTAGAAAAACGGAATGAAAAGAGAGTTGATGAAAGAAATAAAAAAGGCAAGAGAGGTATTTCAGTCACATTAAAAGAAATAACACTCTTACTAATAAAAACCGTGCTGGAAAATAAAGTTTAAGGCAAGCGAGCAAGAGGTAAACAACATTACAAGTGGTAAGATAACATCAAGAGATGGATGAACAGCCGTTTGACAGAACTTACAATCAAGGCGAGAGACAGTGTTGGAGATCCACCCATTGCAGCCAACCTTCATTGTAGAGACAGTACTTGATTGATTGATTGATAGAAACACAGATTTTCTCAGTCTTGAATATGTCTGTAATTGTTGCATGACTGTCAAATGCTAGATATAAGGTCAACTGTTGTCTATTTCTCTTATTGACAGCTGAATTTGCCACATACTTAAATTTTTGTCGGTCTCTGAGATTCGACGACAAGCCAGACTATTCCTACCTTCGACAGCTATTCAGAAACTTATTCCATCGGCAAGGCTTCACATATGACTATGTTTTTGACTGGAACATGCTCAAATTTGTAAGTCGAGAAGTTTATTCTTGTATGTCTTCATGTTCTCATTAACAATTTGAAGTTAGCCTTTTCCAAACAAGTAACTTTTCTAAACAGAATAAGCACTGCAAATTGTAGGAAAAATGCGAACAGTGAAATCAAAATAATTAACACTCTTCAAGCGCAATTTGCAGTCCCGATACGATGTGTAAAAACACAGCTCCAGGCACTCTGGAAGCAGATCACATTGTGCTGGTTTTCATACAATGGTATAAAAGTTGCTCATTCAGAAAACAATGAAACTACTGAATGTTAACTTGTCTAATAAATTACAAACAGCTCAAGAATGCTGGGGTTGACTGTGATGTCCTGTAAAGGATATGCAACTAACTTTACATGAACAGAGCAATGCATCATGTTGTAGATCAGATTGTAAGGACATGCTTTGGGTATTTCATGGTCAACTGACTCCAGCCCAGTGCCCAGTTGTATCCTTGTTTACTCTGAAACCAAAGCCTCAGAAGTTTGTGTGTTGTTTGCTGACATCACCTGAGCTTTATGGAAATGTCCTTGATTGAAAAGTGTACATGTGGCAGATTTTGTTTGTTGCTTGAGAGGTCTGCTTCATTAACCTTAGTTCAGACTTCAGAATGATTATCAAGAAAATGTACATTGATAGCCTTCATCTTCTTCCTCTTCTTCCTCTTTTTTTTTTTGTTGGCTTGAAACTATATCTGCAGTGTCATTTCTATTATGAATGTCACTATCTTTTTTAGTTCACTTAGTAGGCTATGGAGTTTATCTTCCACTGTTGTTTCTCTAGATCTGAAGGTTTGCCTAGATATGTCATATCCCTTCATCTTCTCAGAGAATCAATCAAGTGGAAAAAGTCAAAGAAATGGATAGATTCTGCTGCATGACAAAATGTCAGCACATTGATCTCCACTGGTGAAGCAGTACCTCATAACACTCAGTGTGTCTGCCCTGGAACATCCTCCATAATCTTCCAATTTGTCAGCACATCAGATCTGCACTGGAAGATCACTCAAGGATGCTGAGAATGTTGTCATGATTGTTACAATGTCTATTAGTGGTTTTGATGCATGAGCACCAGAAATGTTTCTCAAAGCTCTATGGACTTTGGCAAAAAAAAAGTGTGGTTGCTGAAGGAACTATTTTGAAGTAAATGTACATAGTTATTGTTACTGATTGCTTGTCAATTATGGCGGCTGAAGCTATATTCTGTAATTCCATAATGTTACAAATGGTAGGCATTCTGTGGTCTTATTCAAATATTATATTGATATATTTATATATCATGATATATTATATATCATTAATATATATATATATATATATATATATATATATATATATATATATATATATATATATATATATATTTATATTACTAGCTGACCCTGCCTGGCTTCGCCCAGTCCCTGGAGGGGATCTATCTATCTGTCAGTCTGTCTGTCTGCTTGTGTGTCTGTCTGTCTGGCTGACCCGGCCCGGCTTCACCCAGTCACTGGTGGGGAGCATCTCATTTAATTCATATAAGTAGTCATATAAGCTCCCGTTCCCGACTGTCTGTCTGTCTGCTTGTTTGTCTGTCTGTCTGACCTGGCCCGGCTTCACCCAGTCCCTGGTGGGGAGCATCTCATTTAATTCATATACGTAGTCATATAAGCTCCCGTTCCTGACTGTCTGTCTGTCTGACCCGGCCCGGCTTCACCCAGTCCCTGGTGGGGAGCATCTCATTTAATTCATATAAGTAGTCATATAAGCTCCTGTTCCCGACTATCTGTCTGTCTATCTATCTGACCCGGCGTGGCTTCGCCCAGCTCCTGGCGGGGAGCTTCTCATTAAATTCACACAGTAACTTAAAAGAATGTCCTTCCACGCACCATCCATTATTTTTAATGAAAACTGTTTTTAAATCACCTACATGACTGTAGATAACTTCTTTAAGCATAAAAAGATGAGTTACAATGTTATGCATTATGCATTATTTTTATGAAAACTTTGAAAATGCCTTAAAGATTATATCATTATTTATTATAACTCAAATGCCTGTAAATAACTATAGACAAAGAGTTTATAAATCTTTGAAAACGATGCAACAATATGACTATAGAATATATAGAAATGCTATTAAAAGTTATGCCCCTTGAAATAACTTTTCTAGAGTTAAGTCCCCTTGCTATATATAGAAATTATAGTGAAAAATGAAATATTAAATTTTAGTAAGTAGCCGAAAAAAAAAATTAAAAAACTACGACAGAAAGTTGCACAGGAATGAAAAGAAAACGTGTAGAAAATTTCATCTCAATCGGATGGACCGTTCGCGAACGCATAAAGAACGGACATACATACAGTCTCTTTTATAGATATAGATTTACATGCTATATTGTTATCCAAATTCTAATTGTTATAATGTTATCTAAGTTTAAGCACAACTGGATTTATATATATACTTATGTGCTATCTTATGACAAAGGCGTATAAAGACTATTATTTTGTTTACTCTGCGTTTGTTATAAGTTCCCACTATTTAGCCTCTCACTTTTGTGAATGCTGTTTGTATCACCTGTAGGGAGGGAGAGGTACAGAAGAGTTGGAAAGAGAGAGAAAAATGCACAGTTCTGCAGCCCGAGCCATGCCAGCTACTGCATTGCCTCGGCGCACTGACCAGATGGGAGCTCAGCCAGGGACCAACTCAGGAGACTTTAATAGTAAGTACCCTGCTACAGTTTTGGTCAGTCTTGCTGGTAAAACCTGGTTTACAAGAGTAGGACAAAACCGTTAAATATATTTTAAAATCTGGTCATTTATATTATTACGATTGAAAATTTTATGGGAACCATTTTCTTAATGTATAGCTTTTTAATGGGCACAGCTTTTTCAAATTTAGTCCTGTGGAAACATTAGAACTAGATCAAGTTTACAGACAGCAACATATTTTATGTTTATTGTTGTTTTAAACACACTCAGTAGCTATCAAGCAAAATCAGGTTTTACGCAGTTGATTTTTGTTTTAATCCTTGTGCATCTTGTTGCCCTCACATTTGATACTGTTGGTGTGTGTAACAATAGCGTAGACATGGTGTGTGTTGTGTCCTGGTTTTCTGTATGTATGGTCTGTCAGATGTGAATCTAGCAATTTGTGTTTTCATCTTTTCATCTCAGCAAATGTGCTGTACAGTTAAAAGAAACCTTCAGTTCCACTAGATTTGTATGTACAACTTTTGCACTTTTACACTAACCTGGAAGCATAGGAAAGTGCTCTGTTAATGCAGGCATACACACATACATAACACGTATAGTAACAGCCTAGTGCTTGTTGGCATATTGAATATGTAACTTGTTTTGTGTGAATTCTTGAAGCCTGCCTCTCTAACCCCTTCCACGCAACATTCAGTCAAATGTTTTAGACTTGAGTTTTTGGGGAATGTGTAGTTTGGTGCAGTTGATGGCACAGCATGATGATAAATAAGTATGGGTGGGCTTGTAGTGAGCTTGTCTAAAATTAAATCTGCTTATCTACGAAGCGGTAATTTTTCGAGATTGTTAGCCTGTTTCAGGAATTTTGTCTGTTTGAGTTTAAGGAATTCAGTCTGTTTGAGTTTAAGGAATTATGTCTGTTTGAGTTTAAGGAATTATGTCTGCATAGTCTTCCCTAATCGACTGTCCCGCTACACTGGGGGGATTATAAGGTGTGTAGAAAGAGAGAGGTGCAACTTGCATTAGATGCAACAAATAATAAGTATTGAATGACAGTAGAATTGTGCCAGTTTGGCTTGTCAACATGTAAAGCTAATTTATTAACCCGCACTTTCATAGTATGCGCAATATATCATGTCACAAATATTAAGGCTTAATGGACCTATCAGTGGACACGGAATAATTTCTGATTGATGTGAACGAGAAACCACTAAATTTCAGCAGTGAAGGTTGTAATAAATATTGCATAATTTTGGATTTCATGCAGGAAGCATAAGTCTGCTGTATAGTATAATCTTGGTGATTTTCGCATATGGCCTTCTGTCTGGATTAAAACGTTTCTGATAAGAACTTGGTGAGGACGAGCCCATGTTAGACAAAACTGCCTTCTTCTGTCCCATAATTCCATCTGTAGGTTGAGGTGTCACAACGATGAAGAGGTTCCGCTGCTCATATTCTACAGTATGTGTATGGAAGGCAATGTGTAGCCTTCATGAATGTTGTCAGATGATGATATTTGCCACTTCATTCCCCAGCTGGAACTGATTGTTCTACAAGGGAATGTGGAGGGTCATGGCCAGGCCAGACAAGAGGTTGATGACCTACTTTGGCAATGGGTGGTCCATGGAAACCTGCAAATGTACTTGTTTTGTTGCTGAACTCATCTCCATATCTGGGGCAGAACTGTTCTCTTTATTTGTGTTGTCTTTAACGGTTACATGTAAGAGTCAGATATCTCTGAGTACTTTCATGCAATAAAGTGAATACTTCGAAACTGTAACTAGATCACAACTGAAATAAATAGTTCAGTAAAGCTATCGGTCCTCAATGTTTTACAATATGTACACAGTTCTTGGAGGCTTTCTCCTGTGTTGTTTGAAAGCGTGTGTCATGTGTTCCGTATCTGAGCAGTGTCCAGCTTTCACAGCCATGCAGAGGATAGTCTCAGAGATTTGTGGTCTGGCTTTCATGGGCAGGTTGGAGGAGGTGTGAATTGCTAAGAGTCCTACATTACATGCACTGGGTCACAGAATTAGTGTCGGATAATTAGTTTGCTGTCTCTCTACACTTCCCTTCCCAAACTGAGAGCAAAGTTGGGTACTGTGACTAGATGTGGCGATGCGCTAGCATTAACTGGATTTATAATTATTTGCTGTAGCCATAAAAATTCAATTCTTTAATGATTAAAGAAAGCCGGCTTTGTGGCTTAGAGGTTATGACTTTTCTCCATATTCTCGTATACTCTCATCGGTGACGTGATGACGGTGAGAATCAGCAGTGGTTCGAATCGCGTCGGTAACTTACGGGGTATGTGAGCTGGCTGCTCAGAAAGCAATGGCAAACTACTGAGCTTAATCTTGCCAAGAAATCAACATACAGCTGAAAGATGCTGGTGTTGACAGCGATGTCCTGTAAAGGATATGCAAAAAAAAAAAAATGATTGAAGTGTCCAAGTGTTTCCAAGTATGTGGTAGAAGAAATGAAATATAAGATTAGCATTTTGGGATTGTGTGAAATAAGGTGGAACACAGCTGGTAAACAGCATCTCGGTACGAATAAAAAAGTGCTGTACTCAGGCCATAAAGAGGAGAATGTTAGCACAGTGTAGGAGTGGAATGTTACCCAAAGTTAACATTATTAGAGTGGGGAGCAGTAAGCACTAGAACAACAGCAACATTTAGAACACTAAACAAGAGAATAAACATAAATGTGATCCAGTGTTACATACAACACATGTTGAAGAGGATTCAGTTAAGGATGTATTTTACTTGAAACTTTAAAACATTGTCAATCTAAGAAACGGCAGTGTCATATATTTTGATGGGTGACCTGAAAGCCAAATTGGGATCCGTTAACGCTGGATAGAAGAGTTTATGGGGAATAAATGGACAAGGGGTAATGTAATGAAAATTTAGAATTACTGACCAACTATTTGCACATTAAATCAGTATGTCATAGACAGGATCATTTGTTATTTCTCACCCAAAAAAATCACAATTAATGACATCAACGTGCAGTTTTGATTGCATGGGTAAGTCGCTACAAGCCCAGATTAAAAATAAATGAAATGCGGTTGCTTCGCACCATAGTTTTTCTGCTTGACCACATCCACATCATTACTCACAAATGCTGCTTTAAATAATATCAAGGTTCTCTGTCACATGTTGCCATGTCGTCTGCTGCACTCTCTGTAGTTGTTGTACTCCAGCTCCTAACATTGCATATAGAGCTATTAATCCACTGTATTGACTTGGCAATAATATGGTACACCAGCGCTCCAAGTGTATGTACAACCAAACCATTCAGTTCACTAGTGTATGCTATAGCTTTTGTGTTTGAGAACTTATGTCCGATTGAGCATTGTGCGACCTGCAAGAATTTCTGTGAAGCTCTTTATTCTTTTGAAAATATAATCCTGTTGTACAGTTTGTATATTTATTTTACCCTGACAGTTTCTCAAATTGTTTGAAGCACAGGCTTCAGAAATATTCATTGGTACTTTTAATTTAAAAAAACAACTCTTTTTTTTCAATTGTGATGAGACTCAAAGAATCTATTTATGTCTGTAATTGTAAGATAGTGTAAATAATAGATGCCGTACCAAGCTTATTTGTTTATTCTGTTGTTGATCTGTTATTCAAGGGGCTTCTTATAAGTCTTTAGTCTGACCATGGAAGAGTAAGTGGAGAAAATTGAAATTTGGCACATGTATAGCTCATTCAATTTGTAATGGTCATATGAGTTATGAATTTCCCTCCTCAACTGGTTTTCCTGATATGGTGCATGGCACAACACACCCTATTGACCAGATCTGCACATCCAATGGTTTGTCAGAACAATGGGGAAATCAGATGCCAGGACTGTGATAAGATTCATTATGATACATTGAAAAACACCTACAGAAATACACAAGGAGATGGAGCCAGTGTTTGAGGAAGTCTGTCCTTCGTATGCTTCTGTAAAAAATTGGTGTTTGCAGTTTAAGTGTGGCCGTTCCCAAGTTGCTGATCTGCCAAGATCAAGACGACCGTCTTCAGAGTGCAATGATGCAAATGCTGCAAAAGTGAAAAAAATCATAGACCAGGATAGGAAAATGACAATTGCAGAGATATTTAGTTCAGCAAAACTAAGAGTACAGTTTTTAGAATTTTACACAACAGACTGAACATGAGAAAATTGTGTGCCGCTGGGGTCCCGCGCTTGCTGACATGTGAACAGAAACAAACACAGATTGATTGCTGTGGCCAGTTGCTTAACATGTGGTGGTTGAAAAACATGTTGACGACCATGATGACGGTAGATGAGACTTGGATTCACCATTATGACCCAGAATACAAAATTGCCAGCATGCATTGGAAAATCCCGGGCTCGCCAACACATCTCAAGCCAAGAGCACAAAAATCTGCAAGAAAAGTGATGCTGACTTTTTTGGGACGTCAAAGGTGTCATATTGAAAGATTACATGCTTCATGGTAACACGGTTAATGGACAGTACTATGCAGATCTCCTTATCAAACTAAGAATGGCTGTGACCAGAAAACGAGGGATACCGCGCATGCAAATTCTGCCTTTGCTTCAAGACAACGCAGCACTCCCATAAAGCACGGTGTGTGCTGCAAACTGCCAACGATTTGAATTTTGAAATTCTTCCACACCCACCATATTCTCCAGATTTGGCTCCATGACATTTTTCTTTTCCCAGATCTTAAAAAACAGCTGAAAGGAAATCGTTTTGACAGTGACGAAGATGTCATACTGGCTTGTGATAACTGGTTTAGTTCGAAAAATAGGTTGTTTTATTCTGAAGGTCTGTTCAAGGTCACACAGAGATGGCAGAAATGCATACATTCAGGTGGTGGCTACATTGAGAAGGAATAAGCACTGTGCCAAATTTCAGCTTTCTCCACCTACTCCTTCATGGTCAGCTAAAGACTTATGAGAAGCCCCTTGTATGTAACTGTGACACATTCATGAGGATGCTTAAACACCACAAACACTACAGAACGAAGCTGAACTTGTAACTTATTTTGTGTGGACTTATTTGAAGTGATGAATGTGTGTGTCACTATGTGGAAGTTAAATGAATGAATGTGAGAGTGTTGTAATTAGTTGTCCTATAGTTTCCATTTCTGTCTGCTGAACACAGCATATGGTCTGTTGTGGTTTTGTACTGGATATGTGAATCTTATAGAGATGGATAAGAGCGCTCACTTGTTAACTTCCAGTGCGCTACAGCGGGGTCGCAATATCATTTTATACACCTGTCAGTTGGACTTAAATGTTGACTTTTTGTACAGAAAGCAGTGGCAAACTACTGAGCAGTTAAATTCCCTAGTAAACCAGCCTGGGTTTGGGGTTGATGGAGTGTTTTCCAAAGGTCATCATCATTTCAAAATGTGAATGTCGCACCAGTGCACTAGTTCTGCTGACGAGCTTCCTATGGCAACATTGGTGTGTCAGTGTGTGATTGCTTCACCACACCAGACCTGATCAATAGCCACCACTCTGTTTGGGATAGAGGGGGTGTTAATGCTTTTGGGGGGTGGGGAGAACGAATGAACACATGCACAAACTTTATTTTCAAAGGCACCCAAGCCCGTCTAAAATTCTGCCCTTCTATCACTCTCATACATGATTTCATCCAGAGAGAAGAGTCATCTCGAACTGCTGCTTGTGTGTGAAAGTGCTGACACTTTACATATCTGTAATACTGTTGGCTTTGTGAACTTTTGTTTTGTCTTCAATTGTGGTCTATTGTATTAGCTGCTGATGGTTTCTGTGTGTGTAATAGGTATTGTATATTTTAAAACAATAAAGATGGTAAAGCTATATAACCCACAAAGTCCCATAACAGATACTGCAATTGGGGTGTGAGATGTGAGGCCTTCACATATTCTAAGTCATGGCATGAGGAAGGGTGGCCAGTTTCTGGTCCTGTGGCATTTCTTCCCAGACAATCCTAGACAGTTGTGAACATGATCAGGTACACACTTGTCTGAAGCTGGGTCGACCTCAGAGTTGTACTAGTAGGACACAATCATCCTGCTTCTGATGGGGCTTCTATCTTCTTCTTCGTTCATCCGGAGTTTTTTTTTCCGGACGTGATTGCGTTGTGCCTGTTTACAGCAGAGCTGCGTTCTTGCACCGTTAGGCCGACACATCCGACTTCTGCGGGCATTTGTTGACCGGGTTAACCTTCCCGGGGGGTTTCTTAGGACGTTAGACTCTCACTGTTGTGGTGTTATCTCCCATCCCAGCTGGCCCATATAGAACAGCCAAAGGCATCCTGGTCGGCCCTCAAGGGAAGGCAGGGGCAGACCATGGGCATTCCCCGCCATCCAAGGAGGCTTCCATAATTGCAGAGCCAACACACAGCGCTCTGGTACTGGGCTCACCCAAGGAATCGTCACGTCCTGCACATGGCTGCTTAGCCTCACTTCCGTATATTGGGCCTTCCGTTCACCATAGGCTGTTCTTCCAGAAGCCAGAAGAATGCTGTTTGCAGATGACATCCACACAGTGAGCTTTCGATTCGGACTTTCCACGTAATGGATTTGCTATCCAAGCAATATTCCATTTTGTGCCACTAGGACACTTTTTCCACCTTTTATGAAGCCCACACAGTGAGCTTTCGATTCAGACTTTCCACGTAATGGATTTGCTATCCAAGCAATATTCCATTTCATGCCTCTGGGAGGCTTGTGTAACCGACATGCCTGTGGTATGAAGTGTGGCAGTCTAAATACTTCTTCATGTACATTTAAATGTCAACTTGAATGTAGTTGAAGTAAGCTGCAGTCGACTTGAGCTTGTTGATATCTCCATAGAGCTTGTCCTCGAATGAAGCAGGTGTGGGCCAAAATATCTTTCTCTGTTCTGCATATATTGGGCACTCTTGCAGCAAATGTTTAGCTGTCATTTTACCAGTTCCACAATTACATTCATCTGTATCTCCTATCTTTAGTTTGTTGAACAAGTGGTATTTCAGCCTGTTATGTCCTGTGCGGAGTCTGAAGATTGCTACTTGTTCTCTTCGGTCGAGTTTGTAATATGCATCATCCTTCTGGTGGCCTGGATGCTCTGATTCCCATTTGGTTCTATAAGTGCTTTTTATCAACCTCTTTGCCTCATTATAGGTTATGTCTATGTCAGGCTGTGGTAGTCGTCCGCCCTCTTTTGCCAGTCTGTCAGCCTCTTCATTTCCAGGTATACTGCAATGTGATGGGATCCACTGTATTATAACTTTTTTGGATTTCTGGCATAGACCATGGAGTGCTGCTCTTAGGTCAGCTAGTTCTGTGCTGTTTTTGCTCTTCAGTATTGAGACAGCTGACTTTGCATCTGTGAAGATAGCTATTTGCGTCTCTTTATTTTCCTCCATCAAGAGCATTTCTGCTGCAGTTTTCAGAGCCTCTACCTCCGCTTTGAAGTTACTTGAGAACTTTCCAGTTGCCACTGAATGTGTTTTTTTCACTCCATTTTTTAAATTTAGGAGAATTCCTCCTCCTCCATTCTCTACTGAATTTTTGGCTGATCCATCTGTATATGCATGGGTCCAATTGCTGCTTGGGTAATGTTCTTTTATGTAGTTTAGGGTTATTTCTCTTCTTTCGGTTTCATGCTGAGTGTTCTTTTTCTCAATACCAGGAATGTTTTCTATCATCTCAGGCAGTTGCTGCTGTCTCCAAGCTGGGAACTTGTCTGCATTGTAAATGGGTTTGACTGTTGATATGTTAAGTATGGGATCTGCCCTAATCTTTCGTTTTGCAGTTTCTACAAAGTTGCTACGCTTCAGTCTTCCCTTTCCAAAACCACTAAACCTTTTATACATAGGGTGGTCTGTCAATCTTCTAAATTTTTCAGCTTGTTGCTGGGCTCTGCTATCTCTTCTATCCTGCATTGGTTGTAAACAAGTGATCTTTTCTAATTCATTAATAGGCGTTGTCTTCAGGCTTCCAGTTATGATTCGCATTCCTTGATTTTGGACTCTACTTATTTTGTTAAAGTTTGACTTAGCTGCTGTTGCCCAAGCTGCAATGCCATATTCCAGTACTGGCCTCACCCGTCCAGTATATAACTTCTTGAGAACTTTCTCATCTGCTCCCCACGTTGTACCAGCAAGCTTTTTCATGATTGCCATTCTTTGCCTTGCACTTGTTTGATTTTTCTCAACCTGTGTCTTCCATGTCAGGCGACGATCAAAGGTGACTCCTAGATAGTTTGGATTTTCTTCATGGCGCAATATTTTTCCATTCAATACCAGCTTAGGTTGCTGAGTTTTAGTTGAGAGGGAGAACACTGTGCATGTTGTTTTCTCCTCACTTATCTTCACTAGCCATGATTTTGACCAGTCCTCTAGCGCTAATAGGGCTTGCTGTATTCTGCTGTTAGCTGTACTAATATATTCTTCAGATGTCCATATGGCTAGGTCATCTGCAAAGGATGATGTGTGTACTCTGGCTGGAAAATTTTCCGTGATGTCGTTTATATATGCTAGGAATAATGTTGGTGAAAGAACTCCTCCTTGGGGGACACCTTGCTCCAATAGCATCATTTTGCTGGTTTGTCCTTGTACTTTTGTCCTGGCAGTTCTGTTCTCAAGGTAGTGGCTGATCCATTTGTACATTTTCCCACAAACATGCATTTTTTGCAGTTTTACTTTCAGTCCTTCCTTCCATACTTTATCAAATGCTTTTTCTAAATCTATCCAGACCGCTAGTGTGTGCTTTTTTCTCTTGGAAGGTTTCCTCTATTTCCTGAGCTATATAGGTTATTTGATCTTCAGTGGATCTGTACTTTCTGAATCCTGCTTGGTGAGGTGTTAAGAGTTGGTTTTCTTCCAGATGCCATGTTAGCCTGCCATTGATAATGCGTTCCATTAATTTTCCTACACAGCTAAGAAGACTGATAGGTCGATAGCCATTTGGTTCTTCCAGGTCTTTTCCTTTCTTTGGGACTGGTATTAGTATAGCTTCCTTCCATGCCTGTGGGACTATTCCCCTCTTCCAGCTGTAATTTAGGACTGCTAGTAGTTTCTTTTTTTGCCTTAGTGCCTAGTCCTATTAGCATTTCATTTGTGATTCCATCCTTTCCTGGTGATGTCTTCTTTTTTAGGGTATTCATTGCCTGTTCCATTTCTTCCATTGTTAGATTTGCCATCATATATTCTGCTGCTGTCTCTGTATATCTATGATGTATCTGTTTATCTTTGATTGCTTTCTTCTGTTCGGCTGTAATATCAATGTGGTTTGCACTGGCATAGTGTTCCATTAGTGCATTTGCAGCCTTTTTTCCTGTAAGCAAGGCATTTCCTTGTTTAATTGTTATTTGTTTGTTTCTAGGTCCTTCATTGTTCATGGCTTTCACTAGTTTCCATAGTTTGTTTCCATCCCTGTCAAAATTCAGGTTTTCTGTTTTTTTCCTCCAACAATCTCTTGTTGTTTGATTTACTGTTCTTTTATATTTTGCTGAGATGGCTTTGAGAGAGATGTTCGCTTCAGTTGTTTGTTCTCTCTCTGCGGTCTTCCTAGCATCTTCAACTTTGTCCTCCAAAATTTGTAGTTCTTCAGTCCAGTATGGTTTGTAATTTTTCCTCGCTCCTCTTGGAATAGACTCAGTAGGCCGCCTGTATTATTGCTCTGTTTAGACTTTCCACCATTTGCTTCATGTTGCCATATCGTGTATTTATGTTTTCACAATATTTGTCTGTTAGTATGGCAAATCTGTCCCAATCTGCTCGTTTGTAATTCCAACGGGGCAAAGGCTTTTGCTCCTGTGGAACATACTCCATATTTATTACAAGCTTGATTGGTCTGTGGTCACTACCTGCTAATTGGTCAAGCACATGGCGATCGATTTTGTGGAGGATGTCTCCTGTGCAGAAAGCTAAGTCTGGAGTAGAAGTGGTAATCCATCTTCTGGAGTAGAAGCTCGGTGTGTCATCCGCTTTGTTGAGTAGATGGAGATTTGAGTCTATTTCCCAGTCCTCCACTTCATCTCTTCTTTTGTCAGTATCTGGGTATCCCCATCTTTCTGAACGGCTATTAAAGTCTCCGACTACAATGCAATTTGTGTCAGTTATTTCCATGTTTGAGAGTGTAAGATCCTTATCTGCCGGGCTATACAGATTGTAAATTCTTATTTTCACGTCCTTTATCATTATATCAACACCTATAATTTCCGTTTGGTTGTCAGAGATCACAGATACTTCGCTGCAAGGTATTGTATTTCGTGTAAGTATTAGAACCCCTCCTTTGTGTCCTTCGCGGTCGAAACCGTGTGGCCTGATATCCTCTGACTGAGAATTTGTGATTGGCGTTGAGGTGTGTCTCTTGAATGCATGCCACATCTATTCTATCTTTATGAAGACGCTGTGTTAGGGAGTCTTTCTTCTTGTAAACTCCTTCGGCATTCCACTGTAGTATGTTGAGTGTCCGGGGTATTTGGTCAATAGCTCTTAACCTACTCCTCTGTGCCTTGACTCCACAGCACAGGGGAAGGTGACCACCAGTAGTCATGGGTGGACCCCCTCGAGGCAGGGAGCCCGGCACTATCGCCGCCTGATGGGACTTCACAGGATTAGCACCATAACGATTAATTTTGATTTGTGACATCATGAATTAAGTTACGTTGCACTGCTTTGTCAAGCCTGTGGCTCAGTACATCCGATTTCGACAAGCATTTATTCGGGATGCTTTCCCTAGCCTTTGACTGTCCCCAGTCTACCTACAAGGCAGCAGGTTTTACGTTGCACTGCTTTGTCAAGCCTGTGGCTCAGTACATCCGATTTCGACAAGCATGTATTCGGGGTGCTTTCCCTAGCCTTTGACTGTCCCCAGTCTACCTACAAGGCAGCAGGTTTGTGTGTCTCTTCGTCTGGTCCCTCTCCCTTGACCTGTCCGACATGGGTGGCCCTACCAGTAGCTGTGCTACCGTCGGCATAGCTCTTGGGGTCATTGGGACGCACAAGCCCCTCTACCTCGTCACGGTGGACACACAGCAGAGGGGTGATGGGGTTTGAACCTGGACTACTGTCTTGGCAGGCAAGGACAGTCACCACTATAACATCACAGTTCCATTAAGAGTACATGATCTTATTTCAGCGAATGCACGAAGTTGCATGTTTGTAAGAATAGTGTTGGGCTTGCCAAGGGTAGATAACCCAGTAGCGTTGGGGTAAACAAGACCAACAAAAGGCGTGTTCCAATACAGACATAGGCGGACAAGTCTGATTTCATACAGACATGGGCGGACAAGTCTGATTTCATACAGACATGGGCAGACAAGTCTGATTTCATACAGACATGGGCGGACAAGTCTGATTTCATACAGACATGGGCAGGCAAGTCTGATTTCATACAGACATGGGCATACAAGTCTGATTTCATACAGACATGGGCGGACAAGTCTGATTTCATACAGACATGGGCAGACAAGTCTGATTTCATACAGACATGGGCGGACAAGTCTGATTTCATACAGACATGGGCGGACAAGTCTGATTTCATACAGACATGGGCGGACAAGTCTGATTTCATACAGACATGGGCGGACAAGTCTGATTTCATACAGACATGGGCGGACAAGTCTGATTTCATACAGACATGGGCGGACAAGTCTGATTTCATACAGACATGGACGGACAGGTCTGATTTCATACAGACATGGGCGGACAAGTCTGATTTCATACAGACATGGGCAGACAATTCTGATTTCATACAGACATGGGCGGACAAGTCTGATTTCATACAGACATGGGCAGACAAGTCTGATTTCATACAGACATGGGCAGACAAGTCTGATTTCATACAGACATGGGCAGGACAATTCTGATTTCATACAGACATAGGCAGCAAGTACCTTTTTTTTTACATGCACACCCACACACACCCACCCTCCCTCCCTCCCTCCCTCTCACTCACTCACTCACTCACTCACTCACTCACTCACTCACTCACTCTCATTCACTCTCCTCTCTCACTCTCTCATTCACTCTCTCTCTCACTCTCTATCTCACTCACTCATTCGCTCGCTCAATCGCTCTCTCTCTCTCACTCTCTCTCACTCTCTCTCTCTCTCTCTCTCTCTCTCTCTCTCTCTCTCTCTCTCTCTCTCTCTCTCTCTCTCTCTCTCTCTCTCTCTCTCTCTCTCTCTCTCTGATAAACACCCGGCTCATAACAAACAGCTCCAGATAACACATGGCTCAAGATAATACATGTCTTATTTGGTAGATACGTAAAGCTTTATTTTAGCAGATAAAAGACAGACACATCTTATTTCTGTAGATACAAATATGTATTATTTTGGTAGGTAAAATACAAAAATGTTTTATTTCAGTAGATAGAGATAAATCCATTTAGAAAGATACATCCATCTTACATTGGTAGATACAGACAAATCTATTTCGGAAGACCCAGACAAATTTTATCTTGAAAAATGAGATACAGACTTCTTATTTTGGTAGATAAAACAGTTTTATTTTGGTAAATAACAGACAGGCAAGTCTCTTTTTTATGGATGATAAATAGATGTCTTTTTAGGTGGATAAAATACACACGTCTTATTACAGTAAACAGCACAAAGTCTTATTTCAGTATTGTGCATGACTTATATTTCTGTAAACATGTACTAGATAACTTGATTGACATAACATGTTCCAGTGCTCATCTATATCTTGTTACCCTCTTTTGTTTTGGATTTGCAACAGTAGCCATTGTAATGTCTGTTTTGTTCTTCTATCCCTCTAATTTGATATGAATATACAGCTCCTTTTGAGGCATGTTCCGACTGTTTAATAACTCATTTGCTGTGAATGAACAAATTAGTGGTATTAGGACAGATGTTTGAGCATTGCTTCAATAACCATAGTAATCGCACGTGTGCATATTTATTTCTATGCCATTGGGAGCGGTACATAGAGCCAGCAGTTTTTATGTGACTAACTTTGTATCAAAAGCTGTAATTGTCACTGCTGTGGCAAAATTATAAAAATGAAAGGTTATGTGGAAGAGAATATATATTTATAATTGTCATCTGTTTTGTGCAGGAGAGGAAGCCTAACAAGATGAATGTGCCTAGATTAAGTTTATGGACATGATGTATCTATGCAAAAACAGTGTTCATTAGTAGGGGTGAACTGTTGAAGCTTGTACAAACTACCTGTCAGTAGTTGCCTGAATAGGTCAAGCTGAGTTTCACAACTAGGAAACTCAGCCACAAAAGAAAAGCATGTTTATAATGTGTATGATTCTGGTACACATATATGGGGATCCTTTCGGTGCTATAGAGTCAGTGTACAGTGTTGAAAACCTCCCAGTGGAAGAATATTGAGCACCAATGAGGCATTCATGTGCAGTTGTGATCCTTCACAAATGAAACTAAATGACATTGTCATAGAACCTTCCATCTGAGGCTAATGCCAACACTGACATTTGAAATGTCACAAAGTTAAGGGGTTACAGGGGTTCTTTGGGGCTGTAGAAACTACACTTGCATTTTTTATTTCAAATTTATTTTGTAGTTGATCATTATCAGTAGCACCTCTGTGGAACTTGTTTTTATCTATAACCCTCGTGACCATGTTGATTAGTCTGTTTTTTTTTTCTGCATTGTTTGCATAATTTATTTGGTGGATTGTACATTTTAAACATGGTTTTTGCATATTCAATTTGCTTGTTTTTGGTATTAACAAAATTTGTGTAAAATGCGTTACTTTTTTTGGTCAGTTAAACTTGTTTCTTTGGTATTGGTAAATTGGAAAGATTTCAGTAAATGTTACTGTATTTTATGTGTTGTAATTAAACATTACAACTTCACATCATGGCACTGTAAATGTATGAGGGTAAGCTAGTAAGTCAGTCACAAATTAGTACAATAATAAATGGAGTCCGTCTCTCTCCTTATTTCTCAACATAATCTCAGTGAACATCCAAGCATTTCTCCCATTGTTTTACCAGTCCCTCAATACTAGATGTCTGTAGGCTGCTGCTTTAACCACATTCTCACCTCATGCAGAGCCTCTCCATCATCAGCAGTTGTTTGTTGCCAAACAATTTGTTTAGCAAACCAAAGGAATGCAGATCACATGAACACATTTGTATCACATTGTAGCTGTAAGCTGAATGTTCAAGAAGTTTCCACCATAGTTGATCAGTTCTCTTGGATTAATCAAGTTGTATGGGTTCTGGCATTGGTGTGAAGGAGCAGTACCCCCGTAGTCAGTAAACTTGGCCATTTGTTTCAAACTGCATCACGAAGCCCCCATTAAAGCTGTACAGTGTGATGCAGCATTCCACTGAACCATTCTTCTGACCATCACCTGGATCTGCCACTAGTTGGCTCTCTGTCAATCTGTACCTGTCCACCAGGGTCGGGCTTCATCAGTAATTTGTGGATGTCTTTAAGAGAACTTATCTACCCAGTTGTGTACCACTTTTCACGACATAAGTTTGCCGTCATAGACAGTACAAATTTCATCTGAATATCCTTGGTTAAAAGCTAGTTGCATGTCCTGTACAGGATGTTGCAGTCAAGCCCAGCATTTTTTGGTTGTTCGTGATGTTTGCTATTGCTTTCTGAACGACCGGCACCCATACCATTTCATAAAAAACCAACCTAAGGCAGTCTACTGCCAAATCGCCCACAGCTGTGTTTAGAACACAGGTATGCAGGATTACGAACAGCGTCCATAACCCCATCATCACAGAGCCACTGGTAGTGAGTCCTAAAACTTACAACAGCATGCTGTTCTTTACTTGTGCAAAATTCCAATATGGCTGTCATTTTTAATACAACGTTGAATGAAACTGCATGCGCGTGAGGCAATTATAGAACACAGACTAAATGGATTTACCACATAATGACACTACGTAAACTATCAACCATTTAAATACATATATTTAAATCTCAAATCCCGAAACAACCAAATAAATCAATTTGATTATTGCTCGCTGGGATTTAGGCAGCCTGGTGTGCCTTGCCAGTGAGAAGACCTGATCGTTCGGGTCCACATCGATTGACGGACGTCAGTCGCGGCGATCGGGCAAATCTTGAGCTACAGCCTACGATGGGTGACGTAATATTCTGTTTTGATAATTTGGCCGTGTCCAGCATGTGCCACATGGTCTAGTGTTTACACACCCGCTTCACACGCCGGTGATCTGGGGTTTGTTTCTGGATCCAGTCAAGGATTTGCACTACTGACGAGCTCAAATGAGAGCGAAACTCAAGTCTAGTGCTTCCTCATTGACGTGGATAGGCCTTAGGTTCATACCAGAATACGATCAGTGTTGCCAGTAGTGGGTTGTGCTCAATATTTAAATCTCAAATCCCGAAACAACCAAATAAATCAACTATCAACCATTTCTCAGCTGTCATATATCATTTTGTGACTGACTTGCTGACATTACCCTCGTATTTTGCTAACAAGTTTATTACTTTGTGTTCATTTTTAAATGACAGAAACAAAAACCAAATGCATCGCATCATGTTTAATGGTGTGCTTGGAATAGAATATTTGTGTATGTCTGCCCTCTTATTTGTTGTGTGATAGTTTTCTTTGTATTTGTTTCATTGTGCAATCTATATAGGTAGCCACATGTTGTTAGTTTTAATCTGGGTAATTGTGTGTGGGATTGGTTGTGAGCAGTGCAATGAAAAGCATTTGATCTCAAATTCTTTGTTCATGCTATTCATACGACCTTATATTTCTATTGCAACTTTTATCTTGCTTTATGAATTAGCCCTTGCTTCTGTAGTTATTTTTGTTACTTTGACTTAAAAAAAAAAAGCTGACTTCTTTAGTAGCCACTGCCTTCAGTACTTATGAAGTCTGTTGTGTCGTTCAAAGTTATGTTCATTTTGTCCCTAGTTTTCTGTTTGTCTTTGGCATATAGAAACATATTTTTGTTGGTCCGATACCCATTTTTGTTTTTTAAAACCTGTGTTCATTGTGAGAGAAATCAGTTACAAAATTTGTAATATCCTTTATCACTGAGACTTAAATATTATTGGCTCATGAATTATGAAACAACATATCCCATTGGCAATTTTGTACACATGTCAGAAAACACACAAAATGTAGAGAACAACTTATCTTAAGTGAAGGACATAGGAGAAATGAGAACTTTGTTGACTGGCACTCACAGGAGAAAAGGGGATGGACAGTGGGAAGAAAGCATATATTAAAGGACATTACATAGCCACATTTGAAAAACTCTAGTCACAACAAAAATTGGAATCAGTCTTCAAAAGGAGGTTACTGCATTTCTTATGGAAGCATGTGACAACATGACTCTTGTTGGACCCTTTTTTATGGTGTCCAGCTGGGGGAGCTTATTCTTTATTTCATATTAGTTCTCCTCACTGTAATAACAGCCTTGTTAGAGTAGCTTGAGCCACTTACTACATTAGTTCTCTTCACTGTCCAACTGGTTGAGTCACTACATTAGTTCACTTCACTGTAATGACAGCCTCATTTAGGTTGTACAATTTGTTGAGCCACTTACTACATTACTTCTCGTCACTATCCAACTGGTTGAGTCACTACATTAGTTCTCTTCACTGTCTAATAGGTTGAGTCACTACATTAGTTCACTTCACTGTAATGACAGCCTCATTTAGGTTGTACAATTTGTTGAGCCACTTACTACATTAGTTCTCTTCACTGTTCAACTGGTTGAGTCACTAAATTAGTTCTCTTCACTGTCCAACTGGTTGAGTCTCTACGTTAGTTCTCTTCACTGTCTAACAGATTGAGTCACTACATTAGTTCTCTTCACTATCCAACAGGTTGAGTCACTACGTTAGTTCTCTTCACTAACAGGCTGAGTCACTACATTAGTTCTCTTCACTGTCCAACAGGTTGAGTCACTACGTTAGTTCTCTTCACTGTCTGACAGGTTGAGTCACTACATTAGTTCTCTTCACTGTCCAACTGGTTGAGTCTCTACATTAGTTCACTTCACTGTCTAACAGGCTGAGTCACTACATTAGTTCTCTTCACTGTCCAACTGGTTGAGTCTCTACATTAGTTCTCTTCACTATCCAACAGGTTGAGTCACTACATTAGTTCTCTTCACTGTCCAACTGGTTGAGTCACTACATTAGTTCTCTTCACTGTCCAACTGGTTGAGTCACTACATTAGTTCTCTTCACTGTCCAACTGGTTGAGTCTCTACGTTAGTTCTCTTCACTGTCCAACTGGTTGAGTCACTACATTAGTTCTCTTCACTGTCCAACTGGTTGAGTCTCTACGTAAGTTCTCTTCACTATCTAACAGGCTGAGTCACTACATTAGTTCTCTTCACTGTCCAACAGGTTGAGTCACTACATTAGTTCTCTTCACTGTCCAACATGTTGAGTCTCTGTGTTAGTTCTCTTCTCTGTCCAACTGGTTGAGTCTCTACGTTAGTTTTCTTCACTGTCCAACTGATTGAGTCACTACATTAGTTCTCTTCACTGTCCAACTGGTTGAGTCACTACATTAGTTCTCTTCACTGTCCAACTGGTTGAGTCACTACGTTAGTTCTCTTCACTGTCTAACTGGTTGAGTCACTACATTAGTTCTCTTCACTGTCCAACTGGTTGAGTCACTATGTTAGTTCTCTTCACTGTCCAACTGGTTGAGTCACTACGTTAGTTCTCTTCACTGTCTAACAGGTTGAGTCACTACATTAGTTCTCTTCACTGTCTAACTGGTTGAGTCACTACATTAGTTCTCCTCACTGTAATCACAGTCTCATTTAGGTTGTACAGTTTGTTGAGCCACTTACTACATTAGTTATCTCAACTATAATCACATTACCATTTAGGGTATCCAATAGCTTGAGCCACTTACTACATTAGTTCTCTTCACTGTCCAACTGGTTGAGTCACTACATTGGTTCACACTGTAATCACAGTATCAGGGCATACAGTTAGTTGAGCCAATTACCACATTAGTTCTCTTCAATGTAATGTGTCTTGTTTTGGGTGTCCATCTGCTTGAATTCCTACATTAGTTGCCTTCTCTCTAACTACAACCTAATTTATGGTTACCAACTGGTTGGTCTTGATACTACGTTATCACTGTTCACCAATTACATCTTCATTTAGGGTATCCAGCTGGTTGAGCCATTTACTACTTTAGTTCTCTTCACAGAAATCACAGCCTTGTGTAGGGTGTCCAGTTGGTTGAGCTACTTACTACACTGTCTTCCATGTAGTCACATTTTAAGTGTCTACTGCAGGGGTCGCTTGTGAGATGAACATTCTACTGAGAAAATTTCTATGCTGGCCATACTGTTTGTTTGCTCTGAGGAATTGTTGAAGCCTTCTTTCATGTGTTTGGAGACCGGTCGGTCTCTCTACACACATGCAGCAACTGGCAGACACAGTTCTGTGAAAGACAGGTCATTCTTGTGAGATATTACTGTAGTTTGTAAACTCTCACATATACCAGATCAAGGCATATAGGTGAAGTAGTCAGGCTCTTTCTTTTCTGAAAAGATTGTCAAACATTTTTTGTCATATCTTTCTTTATTGACCTCCATACTCAGTCTGGTTAGAACAATTCCAGTCCTGCTACACAAGTGCTTATTCTAGTTGCTTCAATTCCTAAACTCCACATTCAAACTCAGTCATAAGGTTAGCATGACTGAATATATAAGAGCACTCACGCTTCCAGTGTGCTGATGCTGAGGTAGCGGTTTCAGCCCCTACAGCGGCCAACTGGACTAAAATGTTTACTTCTCGTCCTTGACTTGGGGATGTAAATTACAAGTACCGTAGAAGTCGCCGTAGATTTGCATGATGGCGAGGGGCACAGGTAACAGGGAAAGCTAATCCACATGCAAAAATCAGTCCCGTGCACTCCCATGTAGTGGCAACTACTAGAAGTAGCTGCACATATATGAACTACGCTTGAGTTCAGAGTGAGTGAACAAACAAATAAAATAAACAAACACTCCAGTTACGGCAAGATTGGATGGCATAAGCTAAGTAATAGGATAATGAAAGACTAGGAAGCTTAGTGACCAGCCATGGGCTGCAATACTTGATGATGATGATTGAGTATAGCATAGGGTCTCTTATTCTAGGAAGATAAGGTGAACAGACAGAGGGCTGTTCATCTCATCTGATAATGCCATTATAGAGCATATGTGAAGGCTTAGAACTTCAAACCCAGCCACAGTGTCAACCATAGACTGACCTTGACCTGTTACAGCATCTGCTGTGTGAAGAACTTTGCAGGAGTCAGTTGCTTTCATCGGGTGGTAGTCATACCTTATGGTTGTGTCCCAGAACTTCTAGTGTGCATTCAGAAGGCTTTAGTAGCGGGGGAAAACTCACACATCAGATCTCATTACACCGCAGTCAGATCAGTAAATGTTGGAAGCATGTCAGGATGAAATTACTACTGACCTCACACTGACACCATTTTTTATTCACTGCATCTCTCGTTTAGATGTTAGAGGTCATTCAGGGAGGGGCAAGGAGCGGCTTCCAGTTCGGCTCTCGCTGGCGACAAAGGGTTCAGAATCGCAGGAGGCTCTCGTGGGCGATAGCCGGGCAAGCGATCGGTTGGCCACCCCGTCTTCAGGTGGACGAATCAGCTTTAAGGGATCAGGCCTGCCGGTGCCAGTTGGTACAACAGATGGTTCAAAGTTCAGGCGCATGGCAGCAGATGGACAGGCCAAGGCCAAACATTGAGCACAAAATAGCTGTTTTTCTCCAGACGAGGTTAATGTGATGTAATCAGAAATGTGCGATGTGATTTAAAGGTTTCGAATATGATGTCAGGGATCGCATGCCTGCCTGCCTGCCCTTGAATACTTCTTCTTATAAAAACATTTTCAAATGCAGGTAGATAGACAAGGTTAGATTTGACTTCTGCTGAAGTCGAGCAATATTCCTGCAAGTTTTTCTCTTCTCTAGTGATACATGTTTTTTTTTATTTGCATATAAACTGTGAGCCTGTACAAGGCACTGGTTGGAGTTCTGCTTTTGCTGTCTTTTAGTTTGGACTGATCTTCTGTCATGTGGCTTGTACAAGGTTGAGAGCACAAAGTTTGTTTGCTTTGGTTAGATAGGCTTTGTGAGCAACAGCCACAAGTCGGTCGACCTCTGTTCAGACCAGCCGGGCTAATGGTTATGTGTGAGTTGTCTGTGAACTCCATTTTAGCTCAGTAAATTCTGGTCTTAATTTGAAACAGTTATCTGAGCACAGCCAAATCTTGTTAAAGCGATCACAGTTTAGTAAAATGTAAGTTGGAGCAATATTCTGACCCCCAGTAAAACATTAGTTGAAATGTAATTTAAGCTCAGTGAAATATTGGTTGAAGGAGTAATCTGGGCTTCAGATCTTGTTAAAGTGATACCAGCTCAGTAAAACATTTTTAGAAATGGTAATATGAAGCAGCTATCAGGACTTGATAAAACATTGATTGAAATAATCTTGGCTCAGTAAAGCATTTGTGGAGGCAGTATTCAGAGCTCAAGAAGACATAGGTTGAGACCATAATCTGGGCTCAGTAAAACATTGGCTAAAATCATAATCTGGGTTGACGGAGATGATGATGATGAAACCATAATCTGGGTTCAGTAAAACACTGAAAGAGTAATTTGAGCTCGTAAAACATTGTCTGAAGATGAGCTATCTGATCTCAACAAAAGCTTTGTAGTTTGAAACAGTCAGAACTGTGGGTGAAAACATGAGAGCAAGACATGAGGACAGCCTAGAAGTATGCCATGTCACTCTAGAGGAGGATTGATGTGCAGCAGCACAATAGTTGGTGATGATCAAACTTGCGAATCTTGACCAGGTGTACCCAACACAGATGTGGCATATTGTATATTTGTAAATATATTATGTGTGTGCATGTTATGCCATGTTTCATATACATTTTTCTCAAGTATTGAATAATGATGCAGGGTTGTTTGTTTTGTTTTTTGTGGAGTGGTAGTATGGGTTGAGACAGTACTGAAATCAATATCAGTGTAGCTCAGGTCTTAGAATGGTCTCTTTGTTTTGTCCTGCTATCTCAGATTGTAACAGCGGGGAGATTACAGTTATATCTTTGATTGCAATAGCAGGGAGATTAGTTATATCTCATATTGTAACAGCAGGGAGATTACTTATATCTCAGATTGTAACACCAGGGAGATTACA
This sequence comes from Cepaea nemoralis, assembly GCA_014155875.1. Taxonomy (NCBI): domain Eukaryota; kingdom Metazoa; phylum Mollusca; class Gastropoda; order Stylommatophora; family Helicidae; genus Cepaea; species Cepaea nemoralis. The sequence goes on from JACEFZ010016152.1 coordinate 502,179, forward strand.
GTTATATCTTTGATTGTAACAGCAGGGAGATTACAGTTATATCTTTGATTGCAAAAGCAGGGAGATTAGGTATATCTCAGGTTGTAACAGCAGGGAGATTACAGTTATATCTTTGATTGCAACAGCAAGGAGATTAGTTATATCTCAGATTGTAACAGCAGGGAGATTACAGTTATATCTTTGATTGCAACAGCAGGGAGATTAGTTATATCTCAGATTGTAACAGCAGGAAGATTAGTTATATCTCAGATTGTAACAGCAGGGAGATTACAGTTATATCTCAGGTTGTAACAGCAGGGAAATTACAGTTATATCTTTGATTGCAACAGCAGGGAGATTAGTTATATCTCAGATTGTAACAGCAGGAAGATTAGTTATATCTCAGATTGTAACAGCAGGAAGATTACAGTTATATCTCAGGTTGTAACAGCAGGGAGATTACAGTTATATCTTTGATTGCAACAGCAGGGAGATTAGTTATATTTCAGATTGTAACAGCAGGAAGATTACAGTTATATCTAAGATTGTAACAGCAGGGATATTACAGTTATATCTCTGATTGTAACACAGCAGGGAGATAGATTACAGTTATATCTCAGATTGTAACAGCAGGAAGATTAGTTATATCTCAGATTGTAAAAGCAGGGAGATCAGTTACATCTCAGATTGTAATAGCAGGGAGATTAGTTATATCTCAGATTGCAATAGCAGGGAAATTATAGTTATATTCAGTCTGTAACAGCGGCGAGATTAGAGTTATATCACAGATTGTAATAGCAGGGAGATTACAGATTAAAGTCATATCTCAGATTGTAAAAGCAGGGAGATTACAGTTATATCTTTGATTGCAACAGCAGGGAGATTAGTTATATTTCAGATTGTAACAGCAGGAAGATTACAGTTATATCTCAGATTGTAACAGCAGGGATATTACAGTTATATCTCTGATTGTAACACAGCAGGGAGATAGATTACAGTTATATCTCAGATTGTAACAGCAGGAAGATTAGTTATATCTCAGATTGTAAAAGCAGGGAGATCAGTTACATCTCAGATTGTAATAGCAGGGAGATTAGTTATATCTCAGATTGCAATAGCAGGGAAATTATAGTTATATTCAGTCTGTAACAGCAGCGAGATTAGAGTTATATCACAGATTGTAATAGCAGGGAGATTACAGATTATAGTCATATCTCAGATTGTAAAAGCAGGGAAATTATACGAGGGGAAGTCAATAAGTATGTCACACATGGCTGTAGAAAAATCACTAAATATGATAACTTAAAACTAGTTTATTTTTATACATACATTGTCCCTTTATTTCTCAACATAATTTCCACCAACATTGAAGCACTTATCCCAACGTTTTATCAGTCCTCCCAAATCGGCTGCATAGAACTGCATGCTCTCTCGCCAAGGTGGGTTTTCAGTAGACCAAAAAGGTGGAAATCGGTAGGGGCTAAGTCGGGGCTCTAAGGTGGATGTTCCAGAATGTCCCACCTTAGTTGGTTAATTTTCTCCTGAGTTAATCGAGCCGTATGTGGTCTGGCATTGTCATGAAGAAGCAACACTCCTCTAGTCAGCAGTCCTGGAAATTTCAGTCGATCATGCATTATTCTGTATGCTAAACCATGTGAGCACCCTATTGCAGATGCTACAGAGTCTATCGTTACTCGCCTGTCACCTCTAATCATCTCCTCCACCCGCTGCATGGATGCTTCTGTTGCAATCTCAACAGGACGACCAGATCGGATTTCATCAACAATTTTAGAGCGTCCTTGAGAACAGTTTTCTACCCAGCAACATTTGTCAGCATAAACAGGAAGCATTTCCTTATGAATGTCCTTTGCAGGCAGTCCTTTTGCCCACACAAAAAAAAAAAAACGCACAACAGCACGTTGCTCTTTGGTTGTACACTCCATAAGTACAATCACCATTTTGTTTATTCGCTGCGCATGCGCACGAGACACCTAGCGCCACCTGGTTAACGGGAATATAAAGTTTGATGTTGCTGTCACCTAATGACACCTGTAGAAAACACCAACTACATTTACCTGCCATCCCACAGAACTGTGTGACTTACTTATTGACTCGCCCTCATCGTTATATTCAGACTGTAACAGCAGGGAGATTACAGATTAAGTTATATATCAGATTGTAAAAGCAGGGAAATTATAGTTATATTCAGAAAGTAACAGCAGGGCGTTTAGAGTTATATCTCAGATTGTAATAGCAGGGAAAGTATAGTTATATTCATACTGTAACAGCAGGGACATTAGTTATATCTCAGATGGTAATAGCAGGAAGATTAGTTTCTCAGACTTTAACAGCAGGGAGATTACATATTAAAGTTATACCTCGGACTGTAACAGCAAGGAGATTGCAGTGCAAACTGACTACAGTTATAGAGTTTTGTAATGTAATTGCTGTGTTGTATAAGTGGAGTTTTTAGCCAAAAATTGTCTGGAATGGGACTGGAGTGAAGACATGTGTAGTTTAGTTGTTGCCTGTGTCAAATATCATTCCAGACCATGATTCAAAACATGTGTAAACTTGGTTTGGCTGTATTTGGCTGGCCTACTTGTGAGAATATGTCTGAAGTCAGTAATTTGGTCAGGTTTTTTCCGCTTTTCTGCCAAAAAGGAAATTATTATTTTTTGTACACAGGTGGCATTAGCTTCATGGTAGTACAGCAGTCATGATGTGTTACTACTTACTGATGTTGTAAATATTAGTTTACTTGTGTAAATTGAACATTGACACCAATGCTATCTTTGTTGAAGTCATATGTTATGTTACAGACGTTCATTTTTGACAGGGTGAATTAACAACACTCTGAACACATTGTGTTATAAAAGATAATTCATTTCATCAGAAAGAAGTCCATTATTGTGCGCCTGTTACCATGACTGTGAGTGTATTAGTGTCAGGCTTCAGAATCTGACTGTCGAAAACTGTTTTGTTATCTTATGTTCAGAAGATATAGGCAGAGGTAAATGTTCATGCAAGACATTTCTGAATTGTTTATAAATATATTTGTATTGTATGAAAGGCTTGCTTGGAGGTGGTAATTGTTGGTTTGTTTCTGTAGCCATCAGCAGTGATATGTCTGTTCTTGTTTCTGTTGACATGTCTTTTGAAGAACTGTAGCATGTCTGTTCTGTACAATCACAAGCAATGGAAACAGCGGTTGCTTTATTGTAATTGCATCTCTGTTAATTGAAGTTCATTTGCCAAACATGTAACAAGTGAAAAGAGGATCACATTTCTCAATGTGAGGAAATGAACTGAATGATGATGTTACTAACCATGGTAGTGTTTAGCTTCATTGATCCAGCTGGCTCTTGGTATGAGATGAGGTGTGGTACTTTCTGCTGCTCTAGTACAGGTCTTTGAAAAACTGAGGCTTGGGCAGTGGGGTGAACGGCTTTCTGGTTATTAACTTGTTATTACTTATTCACTGTCTTGTTATTCACTGTCCCGTTCACTTGTATAACAAACTGCGATCTTCCCCACAATGCACTGATGTGGTCGAATCCAATTGTAGCCATTAATATAATTGAAAGATGATTTATGACATTCTGTTGTCATTGTGTTGCTTGGAGATAGATAGAATTGAAAAAGGATCTATTTCATTCTGTTCTAAAACTTACGCTAGAATTGAAAAAGGATCTGTTTTGTTCTATTCTAAAACTTTCGCACGATCAGATGTTAAAAATATCTTTTTAACTTTCGAATTATAGATATTTGAAAAGTGTCTGAATGAAGGAATGCACATTGCATTGTTTGACCAACAAATGCAGTATATCCCATGCTGAGATAGGCTGGAGGCTGGCTAGACTTGTCCCACATTACTGTTGCTAGCGTGCGCTGGAAACCAAACATTAATGCTGAACTGACCTGTGCTGTACCTGTTTTGTTACCCTGTGTCTAGAACCTAAGATAATGCAACTCTGGGTATGCCTTTACTTGTATTTGAAGGGAAAGAACCTCTAAAATTTGTGAAGTGAAATGTGTAGTGTGTATATTGTAAAACAAGCATTGTTAAGTTGCTCATTGTCAGATTCTTGGCTTCTCAGGAATTGGTTTAGTCTAGAATCTCAGGTAGTACTTTCACAAGTCAGTATTTTGAAGTAGAATATATATAAGACTATCAGTTACCGGGAAGGTTAACCCGGTCAACAAATGCCCGCAGAAGTCAGATGTGTCGGCCTAACAGCGAAAGAACGCAGCTTTACTGTAAACAGGCACAACGTAATCACATCCACAAAAAAAACAAAAAAAACTGGATGAACGCAGAAGAAGAAGAAGACTATCAGTTAAATTTGATTTAGTTATTCAGTAATGAATAGTGAACATTTCATCTGTTCACTAATTTCTATGACTTCTCCCTTTGTTTGCTGCATGGCTTTTCAATGGAACACTGGTTCATCAACTGCACCTTCTCTGTCTTCGGAAATATTGTCATATATTGTTCTGTCATATATTGTTCTGTATGCTCCGTAATATCTTGGGGAATAGAATTAATTGATACCATATGTCACACTCATGATGTCTTTAAGACAAAAACTGGTCCTCTTCCATTAATTTGTGGCCGTGCACTTTACCTCATTAGGCCGTATCTATTCTTTGTCAACTCTGTTCTCCTTTTCACGAAATTGTTTTGAATAATTCTCTTCTATCATGATCAGAATTTGCAATGATTTCTTCGTCAGTGAAAGTGGCTGCAACATCATCATGTTCAGTGCTGAACCATTCCTCTGTATCACTTTCGCTAAACTAAGACATGAACTAAGATGTAGGGTCTCTGTCACCAAATGGTCAAGAGTCATAATTGGCAATATGGAGTTCATGCTCCGTGTGACTGTTTCAGTAGGGCGCCACTTTGCAGAAAGAAGATGAGCCATATGGGATAGAGCCCAGTGCAATGCAGTTGATCCTCTTGTCCATACCTTTAAAAAAGTGCATTAAATTTGATTAGAGTTATCCCCCATAGCCCATTTGACAAATTCTATCAATTCTTGTGCTTCATATGCCACTATTTTACGAGGAACCTTTGAAAATATTCACATTGACCTCACACTGGGAACCTTTCAAAATATTCACATTGAACCTCACATGACGAACTTTTCAAAATATTCACATTGAACTTCACTATGGATCTATAGCTGCCACATTCATGTGGCATTCCATTCTTGGCATGTGCAACACGTGAATCTAAACCTGACATTTTCAAAACAGTTGAATTCTTCAGTTGTCTGGGTGTCTACAATCTGGGTTTTTGCGCTTTCCTGGAACATTTTATTTAGAATATGTACATTGATCATTAATATGTACCGTATTTTACGAAGTATAAGACGCACTTTTTTCTTTAAAAAAATTGCCTCCAAAATTAAGGTGCGTCTTATACTCGAAATTAAATATAAAAATGGTAAAAATGTTATTTTTTTTAAAAATTGCTTAAAAATTAAGGTGCGTCTTATAGTCCATAGTGTCTTATAGTCCGTAAAATACGGTACATGCTATGGTTTAGGGACAGTGAACGTGCTTAGCAATTTCCAGACGAACCGAGTTTGGACGCAGACCACTTTGATTTTGATAGCATGAGCGCCGGTTGCTCAGAAAGCAATGGCAATCTACTGAATGTAAACATGACCTTGTAAATCACACACAGTCAATAAATAAATGCGGTAGCTGACTGCGACTTCCTGTCAAGGACAAGTAACTAACTAACATTGATCATAAGTTTCAATACTTCTAAACGTAGTAGTTTTGTTGCCATTAGAGATTGGACAGCTAACTCACTGTATTGTACAAGTACATTTGGTACTGAACTCAGCGGATGCCCGTCATTACCTGTTCTGTCATTTACTGACCCATGTGGCAGATTCATGGAGAATGATTGGGCCGACGCTGGCCTACCACCTAGGTTGTCATGGATTTCAAATTCACATTGAAGCAAATTTAGAGAACATTGAGCTCTGAGGTGGACCCAGCTTAACATTTGGAAATGTCTCAAGACAGTGAATAAGTGGCAACAATCTGGAAATGTCTTGGCAAGTGAAGGCTTGACAAGATATTGAAGACCTCATCCTGGGAGTGCCTGTTGCTATATAACAACATGCGGCTAGCCCCATGTGCTCAATAGGCCTCTAAGCATGTAAACAATGGTCCTGTTTGTGATTGGGAGGCCTTAAAGTAATCAGATTCATGAATTCATAGGTATCCATTGGTACTTGTAGAAAAGGGGAAACAATGACAGAACAGTTGAAAGCTGTAGGCACACTAGATTGGAATTCAACACTACTGGATGTTATCATTTTGCTGAACAAATAAGTGTACTTAACCAGCAAGACATTCCATACAGAAACATCATGGGGAGTTGGTGGTGGGTTTGAATCTGGTGTGCTTGTAGCTCAGTTTTGTTGTTACCTATTGTACCCAGTAATATCTACTTCATTCCTATTGTCTTCCGTGAGTGCCAGTCAGTACCTGTGAATGTGTTCACCTTGTTACTGGAGTCACTGGGCAGACACCAAACCAAACCCATATTGATGCCACCATGTACCATTGAGTCAGACACATAGGGATGTCATCATATGGCAGTTTTGACTGCCTGTAGACGTCACTATATGACATTAAGCCAGTCACCTAGAGATATCTTATGACACTGTTTTGAATACCTGTAGATGTCATCACGTGACATCAAGTTGAACAGATATCATCACACAATAGAATAAGTCATCATAATGTTAAACACATTGTCGTCATTACATGACATTGATCCAAACACACGCAAGATGGAAACTCAGATAGTACATTAACATCTCTTCTACACTTGACCATTTCGAACCACTCAGCAAGAATATGACACATATAGCAACTGTTCTTGCTCTAGATCAGGGGCTGGGAATCTTGTTTCTGCCATGAGTCATTTGTATATTTATAACATCATTTTCTGGCTATACAGAATCAACTTAACAAACAATGAGCATGCTACATTAGGTCAATATTTTGCTTTGATCACTGTTCTAAGTTTGAACTTTTTCGCAATGTATTATACACTCCCACCCTGTCTGGCACTGAGTGTCATCTGAGTTATCTCTAATATAGCCTGCGAGCAGCTGATGAGAAGCTTGTCTGTCCCGTTATGTCCTCGTACGAGTCCTGTCTATCCCGTAACAGACACTCCTTGATTGTCTCTCAAAATGTACGTTATTGTTATGATTCACTAACTATAAATTCATTTTGCTATGAAATAAGCTGTTGAGTCCAGCCTGCGGTTGCCATGGCAAAGGGAGACTGATTGATTTCATGGGTCTTATTGGACTTGTCCTGCCCCTGCTCTAGATGACCATCTGTAGACTTGAGGATGTGATTATTCAACAAAGTATTTTCACTTGGTGTCCATGATTAGGCACTTTTAGGCATTTATTCTTGCTAGAGCTGCAATTTGGAGTTTAGTATTTTTTTCTTAAGGAAACCCAGTGTGATGAGTATCCTGGTCTTGTAGGTTTTCTTCTGTTGCTCTTCAATGAGATCTGTGTGATCAAGATGATTGATGTGTCTGAGACTGGTCGTGACTGGTGTTTCTCCCTAGTCAGGTCAGAAAGAGCCATGCAGCCACTCGCCTCCTCTCATGGCAGCCACTCACCTCCTCTCATGGAGCCTAGATTCTTGAAGCAGCCACTCACCTCATCTCATGGAGCCTAGATTCTTGAAGCTGCCACTCACCTCATCTCATGGAGCCTAGATTCTTGAAGCAGCCACTCGCCTCCTCTCATGGAGCCTAGATTCTTGAAGCAGCCACTCACCTCCTCTCATGGCAGCCACTCACCTCGTCTCATGGAGCCTAGATTCTTGAAGCAGCCACTCACCTCCTCTCATGGAGCCTAGATTCTTGAAGCAGCCACTCGCCTCCTCTCATGGAGCCTAGATTCTTGAAGCTGCCACTCACCTCCTCTCATGGAGCCTAGATTCTTGAAGCAGCCACTCACCTCCTCTCATGGAGCCTAGATTCTTGAAGTACTCACTTAATAGCTCACTGTTCGGTGCAGCAGTGGTCTCTCTCCTTCTGCAGCCTCCCATCTTAAAAATAGGATTTTTATTAGCTTTCCTTGCGAGCTGGTGCTGGCAATTTGGCAGTGGACTGTCTTCATTGGTTTTCATAAAATGGAATGAGTGCTGGTCATTCAGAAAGCAATGACAAACTATTGAACGTAAAATTCTAAGAAATCACAAACAACCAAAAAATTATGGACGTCTTGTTAAGGATATGCAACTAATTTAACTTCTTGCAAGGAGCATATGAATAAAGTGTTTCATAATTTGTCGCCAGTTTGGTTTTATGAATGTCTATTGAAAATAGTTTTAGCATGAATTCTTTGCATAATGTTGAATAGCTCAATATGTGTGTGGGATATGAACGTTTGCTGTTTCAAACTTGTGTGTGTACAAACATTATCTGTGTACTGGCCTGGCACCAGTTATTTTATTACTGCAATAGATAATCTTTGCGTGAACCAGTAATTTTCATCATGTTTACCTTGCATCTTTCTTTGGCTTAGTCATATCGTGCCAATTTGAAGACATTGTGGCATTTCCCTACTGCTTAGTCATGTTATCTTATTGCCAGTTTGTGCTTGTAAAAAATATACTGACCACTGTCTGAATGTACCAGTGATTTTTGTTGTGGTAATCTTTCTGACTGTTTGCTGCTGTTTTATTAGCATGTGTTAGATAGAGATGCTATGTATGAATTCTTGGCACAACTCTGCTTGCTGGGTCATTGCCTTTTCAGAGGTGGGCATACAATCTACTCCAGCCCTCATAATTTGTCTATGAAATTTTTGTAAATATTCATGCATCATCACCTCTACATCATATTTTGACATTTCCCATCATTTTGTCAGCCAAGTGTGGACTCCTGGAGTTTGGTTGGCGATGCCATTTAATGTTTCCTGTGTTTTTGCAGTTCACACAAGTATATTTTATACCATTGTGTTTTTAGAACTTCAGGCGTTTGGGTGTTGATAATGTGTTGGTTCACACGATGAAGTGAATGGTTAGCAGAGTTCCAATCTTGAGCTTGTTGTTTTGTTACTCCACTGACTGAATTGTCCCCTAGGTCAGTCATGTGTAGAATTTCCACAAACATAATATGAAAACTGAATGAATCGTGCAAATTGTAAAGTTTCAACCTATTTTCCTGCCGTTTATGATTAGATTTGATAAACACTACAGTTTTATTAATTAATTAATTTTATAATTAATTAATTAATAGTGTTTAATATTGCTTGGTCACTTCCAGATCGTTTTAATGAAATGTGCTTTGTCACCAGTGAGATTAGGGTACATTCTGTTCTGTATGTGATGTTGGCATAATGTGAATGTAAAGGTCGTTCCGTTCCATAGTAGATACAGCTTTTGGGATGTGAAGGGAAATACCATATCGGGTTTAAGTTACCATTATCTGGCGCTTAGATGCTGAATTGCTAATTCTGGTTGCAGTGGTTCGAACCTCAATGATCCAAAACATTTGTAACTGCAGGGAAAACAGAAACCTCCTCTGCACATTGAGGTGACTACAAGGCAAGGGCAGTAGGGGGAGACCACTACGTTTTGTTGTTTCTCAGTTACACTCTGGGTAAAAAAGTTGTTTTACTGCATTTATTTCATGGGATTTCTGGGAACATTTATGTTTGAATAGATGTCACTTGTTTAGTTGAGAAGTAGGTCACCAGAGGGTTAGAAAGCTGATTTGTCATCTTGAGGTGTAGGTCACCAAAGGGTTAGAAAGCTGATTTGTCATCTTGAGGTGTGGGTTCAAATCCCCAGTACAGTTTAGTGTTTTAACTGTCTGAGTTAACAATAAAAGCTAGCCTAAATATTACGTAACAATTGACCTGGGCTTCCAATTTGACCTGGCCAAAAATGGGTACAGGAATGGTTCTGGAAAGTACAATTGGCCGACCTGATAATGACCGCATCACCCATCCAGTGCTGATTGGTCTATACAGTTGTGGGGCTAGAACCATATATCCAATATGGTTGGATTGTGCAGCTAAGTCTGCCACCGGCTGAAGTGGCCAGTCATTGCTTGTTAGTTGCTCTTACGATAAGCGCGGTAGGTTACAGTTTTTATATGTTTGCTTTCATTATCTGCCGCGGTAATAGATGGGCGGTCCTTTACTGTGAATGCTACTTGGTGACCATCAGATGACTATGAATGCTACTTGTGACAGTCAGATGACTGTGAATGCTACTTGGTGAAAGTCAGATGAGTATGAATGCTACTTGGTGACAGATGACTGAGAATGCTACTTAGTGAAAGTCAGATTACTGTGAGTGCTACTTGGTGACAGTCAGATGACTGTGAATGCTACTTGTAACAGTCAGATGACTGTGAGTGCTACTTGGTGACAGTCAGATGACTGTGAATGCTACTTGGTGACAGATGACCGTGAATGCTATTTGGTGAAAGTCAGATTACTGTGAGTGCTTCTTGGTGACAGTCAGATGACTGTGAATGCTATTTGGTGACAGTCAGATGACTGTGAATGCTATTTGGTGACAGTCAGATGACTGAATGCTACATGGTGACAGTAAGATGACTGTGAATACTACTTGGTGACAGTAAGATGACTGTGAATGCTACTTGGTGACAGTCAGAACATCGCCCCAGCAAAATCAGCCTTGTGGCATTTGTGTTGTGTACTATAGTGTTAAACATGTTTTGTCTGCAGGTCCACTGGCCTTGTATATAGCTCAGATATGATTTGTTCATGGTTTCAGACAATAAATACATTATTTTCTTTCTGATTTTGTACATAGTTATGAGTGTTTTCATGTTTGCAGAAATGAAATGAGTTATTCCTTTGATTTTTGTATAGTTTTATGCGTGTTTTCGTGTTTGCAGAAAATGAAATGCATTGATTCTCAGATTTTGTATAGTTTTTGTGTGTGTTCTCATGTTTGTAGAATTGAAATGCGTCATTTCTCTGGCTTTGTATAGTTTTGTGTCTGTTTTACTCATTGTACAAATGAAATGTCATTTCCCTGTAATGTGACATTTTGTTTCCTGTCCTGTGTTTGTGTGAAGACAGAAGTCAGTGAGACGATTTATGCAAGCTATTCTGTTAGTAATCAGTTGGTTTTCTCAAAGACCTTGACATAATTATTGTCATTAGTGTTAAAAAAACATGTCATTCGTTGTACCTATTTCTCATCAAGTAGTGACGTTGCTAGTTTGTCTCCTTGGGGTTATGATAATCAGTGTTCATTTCAGTGTCTTTAAAACATCCGCGTTATCCATGTAGTGATTCTACAAGTTGTGCTGCAAACATAATCCCTGTACTTGCTGTTTTAAATCTGTTTCTGTACGTAATACAATCGTGATGTAGCTCGTGATCTCGAAAAAAATATGGACTGCATATGATTAGCCTTGGAATGGGCTGAGTCAGGTATAGTCTGCTAGTTTGTACTGTTTGTTTTCAAACATTGTTGAAAATTAGAATGTTAGAATAGAAATACTTACAGTAGTGTGTGCAAGTGAGTAACAAATGTAGGGGACACTTGACTTGTATGTAATTGTGAAATGCTCAGTCCATAATTTTTAGAGGTATTTGGATCAGTGGAACTTATGGTTTCAGGTTTGTTACATGCAATCACCCATGCGAACAACTATATGCACAATAAACAAAAAAATATTGATAAAAGCGAACATTCAGAATGCAGTCATATAACTAATGGAATTTTATGAATATCGTCATTGTCGTCGTCACCTTCAATGTGAATTCAATGTTGAGATGTAACATATTTGCTTGTCAAGAATCTAGCTGCAGGATCTACTTTAGACATACTAGATGCCTTTTTACAGTGGCTTCTTGTTTGGTTTCTTTATGTTTGATTCTTTTAGGTTTGGGTGCTTGTTTTTGAAGTCTTGGTGATTGATCTTAATGATTGATCTCTTGAAATGGATCTGAATTACTTGTAGAGAATGTAGCTCCAAGTTCAGTTTGGCTTTTTATAGTGGCTTGTCTTTTGGGTTTGTTTGTTTGTTTGTTTGTTTGTTTGTTATTGTTTCTGTTAGGTTTGGGAGCTTGTTTTTGAATAGAATCTTGGTGATTGATTGGTAATTGATATTAGTGATTGATTTGAGATGGATCTGAATTACTTGTAGAGAATGTAGCTCTGAGATAAGTTTGGCTTGTTTTAGTGGCTTGTCTTTTGGTTTATTTATTGCTTCCGTTAGGTTTGAGTACTTATTTCTGAACAGAATCTTGGTACTTATTTGTAGGTAGGTATGTTGTGGTCATTGTATCCACTATCAATGTTGTTCTGGTGACAGAAAGTTAGCCGTTGTTTACTAGGGCGGGTTTTGATTGGTTGTGCCAGTAGAACAACACGCTGCCAGGTTTGGAGTGTTTCGTTGAGTATGTTGTCCCAACTGATCACTGGGATTCTAATGTTTGTCTTTTGAAGCAGTTCACGATTTGTAAGAAAATTATGCATGAGGAATCTGAACATGATTGAAATCCATCTGTACAATTGTCACATTTAAGACATATTTGAAATGTGCTGAAGTATAATGGCAGACTTTCAGAAATGTGTGCAGAGAAAATAGGCAGTCCTAGTTTGGTATTTGATATCTGCTTAGAGATGTACATGTCTGATGTTGTGATATCACTCAAAATACAAATAAACACAAAAAAGTAATTAGCTGCTCTTCGCTTTCTTTTATATTTGTCAAGCTACTGTATTTGTTTATCGTACATTTTTGAAACAGTGTTTTCCCATTGTGAATTTCAGTAGGGAAGACACAGTCATTTGTACAATTTATTGCCTGCCATATTACTGCATCGCACAAAATGGGGGAATATTAAGATATGAAGCAGCCGTAATTTGAACGGTTAACCATTTGCTTTGTTAAAAAAAAAAGGTTGTGATAGCCAGCTGAAAATGACTATCCTGGCCAGCTTAAACTACCGTGGGAATGTGTTTTGTATATTTCAACTTTAAGCATTCTCTGTTTGTTTTATGTTGATTGATCTCTGCAGGATGTACCTAACAAGATGCAGCTACATATGCCAGGCAGTAAATTGTGCAACCTGTTGTTTGTGTCTTCATTGTTCAAATATTAAACATTTTGTTGATCACTAACAGAGCGGTGACTTTGTGGTGGCTTGGGGTTTAAACCAAGGACGCAATATCTCCCTGGCCATGTTTCACAAATAAAGACAGTGTATGTAATGATTTCGAAAGGAAAATTCCCGAAGCATGAATGATATGGGTCAGTGATGTGCTAAGTCAAGCACCCTTTTTCGGGTGTTAATGCACATTGGGTATATGGTGCTAAATCCATATTTGTATTGACCAATCGGCACTTGGTGTGGACTGGCTGCCTTCACTTCCAAGCACATTTCCTGCTATCCATCTTACGCTAGCTTGATCCAGGGCATTACAAGAAAATTTGAATCCGCCCTCTTGCAGATCGAACTCATGACCTCCGAGCCGAGACAGAAGCACGTAGTTACTACACCACTGTGACTCCCAGCCATGTGTAGGCCTGGATGCACGGAGGAACAGATGGCCAGTCTTTCCTTCACTTAGCGGTCGATGATTGCAGAAATTGAATCCTTGCCTGGCCGTGCTCAAGACATTATAAGCATATCTCCTTAGCAACTAGAACACTGTGTCCACTGTGTGTTATTGTTCCTTATAACAGAAACCGACGTTGCTTTGTACCCCGGGGTAGAAGAGGAACAATATATTTGCTCGTTAGGAGAGACATGGAGATAATGTTGTCTTTCCTGCCTCATTCTTCATGTTTCTCAGTCACTCTGGTGTTCTGTTCTTCAGTTCTGAACATGCGCCTCTGGAGGCTTCGATGCGGTTTCTTTTTGTCTCACTGATTAACATAGATAGCTTTAACTACATCTGCATTGCTATGTTTTACTGTTGAGTTTTATGTAACTCCACATTTCTGTTTGGTGTTGAGATTTATGTAAATCTACATTTTTATGTTTAATGCTGAGCTTTATGTAAATCTACACATTTCTGTGTTTACTGCTGAGCTTTAGTCTACATTTCTGTGTTTACTGTTGAGCTTTATGTAGTGTACATTCATGTGCGGTCTAAGTAAGCATTTAGTTGCATGTCCTTCACAGGACGTAGCAGTCAACCCCAGCATTTTCACTGTTCGTGATTTCAGGGCAAATTTTACGTTCAGTAGTTTGCCATTGCATTCTGAACGACCGGAACCTATACATTTTTCACAAAAAAAAACCAGCACCGCTGTGTTTCGAACCCAGGTATAAGGGCTCACAAACCGCGTTCGCAAGCCCTTAGCCACGGAAACCGGTAGTAAGCATTTATGTAGCTGTAGATGAATTGTTTCAACTGTATTTGCTCAGTAATTTTATTGAACAGAAGATGCCTCAAAGAGATTAGACCAAGATTCAGGAAAGTACTCTCACAACCATGATGTGGAAAAGCCAAGCAATCAAGAGAGCAACAGAGAAATTACTGAATGTCAATTATAATGCACAATCACTGGTATTACTGACAAATATAAAATCAGTACTTCAGGCACTCCAGTTCTGAAAATTGTCACTATAGAGAGTACTGACTGAACTAGGCAATCAGTAATGTCACACCATACACTGGATACAATCCCACTGGATTGCGTGGGACTAAGAGAGCTGATCAAGGAGTTACAGAAGGTGTAACAAAGGCACAACCTGATCTACCACATGCATATCACCAAAAGAAAAGAATCATCAAATCAGTCAATCACTAACGCCAATACAAAACGATTATCATAATTTGGACCGACTAGAACAAATAATGTCTCTGTGGCGAAGTGGTCAAGCCGTTTGACTCGGGCTCCAAAGGTTGTGGATTCGATCCCTTCGGTTCACGAGTGAAATTTTTCGGAGACTCCTGTGGGTCGTCGTTAGAGCTACGGAGTTCGTGCTTTGTGCGACGCTTTCCGCGCTGCGGAAAGAGGCCGAGCCAAATGGGATAAAACCTGGTGCAATGAAGTCAACCCTGTCAACTTTTATGTGACTTTTTTTATTAAAAAAAAGTAAAACTGGCAAATCAGACTTGAGTCTATGTAGTTTGTCGCCCAAACACTTGATGACACATTTCAGAACTGCCCTGAATACAACATATCAAGGCAAGCATATCAAGGTGACATAGTCATCTACACCGATGGGTCAGTGGTGAGAAACAGACGTAGTGGTTGGGGTTTTATTGCAAAGGCTAATGGACGAGTCTTGAAAAGGGAGAGTCTGGCATATGAGACTACGACCTTCAGCATAAGAATGGAGGTGGAAGCAGTAACAGCGGCATTCCGTTGGTTAGAGGAGACTACTGCAACACATTGTATTCATTACGGATTCAAGGAGTATGCTTAGTAGAGAAAGGAATGTTTTGTGTGGAATGGCTATCGTTGCTTCAGAGGTTACAGATTGTGAGAATTATATGGATATTTTGCCCTGGCCATGTGGGAGTATGGGGGGAATGAACAGGCTGATAGGCTGGCAGGAAATGCACCTCTGGTGGTAGATTGCCTATGGACAAGGGGGAGGTGGTCGTGCACTTGTGGGACCAGGAGTAGGCGGGGGGACAGATTGAGAACCCGTATGTGGAAAGAATGAGATTGCGGAGGATCGGCAGGGGTTCTGGAAGAATCTCAAAACTGAGAGGGAAGACTAGGAGAACTTTTAAATCAGATAGCGGTGGGAATGATTAGTAGTATGGCTCTTCACTGGCTGTTGAAGGATGGGATGGAGCACATATGGGAATGTCCTGAGTGCAGTGATGTCGGTTCTTAACTCAACTCAACAACACAGGCAAGCATTTTGGCCTACAGAAACAACACCGGAAGGTAAACTATCATCATCATCGTGTGCCACGCCGATAAGCATGGGCAGTCATGTTTCGCCATCTCACACGATCACCAGAGTCGTGCATCAGCTCTGTTTTTGTCTCGACTATGCCACTTGGCCAAGCCATCCAGATATTTACTTCTTTGCCTTCCCCTTCTTCTGTTCCCCCTCAGTCTTGCCAGTTGTCACCCAGTTCTCAAGTTTATTTCTTATACAGCCACTGATTGCCCTAACAAGACTAAATTGACAGACGAGAAACATTCTGACACTTATTTCAAGTGACTGGGAGAAGAAGAATACCAATCACATTTGACAAGATGAAAACATACTCATCAGAAATAGCTGTCAAGTCCAATGACAAAAAAGAATGTTCAAGTAGTATATAGAGCCTAAATATACATAATATCAAAATAGTACTAGCGAGTACCAACCATATCTTAACAAGAAAGTACTGCCATAACTATAATGCAGAAATTCAGGCAATCATGATAGCAACAGAGAAATTACTGAATACCAAACATGGTACACAGCCAGTTGTGCTAGTGGCAGATACAAAATCATTACTTGAAGTGCTCCTGTCTGGGAAATTGCCAGTGCTACAGACAGTACTATCTGAGATTGGTAGCCAGCGTAAGGTTACCATACAGTGGATACTATCTAACTGTGGAGTACTTGGAAATGAGAGCGCTGATCAACTAGCTAAGGAAGGCACAACAGAACAACCTGATGTACGTGTTATATACCATAAAAAGAAAAGAATGATAAATCAATCAGAAAACAACCATCACCAGCTCAAGATGACTATCACATTGTGGACAGACCAGAACAAATCACTATTCTGCACCTCAGACAGAACAGGACACAATATGTTACACAACCATGTGTATACAAAATTCAAGACTGGCAGATCACATACTCCAAGACTGCCCAAAATAAGACATATCTAGGCAAATCTTCCAGGCCTAGAGAACCATCATGGGAGGATAAACTCTATGGACACAGAGTGAACTAATAAATACAGTGAAGGTCTTGCAAGAAAAAAACATTGCAGGTATAGATAAATTTCAAGCAAGGAAAGAAGAAGAATGGAGCCTATATTACTTATGTATACGAGATCTAGGTAATAAGCAACATCGAGAAACATAGTGGCAACAGAGATGTTGTTTCTGAGGAAATTGCAAAGAATGCAGTGAACAGAAATTTTAAAAAAAAGATGATGAAAACCGTAAATTTATGAGAGAAGTTGTATAAACATTCCAGATTTTATGTGCATGTTAGGAGGAGAGATAAACTTAAAAACACACTGAAGTGGGAACAAATTGTGGGGGGCAGCAGCAGGAAAAGTGAGAGATAAATGGTTTGGCAGAGAAAGGAATACAGACTTAATATATACAAGACTTGTGATTGATCAGCTGCCTTAAAATGTTCACCCACACTTCTCAACAAATCATATGATGATGGGATGAGTGATAACCATCTCAATCATCCTTTCCTCATGTTGAGCCTGTCAATGATGATGAGATCTGATAACCATCTCAATCATCCTTTCCTCATGTTGAGCCTGTCAATGATGATGAGATCTGATAACCATCTCAATCATCCTTTCCTCATGTTGAGCCTGTCAATGATGATGAGATCTGATAACCATCTCAATCATCCTTTCCTCATGTTGAGCCTGTCAATGATGATGAGATCTGATAACCATCTCAATCATCCTTTCCTCATGTTGAGCCTGTCAATGATGATGAGATCTGATAACCATCTCAATCATCCTTTCCTCATGTTGAGCCTGTCAATGATGATGAGATCTTCTTCTTTTCGTTCATCCGGAGTGTTTTTTCAGATGTGATTGCGGTGTGCGTTAGGCACCCTTGGGTTGAAAACCCTTAGGTCACACATCCGGCTTTCGCGTGCATTTTTGACCAGGTTAGCAATCCTGGGAGACTCTCACTTTTGTGGTACCGTCCACATCCCAGCTGGTCAAGTTCGAACAGTCGAGGACTTCGGTCATCCCTCAAGAGAAGGAAGGCACAGTCCATAGCATTTTCCGCCATCCTAGGTTGCTTCCATAGTTGCAGGGCCGACACATAGCGCCCTGATACTGGGCTCACCGAGGGAATGGTCACGTCATGCTCATGGCTGCTTTAATTCCTCACTTCAATATATTGGGCTTTTCGTTCGCCCCGGGCCGTTCCCGCACAAACCAGACAGGTCTGCAGAAGGTATTCACTCAGCGAGTTTTCGCACATGTGCTTGTCGTTGCGCCCGTCAGAGCTGTTCCAGGCACGACAGACATTCGGAAAACTACCTAGTCAGAGCTGTTCCGAACAAGAGCGGCATTCGGAAACTAGGTAGTCAGAGCTGTTCCTAGCACGGGAGACTCTGATGATGATGAGATCTGATAACCATCTCAATCATCCATTCCTTGTGTTGAGCCTGTCAATGATGATGAGATCTGATAACCATCTCAATCATCCTTTCCTCATGTTGAGCCTGTCAATGATGATGAGATCTGATAACCATCTCAATCATCCTTTCCTCATGTTGAGCCTGTCAATGATGATGAGATCTGATAACCATCTCAATCATCCTTTCCTCATGTTGAACATGTCAATGATGATGAGATGTAATAACCACCTCAATCATCCATTCCTTGTGTTGAGCCCGTCAGTATGCCACTTGATGCTGCAGTTAATCATAACCACCTCAATCATCCATTCCTTGTCTTGAGGTAACTACCATTCATCATATTTTATCTTGCCTCCTCCGTGATTGCCACTTATAATATTTATATCATCATCATAAGGCACTAGGCTTTTGTCTATCCAAGGTGAAGTTTAAAAAAACAAAAACCACTTTGCACATTGCATGGTGACTGCTGTGGCAAGTGGGTCTTATCATCATCAGCATGTGCCATGCTGATAAGTATGAGCAGTCATGGCTGACCTTCTCACAGGATCACCAGAGTCATGGATCAGGTCTGTGTTCCTGCCCTGATTATGCCATATGGCCAGGCCATCCTAGTATTTATCCTTCTGCCTTTCCCCATAAGTTTTGCCAGTTGTCACTAAGTTTTCATCTATTTCTCCTCATAACATGCTCACATGGCTATCTCCATCTCATTTCTCTAACGGTTTTCATTTGTTTCTTGTAGAACTGTCTCATGTGTTTTTCTGTCTGTCCATGGTAATCTTTGCATTTTTCTCAGAAAACACATTTACTCTGCCATTAGATGTTTCTCATCTTGTCTGCTTATTGTCCATATTTCACATGCATATAACAACAGTACAGGTTCTGTAAAGCCCTTCAACACTGTTTTTCTCACTGCAATTGAGAGCTTTTTATTGGTCAGTATGTTTTCCATCATGCAAAAGGTTACGCCATAGCAATTCAAACCTTATATTTATAATTCATCCTCAGCTTTAAGATTCTCCAGACTCCAGCAATGGTACAAATGCTGTGATGGATGAATGAACATCTTTATGTTAACTGTACTGATGTTTTTGTGCATGTTGTTTTTGTGATGGATGAATGAACATCTTTATGTTAACTGTACTGATGTTTTTGTGCATGAATGAATGAACATCTTTATGTTAACTGTACTGATGTTTTTGTGCATGTTGTTTTTGTGATGAATGAATGAACATCTTTATGTTAACTGTACTGATCTTTTTGTGCGTGTTGTTTTTGCATTCCCTTGCTTTAAACCCAAGCCATAAGTAGTCCATACACGTGTTATTACCCCTAGTGCACTGGACTATTTTTGTGTGTGGATTAGCTTTCCCTATTACTAATTTCCCTCATCATCAGATGAACCGACTCTGACTTCTGATGAAATTGTAATGAATGTTCCCAAGCTAAAGACAAGAAGTCAACAGTTTAGTTCAGCTGTCTGGTGTAAGGGTTGAATGCTTGGTATCAGCATATTGGAAGTTTACGAGTTTTTTTCTTATCTATTCGGCCATGGGGACCTCCTGTATTAATCTTATATTGAAATCATCCAACCCAAGTATCAGCTCAATCAGCCAGTCTTGCCCTTCTGTAATTGCCGTCACCATCCAGCTGTTATTTTCCTCTATAATTCTCTACCATCGTATATTGAAACCGTGCAACTCAAGTATTAGCTCAATCAGCAATTCTTGTTCTTCTGTAATTGCCGTCACCATCCAGCTGGTATTTTTCTCTATAATTCTCTGCCATCTTATATTGAAACCGTGCAACTCAAGTATTAGCTCAATCAGCAATTCTTGTTCTTCTGTAATTGCCGTCACCATCCAGCTGGTATTTTTCTCTATAATTCTCTGCCATCTTATATTGAAACCGTGCAACTCAAGTATTAGCTCAATCAGCAATTCTTGCCCTTCTGTAATTGCCGTCACCACCCAGCTGGTATTTTTCTCTATAATTCTCTGCCATTTTATATTGAAATCGTGCAACTCAAGTATCAGCTCAATCAGCAATTCTTGTTCTTCTGTAATTGCCATCACCATCCAGCTGGTATTTTTCTCTATAATTCTCTACCATCTTTCCTTTGCAAACATCCACAACATTTATTGGCTCTTTGTGACTTACAAGGCAAGTTGGGTTCAGTAGTTTGCCACTTCTGACGCTGCATACCATTGAAGTCAATGCAAATCAACCTGCTTCCAAAACACCTGCAGCTAATTTTGAACCCTCGACTCAGAATGTAAACACAGTTTTATTATCTCCTCGCCACAGGTCTTGTTTGTCATTCTACTTAGCCTGTAGTTATTTGTTTGGTCATTACTCGTTGATGATGATGATGATGATGATGATGATACATACACATTTCAGTAGATAATAAAAAAAGCAATCTACAACACAATATTTCCACCAACTCTGTGCTACCAGAAAAAAGAGAAAAGATCAATTGCAACATCAGTAATGAGATTCCTGAGAAGATTACTTAACCTATCAAGAAGAAAGAAAATCAGAAATGATGAAATCAGGACTAAAGTGGAGGTAATAGCATTGCTAGATTTAATTAGAAAACAGCAAGTGAAATGGATCGACCACATAACTTGACTGCCAGCTGACAGTATAAACAACAAACATTGATGTACAGACCTAATGGAACCAGAAGAAGAGGCAGACCGTGTAAGCAATGGACAGAGGGAATAACAAGACTCCATGGAAATCTCGATATATGAAGCCCATAAACAGGCACTTTCCCACTGTTTATGCGTCACCTCGACACATCAAGGTGCAAGAGGAACAAGATGAAATGATGACGACGATTTTCATCATGTACTAACCTTTACATTTCATGTAACTGCCATAACACATTGAAAATGGGTTTTTTGTGTGTTTTCAGATGCTTCACCCAGGCCCTTGTCCAGAGAACGAGAACGCAGAACCAGCACCCGGCTACATCAAGGCATCCCCACCAGCGCCGACATGCAGCGAGAAGCACCCCACATGTCATTCGGCCAAGCTCAGGGCAGCATCTTGTCAGGCCTGACTCCGGCAGGCTCAGGAAGACGTGGCAGTGCATCAAGAGAGGACGTGTCTCGTTCTGGATCATCAAAACATGTACGCAATAAATAGCCAGGCCCTCCCCGTGTCTGTACATACGAGAGGCAGTTAGCAAAGCCTGTCCTTGGCCAGAGTGACTTTGGTGTAGTGATTCAGGTAGTGGTCAGTGCGGTTTATATTGGCAAGCCGACCAACAAAAGACTAAAGGATTACTTATATGCTATACAATTGTCCAGGGAGCCAAATAGGCTCAAACCCTGTCCCATCTCCCTTTTGTGTGTACATAAGCATGTCTCAGTGTCATTTTGTTGCAGAATTGAAGGTATCTGATTGTGTTCTTGGATGGGGGTGAGGAAGAGAGCTGGCCACCTCACAGTGTAACATTAGAAATATGAAATCCTGAAGTATATAACATCCCTTATGGCAATCTCAGCAGTGAGAATGTATTGTACATGATTATTCACATTTTTGCTGGGGAAACAGTGTCAGGGCTTTTGTTTATGTAGTTACTTGATTTGGGCATCTAAGGGGTTGGTGGCCACACAAACAGATCTCAACAAGAGCCATGAGTTTGTTACATGCTATTGTTTAGTCACAGGTTATTCTATTTCTCCTCTTACAGTCTAGGATCATCTAGGTCTGTTTTGATATGTATATTTAGTATCTCTGTTGCTTTCAAACTTATCTCTGCTTTTGTCAGCATTTCTAGTTTGTTTTCATCATGGGTTGAATAAGTAACCCATCTCATTTACCCAGACATACTGGGTAGAATTTGGGAGTATATTAAAAATATTCAATTCATTCAAGGTCTTTCCACTTCATCTTGGGACTTTAATGTTCCTTGTTGTCTAATTTCATTTTTTCATATTTGCTTTATACTCACCATTATAATTGTTTTCTAACCAAGGCCAAAGAAATCCCCCACATGGCTTCAAACCCCAGACATCCACAGTAGTAGATAGTCCATCGTCTGCTGCTGCTCTACCACAATAAAACCACATAAGCATTACAGCAGTTACAAAAGAAACATAAATGTCACACCTTTGTAACTGTATGTGAAGACATGGGTAGTAAGTTGTACATTTGTTGTTGTGCCAACTCAAAAACATATGTCAGTGTGATGGTTTTAGTTGCTTTTCTCTTCTTGATTCCTATATGTGTAATCTGTATCGGTGCTGTCTTACATGATTTATTTGGTTGTTTCGGGATTTGAGGTTTAAATATTGCACAACCCACTACTGGCAACGCTGATCATATTCTGGTATGAACCTAAGGCCTATCCACGTCAATGTGGAAGCACTAGACTCGAGTTGAGTCTGTATTTGTCTGTATATTACGTTGTAATATTCTGTTGTGATAATTTGGCCGTGCCCAGCATGTGCCGCATGGTTTAGTGGTTATACACACCCGCTTCAAGCGCCAGTGATCCGGGGTTTGTTTCCGGGTCTGGTCAAGGATATGCACTACTGACGAGCTCAAACGAGAGCGAAACTCGAGTCTAGTGCTTCCACATTGATGTGGATAGGCCTTAGGTTCATACCAGAATACGATCAGCGCTGTCTTATATGTTTGGACTCTCATTGCAGAAATAGAATGGAGGTTCCTGGGTTTTGAATACGCATGCTTTAGGAAAATTCTACACATGTATGAGTGAAAACACACGCCTGCATTAGAGCCAGTCGGTAGTGTTGAAGACCATCAAGAACCTTTGAATAACAATGACAGAAACAATAGATTGCATGATTTAATGTCTGGCATATTTCACTGCATTTTGTCAGGTATATTCTGCAGAAATCACACAATATAAACTAAAGCAATAAGATAAATCCTTCAAGCTGGAATAAACAACACAGATAATCACACAGTAATTTGAATTGTCTACCACAATAATTTAAAATGTCTTTTTGCTTGCACAAAGTTGGTTTTGGTAAATGAATGGTGGCAAAATCTACACATAGCAAATCTCCTACATCGTGAATTGGATGGCAAGTTAAAGCTGGCAGAGGCCATTGCTTTTCATTTACAAAAACCAGCTATGAAAAAAAAAAACCTGACAAATTGTCAAATGGGGGAACAATTGTAAGATGGTGACAGAAAACAGACACAGATTGTCAACTTTATAAAAGCCATATTAATAGTAAGTAGTGAACACTGACCAAAGAAGAATGATATATGATACTTATCACTTACTACTTGTTGCTAATGGGTAACATTTTGGAAGACTCTTTGATGTATGATTGTTACGGATGCACAACAACCTTATTAACACTCATTAATTGGCAATCATAGCTGTGAGAGTCTCTGTTGTCTTGTGCATCCATTATCATCTACTTCTTTCATGTTTACTTTCTAATTCTTGGGGTGCTAATGAGCAGCAAAATTTATTAACAGATAAAGACTCCCTGTGAATGGCTTGGTGTGTATATTAGACCTTGGTTCAGGGAATTGGCTGGATTTTGTTGTGGGTGAAGAGATATGCTCACTTGCTGTTGTGATCTGCAGGTGTTTAGAATTAGATACAGCATTAGGAGAAAGAAGCAGAATCACATTCAGCAAGGAGACCTTTTGACATGAAAGAGACTAAATCCTTATGAGTTTGCCTGAAGGGTAGTGACAATTTTATTGCTCATATTCTCAAATACTATTGTCTCTAGTGTCATAGTGTTGTAATATTATTGCTATCACGTATGCATTTCAATGAAATTTATACAGCTAAATAACATATGTTTGAAACATTAGCAGTCATTCTAGACAGATTGAGTTATCTACCAATAAAATATGGTTATGTCTTGTATGTTTGAACAAGCGCATGTTTGTTAGCGGTAGCTCAAAATGTAACATGTCAATGTGATAGTTTTTATTGTTGTCCACTTCCAAGTTCCGTGGAAGGTAAATCTGTGTTTGAGCTGTGAGTACAAATCGAGCCCTTTGATAAGACTAAAGGCACATTGCTGCAAACGGTTGCCTGCCCCACCTTTGACACGACTAAAAGCACATTGCTACAAACACTTCGCTGCCCCACCTGTGGACATGAGCTCCATCCGTATCAGTTTTGAATCTTAAAAACAATTGACCTGGGTTCCCTGGTTGACCCAGCCCAAAATGGGTACCAGGAAATGTCTTGGGAAGTGAAGGCAGCCAATGTGAGACTGACCACATCCTTCATTGAGCGCTGATTGGTCTATACCAATATGAGTCCAGCCCAACATCCTCCACTGAGTGCTGATTGGTCTATACAAATATTGGTCCAGCCCCACATCCCCCACTGAGTGCTGATTGGTCTATACAAATATGTGTCCAGCCCCACATCCTCCACTGAGTGCTGATTGGTCTATACAAATATGGGTCCAGCCCCATATCCTCCACTGAGTGCTGATTTGTCTATACAAATATGAGTCCAGCTCCACTGAGTGCTGATTGGTCTATACAAATATGGGTCCAGCCCCACATCCTCCACTGAGTGCTGATTGGATTATAAAAATATTGGTCCAGCCCCACATTCTCCACTGAGTGCTGATTTGTCTATACGAATATTGATCCAGCCCCACATCCTCCACTGAGTGCTGATTGGTCTATACAAATATTGGTCCAGCACCACATCACCCACTGAGTGCTGATTGGATCATAAAAATATTGGTCCAGCCCCACATCCTCCACTGACTGCTGATTGGTCTATATGGGTCCAGACCCACATCCCCAAGCATGTAAAAGAACCTTTACATATATTTTGTTTTTTTAAAGGGGTATAGGATATATCGTGCTAGATTGAAATAGTTATAGACCAGTCGGCTCTCTGTAGGTGATGTGAACTAGCAGAGAGAAGAGGAAGGCCAAGAACATCTGTTGAGCTGTGTAGACCAATTGTCTCTCTGTATGTGATATGATGGATCAATTGATTCTGTAGGTGATGTGATAGACCAGTCAGCTCTCTATGGTGATATGAACTAGCAGAGAGTAGAGGAAGGCTGAGAACATCTGTTCAGCTGTAGTCAGTGGTGTTATTCTTGGGAAATTAACAATTCAATATTTAGAAAACATCTGCTATGTTCACCGGGAATTGAAATATTTTGTCGGTTAAAATCCCCCCCTCAAGATATATCTGTCATGGGCAGATTTTTCTGGAGAAAAACTATAATGATGACCTATTTTAAAATATTGTCGTTGTTCTGAAGACAGTATCGAGGCGCTGGCAACTAGGTGATTCCAACCCATTTTGTGTAGACAGAAAGACTTCATTGTAAATTTGTGATTATCTTGGGGCTATGAAATGCTCCACATTCAAATACATAATATCAGTGACTACGTGTTTTAAGTAATTCAGCCAAAGTATAATTCATATATTCACTCTGTATGATTATAATTCTGCAGTATACACCTGAAGAGATGCAGTGAAACATGCCAGGCAATTAATCATGCAATCTATTGTTTGTGGCTTGTGTATTTAAAAAAAAAAAACGTGTAGAAAAACAACATGCTAGGTTGGTGGTTTACTTTTCTGGTCGTAGGTCATTGACATACACAGCAACATAAGCAAAGCACGGGTAGTTTGAACAACAATAAGCTTATTTTACCCACAGTTGATTATGCCAACAACCAAAAAAACCCAATCACCTTTCTTTCTGACATATTTTTAAAAACCCCAAAAACTTGTAGCCTCTGATAAATTGAAGAAATAATAATAAAAAAAAAATAAATTGTTATCTCTTATAAATGGAAAAAAATAATGGTACCAACTTTTACCTGTGAAATATTGAAGAAAAAAATCTCCACCATTTAACTCAAATAGATTTTTTTAAAAACATCTGACATCATGTCTTCAGATAAAAGAGGGTGACATTTAAAATGTTTGGTTGCTTGTTTCAAAGATTTGAGACAATTTACAAATCTTGATGCCACCTCACTCAACGCTATTTCATCTGCTAGAAGCCTCGGCGTGTTTCATGATAATATGATGTGAAAATGTGTTTGTCTGTTAGGAAGGAAGAGAATACTTATAAAATATTGATAATGTCGAATTGATTGATTCAATATATTTAATGAAATAATCCACCAATCAGCAGATTACACACCCCAGGCCTGCCCCAAATAAAATATATCTAGGTAAACCTTCTGGCCTAGAGAAACAACAATGGAGGATAAACTCTGTGTACCACTGAGTAAACTAAAAAAGACCAAAGTTTATACAAGAGACAATAGATTTCAAGTGAATGAAAGAAGAAGAATTAGAACCAGGAAATATCTATAATGCTGAATTTATTGTAGGGTTTTAGGATACTTCACTGCGAAAGCTGCTGAATCTTCTGGAACATTCAGGAAATGATAAGTTGCCCAACAACAGTGAAATAGCAAAAGTGTCTTATGCATGACAGAAATGACAGTCACATGGCCTTTGGCTCCTCAACTTTAGCAAGCCATCTTTGTTTCTATTTGAACTCTTCCAGTGAACTGTGACCTATGTCTGTTATGAATAGTCTGTCATATACAGTGATACCCCGGGTTACGAACTTAATTCGTTCCAGAACTCGGTTCGTAACCCGTAATGTTCATAACCCGAAACATTGAAATCAATGAAATAAAGACTATCCGTTTCAAGATGAAAGAATCATTTTTTTTTTTTTTATTAACATCCGGTCGTTTACCTGACAAAACTCAAAGAATATGTGTACTTCATGTATTAAATGAAGAGAAAGAAAACAACCAAATGAATTAAATGTAAAATAAAAAAAGATTTATTACCATGAAAACAATCATGGGAAATCTGTCACTTTCTTTGCTATTCTGAATCATTAGTTTCAGGAGTATCTTGTCGCTGTTTCTTGGCAGCCGGCTGGGAATCTGTCTGCATCAAGAAACTATCAAGGGAAATTTGTCGCTTCCTTTGCTGGAGAATCTTTCTGAAGTGGGCCTTCGTGTTATCATTCATCACGTTTACTGCCCTGTTGGCAACAAGTTTGTTTGGTTGATGGTTCACAATGAAGTCTTCGACGTCTGCCCACTTTCTGCAAATTTATTTAATCCTGGCAGTTGAAACGGTCACTGACTCCTCATCATCGGATGACCTCTCCTCCTTTAATGTCTTTAGCTGTTCATTCTGAAGATCCACAAGCTCATCTGTAGTACTGCTTGTATTGAACGCAATCATTTGTCTACAAAGTTACACCTTGTCGTCCCCTCTCTCTCTATTTCTCTCTCTCTCTCTCTCTCTCTCTCTCTCTCTCTCTCTCTCTCTCTCTCTCTCTCTCTCTCGCCTTCGCTCATAACCCGAGGCACTGTTCGTTACCCGAGACATAAAATTTTCGAAGTTGTTGTTTGTAACCTGAATTGTTCATGACCTGAGGCGTTCGTAACCCAAGGTACCACTGTATAAGGATATTTCATTATTTCAATGTGCCACAGTTGTCTGTGTGTATGGAGTTTCTGCTCCCTTTGGGCATTGGGTTCGAGTCTGTTGACCAGGAAATGCCAAAGTTTTGCAGAGGCAGCACCCCCACCCAGGCCTAGTCCCAGCCAGCCTGTGTGTGCTGTGCTGAACCCTGATGACCTGATTACCACTTGTATGCCTCTCTACAGATGTGAAGTCCCAGTAGAGGCCTTGCACACTTTACTGCTTTCTAAACATGAAGATGGGGGAGGTGAGCTCTTCAACAGTCTCTGCAGAGATGACACTTTGGTATTGGGTTGGGAGTTAAGTCTGTCCCTACCTCCCTTGACAAGAGATGACACTTTGGTATTGGGTTGGGAGTTAAGTCTGTCCCTACCTCCCTTCACCCTCGCCAGTGCTTAAAGAACCTGAATGCCAGTACATCGGAGTTCATGAGCTAAAACTTAAGTCTTCCAGAGGATTTGCTAACCAACCTACCAGATCATTTTCTGTATCTTTGTGTTTGTCTAGCGTGGAGCAGAATTGTGTTGCATCTGTCGAGCATCAAAGGAAACTGCAGATGCACATCCTATAAGACTGCTCAGAATTTGATATGTCAGTTAGTTGCGGTTCCAACTTCACGGCAAAGGGTTGTCCCCATTATGCTCCGTTCCTGTGTCAGTTAATATCACACAAAATGCTCCTCACTGCCCCATGTGAAAAGTGTAACAGACAGGAGTCTCAACAGCCCACATAAGTATACTATGCATAAGGCTGCTGACGCAATGTCAACACATAACGCCGCCATAAAAAATACAGTTCATTGCCGATGAAAGCGGCAGTCACTAGAAAACCAGAAGCCACACATTACTGCATAAGGCAAACCCAATTCAGCAACCGACAGCCTGCCATTTTTCTGAAATAGCAGTTCACGAAAAGCACTCCACATGAAAGTCACAGCTCACAGTGTCACTCCACACACTTAACTCAGTAGCTGGCAAAGGAACCATGCACAACCAGACCAACATGAGTAAAATACATAAGCAAACTGTAGCTACAAGCGTAAACACTCCAGGGGCCTTAACAGCTCAACCGCCTATCCTCCATGTTGGACCAGAAGAATATATAAATGTGAAGTACACAAGTAAAATTTAATAAGTAGCATGGGGCCCTCTTCCATGTCTTGATTAATGTTGAGTATATGGATCGAAGGAAACAGACAAAGAGGCAGACCGAGAGGAAAATACCTGGATGGCTTGGCCACATGGCATGGACGAGACAGGAACACTGAGCTGATCCACGACACTGGTGATCGAGTGAAATGGCGAGTCATGACCGCCCACGCTTTCCGGCATGGCACATGATTGATTGATATGGTACTTGTCTCATATTTGTATAGACCAGTTGGTACTTGGTTGGTCATGTGGTCAGTATTATACCAACTGCTTTTCCTGCCCAAAACATTTTCTGGTACATCATCATCATGTGCCATGCCGGTAAGCGTGGGCGGTTATGATGACTCACCATCTCACTTGATCACCAGAGTCGTGGATCAGCTCAGTGTTCTTGTCTCAACCATGCCACATGGCCAAGCCATCCAGGTATTTACTTCTCTGCCCTCCTCTTGTTCTCTTCACCAAGTTCTCCAATTTATTTCTTTTCATAACATGCCCAAAACATGTTGACTGTCTACGTCTAATTTCTCCAGTCAGTTTACGGTTTTCATTGTTTCCTGTAGTACTTTGTCATTGGTTTTTCTGTCTGTCGATGGTATTCTTTGCATTCTCCTCAGAAACCACATTTCCACAGCCATCAGATGTTTTTCAGCTTGTCTGCTCATTGTCCACTCTTCACATCCATACTGTTAGGCCAGGTAAAAAAAAAGAGCCGAGGTCAATGTACAAGAATGGCCGCCAGGATAAGAATGTGAACATGTGACCAGCGGGCCTGCAGGGCCACTGTATGCTACCGCTGCTCACGTATACACAAATACTTGTAGTTAAATTGTAATGTGAATGTCATTTTTGGATATTGAAATTGTAAAGAAATCTAAACAATTATATGGGTGACTTGAACTGCATTGATTCATTTGTAAGTGTTTTTATTCTGAAAACATAAATATTCTTTGATAGATGGTGAATGTTGGTGTTTGTCAGAAATTCTTCTTGGTACAGTTATGTTATTGTAAGTTACAGCACTGGGTCATTCACATTCGACAACTATGGCTGTCGGAGACTGACCTACGTGCCCAATTCTTAACACTTTGAAAATAGTTTGTTTGTTGTCTCATTTGTTTGTTCAGAATATGAAATCAAGTATTAACCATCAGAATGTTGAACCAGGTATTGACCAAAACAATGCTAAACCAGGTATTGATTGTTAGAATGCTAAATTAGGTATTAACCACAAGAATGGTAAACTAGGATTTGACTATGAGAATGGTCAACCAGCTATTGGCCATGGGAATGTTCAACCAGCTATTGGCCATGAGAATGTTCAACCAGCTATTGGCCATGGGAATGTTCAACCAGCTATTGGCCATGAGAATGTTCAACCAGCTATTGGCCATGGGAATGTTCAACCAGCTATTGGCCATGGGAATGTTCAACCAGCTATTGGCCATGGGAATGTTAATCATGTATTAGCCATGAGAATGTTCAACCAGCTATTGGCCATGAGAATGTTCAACCAGCTATTGGCCATGGGAATGTTCAACCAGCTATTGGCCATGGGAATGTTCAACCAGCTATTGGCCATGGGAATGTTAATCATGTATTAGCCATGAGAATGTTCAGCCAGGTATTGGCCATGAGAATGTTCAACCAGCTATTGGCCATGAGAATGTTCAACCAGCTATTGGCCATGGGAATGTTAATCATGTATTGGCCATGGGAATGTTCAATCAGCTATTGGCCATGAGAATGTTCAACCAGCTATTGGCCATGGGAATGTTCAACCAGCTATTGGCCATGAGAATGTTAATCATGTATTAGCCATGAGAATGTTCAGCCAGGTATTGGCCATGAGAATGTTCAACCAGCTATTGGCCATGAGAATGTTCAACCAGCTATTGGCCATGGGAATGTTAATCATGTATTAGCCATGAGAATGTTCAGCCAGGTATTGGCCATGGGAATGTTAATCATGTATTAGCCATGAGAATGTTCAGCCAGGTATTGGCCATGAGAATGTTCAACCAGCTATTAGCCATGGGAATGTTCAACCAGCTATTGGCCATGAGAATGTTCAACCAGCTATTGGCCATGGGAATGTTCAACCAGCTATTGGCCATGGGAATGTTAATCATGTATTAGCCATGAGAATGTTCAACCAGCTATTGGCCATGGGAATGTTAATCATGTATTAGCCATGAGAATGTTCAACCAGCTATTGGCCATGAGAATGTTCATCCAGCTATTGGCCATGGGAATGTTCAACCAGCTATTGGCCATGGGAATTTTAATCATGTATTAGCCATGAGAATGTTCAACCAGCTATTGGCCATGGGAATGTTCAACCAGCTATTGGCCATGGGAATGTTCAACCAGGGATATATTCAATATAACAGTGATCTAACATTACTATAACAGATGTAGGGGGTAACAGCTACAGGGGTATTGGTGTTAAATGGCATTCATACCATCCGATTGGGGGTGTTCAAAGCTGCCAGTCTCAGTTGGTAACCAGGCCACCCTTGAATGCACTGCCTCGTAAAATAGAGACTGATTTTGCTATGAGTTGGGAGAGGAAATGCAGGAGTCATGGTAGTGCACTCACCTGCCAGCTTGGTGTGTCTGAGCTCAAATCTCCCTCCAGGTAGGAATTCTTTGATGGACCATATAGCTCCAGGGTCGATCCAGCCTCATAAACATGGTACCAGAGAATGGACTGGGAAGTGAAAGCTGCCTGGTGTAGTATTCACCACATCAGCCAGTTAGTGACTGTTGGTCTGAAAATTATGAGCCTGGCACCATGTCCACAATGTGCCACGTGATGTCCACAATGTGCCACGTGGTAATGTGCCATGTGGTGTGCACATAGGATCTGGAACTTATGTCATTTGTTCAATGAGCTGAGCACTAAATAAATAAATTCATAGCCTGATGTGTGAAATCATGAGTATTTGATGGCCTGGAAAGATGGGGATGTGTTCCAAGGAAATCTTGTTTAACAATTGAGTGGCGGTGGAACAGAGTATCCACATGTGACAAGGGGATCAGGCAGAAAAATATACTTGTAAAAATTGAAATAAATCTTTGTGGGATCATTGTATGTTATCTCATATACATATATGTTTGTGTGCGTGCGTGCATGCGTGCGCGTGCAAGCGTGCGCGAGCGAGCGTGGGGGAGAGAGAGGGAGAGAGAGAGAGAGAGATGCACAGTACAATGTATGAAAATATTTGCACATTGCTGACTTTAGTAGCAGATTTCATCCATTCATATTCTGTATCCATTTTTACTTGTGACTTCCCTGTGTATATAGCATGGGTTAAATGTGGCTGTTTTACTGTTAAGGACATCTTTATTTATCTACCAAGGGTTAAATGTGGCTGTTTTACAGTTAAGGACATCTTTATGTATCTACCATGGGTTAAACGTGGCTGTTTTACTTGTTAACTTCTCTTTGTATAGGTTAAATGTGGCTGTTTCTTGTCCATGCTGTGTGGTATTGGTGATCATGGCTATAATTGTTTATACTGATGTGTCTATGCCACGGTCTCTATGCCATGTAGTCTGTGCCATGCTGTCTATGCTATGGAGTCTATGCCATGCTGTCTATGCCATGTCAAACTGTCCAGCATCTTCTCTCTCATTCTCCCCCACCCTCTCTTCCGCCTCAGCTTTCCCCTTCCTATGACATGGCTATAGAATGTAAGCTGCACCGTTCTGATGTCAGGACTAACTAATGCTCTTTGTCAGTTAACTTCTCTCCAGATATCCTGATTACACTTTTCATCTGTCCGTGCTGCTCCCATCATTCTGCTGTAAAACCACATCTCTGCAAACGTAATTCCTCACTAATCTGTGGTTTTTTTTTGGCACTGGCTCGCTTTGAACTCGAGTGTAGTCCACGCGTGTGTAACTGCTACTATCAGTAGTTGTGACTACCGGTGAGTCCACCGGGCTGATTGTACATGAGGGATAGCTTTCCCTGTTACCAGTGTCCCAGACAAACCCACTCTAACTCTGATGTATGTTTAATTCGTAGTCAAGGACAAGAAGTCAATATTTAAGTCCAACTGAGCGGTGTGGAATGAACCCGTTATGTTGCGCTAACCAGAGAAAGTTTAAATACAAGCTCATTAAACCTCTTGACCTCACAACCTCCTCTAGTCTTGTTTATTGTCCATGATTCACTTCCACAGAATAGCTCCCAAGAACTAGGTTTCTCACCTCGACTAACAAAGTCACACTACACCACATGTTTCATCTGATAAAATACCTCTGTGCTACATTTACAAGTTCTTGCAGAGGTTTTGTTGCTTTATGTAGGTGAGCACATACACTTGGTGAGCTTTCAGATCACTAGCTCCGAGACCAGTGGACACGTCTGTGTCTGTTTTAATGACTGTCTGTATTGTCAATTTAATGACTGTCTGTTTCATCAAGGCAGACTTCAGTTTCATCACGGCAGACTTCAGTTTCATCAAGGCAGACCTCTGTTTCATCAAGGCAGATTGTCTGTTTCATCAAATCAGACTGTCTGTTTCATCAAATCAAACTGACTGTTTCAACAAGGCATATTGTCTGTTTCATCAAATCAGTCTGACTGTTTGAACAAGGTATATTGTCTGTTTCTTCAAATCAGTCTGACTGTTTGAATAAAGCATAGTGTCTGTTTCATCAAATCAGTCTGACTGTTTCATTAAGGCAGATTGTCTGTTTCATTAAATCAGACTATTTCATCAAGACAGACTTTTTCACCAAGGCATATTGTCTGTTACATCAAGGCATATTGACTGTTTCATCAAGGCAGACTTTTTCACCAAGGCATATTGTCTGTTACATCAAGGCATATTTACTGTTTCATCAAGGCAGATTGTCTGTTTCATCAAGGCAGACTGTTTCATCAAGGCATATTGTCTGTTTCATCAAATCTGATTGACTGTTTCATCAAGGCAGACTTTTTCATCAAGGCAGATTGACTATTTCATCAAGGCAGATTGACTGTTTCATCAAGGCATATTGTCTGTTTCATCAAATCAGACTGTATTATCAAGGCAGATTGTCAGTGTCTTCAAATCAGACTGACTGTTTCATCAATCAAGGTCTATTGTCTGTTTCATCAAGGCAGATTGTCTATTTCATCAAATCAGTCTGACTGTTTCATCAAGGCAGATTGTCTGTTTCATCAAATCAGTCTGACTGTTTCATCAATACAGAGAGAGACATAATGCTTTTTTGACATTTTGCATGAACTTGTACTAGAAAGGAAAGATCTGAAGAAAAAGGATTATGTTGGGAGCAAGAATGTATCATGAGATATGAAGGAGAACTGAGTGAATTCAGACCAAGCAAAAGAAGAATTAGATAATGATATATTTTATTGCCTAATCTTTTTATTATTTACGGCAAGACAATGCTCAGAAACATTAAAAAGTTGAGACAATTAAAGTTGGAGAATAAAACATCAATATCATGAGATATGCAGGTGATACACTTTTATTGGCAGACTCTGAAAGTCATCTGTAATCCACGTGGGACAAGGTGGTGGATGAGATTGAGAAGTAGGTATTATCATGTAATGTTGGCAAAACTGAGAGACTGAGAAGTAGGTATTATCATGAAATGTTAGCAAAACTGAGAGATTGAGAATGTATTAACATAAAATGTTAGCAAAACTGAAAGATTGAAAAGTAAGTATTATCATGAAATGTTGGCTAAACTGAGAGATTGAGAAGGTATTATCATTAAATATTGGCAAAACTGAAAGATTGAGAAGGTATTATAAAATGTTAGCAAAACTGAGAAATTGAGAAGTAAGTTTTATCATGAAATATTAGCAAAACTAAGACATTGAGATGTAGGTTTTATCATTAAATGTTGGCAAAACTGAGAGATGAGAAGGTATTATCATTAAATGTTAGCAAAACTGAGAGATTGAGAAGTAGGTATTATGAACTGTTAGCAAAACTGAGAGATTGAGAAGTAGGTATTATGAACTGTTAGCAAAACTGAGAGATGAGAAGGTATTATCATTAAATGTTAGCAAAACTGAGAGATTTAGATGTAAGTATTATCATGAAATGTTGGCAAAACTAAGAGAATGAGAAGTAGGTATTATCATTAAATGTTGGCAATGCTGAGAGATTGAGTAGGTATTATCATTAAATGTTAGTAAAACTGAGAGATTGAGAAGTAGGCATTATTAAATTGTTAGCAAAACTGACTACATTGATGATTCCAAGAATGGACAAATTCCAACATGCCCTATATATATTACAATAAATGAATCACCAAAGAATGAGAAGTAAACTAAGCTTTACTAGAACAAAATGACAAGTAACAAAATCTCTGTATAAGAAAGGTGTAAAGGAAACTTGTCAAATAATCTACACATTGACATCTAATAGAAAGTATAAGACAGAGATGAAGACAAGAATCTCTGTATCCATATATCTTTACCAGAGTAGGTTACATAATGGGGTTGAATGGATAAGATGACTCATTCTTAAACATCCAGTGTGCTGATGCCGAAGTAGTGGGTTCAATCCCCTACACTAGTCAGTTGAACTAAAATGTTGAATTCTCATCCTTGACTTGGGGACATAAATTACAAGTACCCCTGAAGTCGGAGTGTGTTTGTCTGATGGTGAGGGACACTGATAATACTGAAGATAGAAGTAGTAGCACGTGCATAGACTACACTTGAGTTCAAAACGAAGGAGCACCAAAATAAAAAAAACCAAAACCGGGAAGGTTAACCCGGTCAACAAATGCTCGCAGAAGTCGGATGTGTCGGCCTAACGGCGCAAGAACGCAGCTCTGCTGTAAACAGGCACAACGCAGTCACGTCCGAAAAAAAGAAACTCCGGATGAATTCAGAAGAAGAAGTAGTAAACCCCAAAAAGGTCACATAATGAAAAACAGAAGCCCCATGACAAAGACAATATCTGCTTAGTAACAATTAGTGTGTGGTCTGTCCTTTTGTAGGAGTGTGAGTCCTGAACAGTGAACAGTGAAATTGTGTGAACATTTGAGATAGTGGAGATGTGGTTTCTGAGAAGATTGTTGAGAATCTCTTGGAATGGAAATAGATAAGATGCTGGTGAGGTGTTTGGCAGCAGGATCACTAGATCACCAAAACTGTAAGGAAAAGACATGAAATGTACAGGGCTTAGAGAGATGGAATGGAGAAATGGAACTTATGGGGGAAAATACTGGGTAAGCAGGACAGAGACACATGTATATCTAAGAGGTTTAAGCTGCTGGGCATCATCATCATCATGTGCTTGCCGGTAAGCGTGGGCAGTCATGTTTTGCTATCTCACAATCCACAGAATCGTAGATCAACTGTGATTTTGCCTCGATTACGCCATATGGCCAAGTTATCTAGATATTTACCTCTCTGCCTTTTCCTTATTCTTTTCCCCTCAATTTCGCCAGTCATCACCAAGTTCTCCATTTGATTTCTTCTGATAACGTAATAAATAAAATCTTGACCGTCTACGTCTAATTTTTCTAATAAATTATGTTTTTCATTTGTATCTTATAGATCTTGTTCGTTAATTTTTTTTTCCTCTATCCATGGTTTTCTTTACATTTTCCTAAGAAATCACATTTTCACTGCCATCAGATGTTTGTACAGGTTCTATGTAGCACTTCAACCAAAAAGTACAGCCTCTATGTAGCACTTCAACACAAAAGTGCAGGTTCTGTGTAGCACTTCAACACAAAAGTGCAGGTTCTATGTAGCACTTCAACACAAAAGTACAGGATCTATGTAGCAGTTCAACACAAAAGTGCAGGTTCTATGTAGTACTTCAACACAAAAGTGCAGGCTCTATGTAGCACTTCAACACAAAAGTGCAGGTTCTATGTAGCACTTCAACACAAAAGTGCAGGCTCTATGTAGCACTTCAACACAAAAGTGCAGGCTCTATGTGGCACTTCAACACAAAAGTGCAGGCTCTATGTGGCACTTCAACACAAAAGTGCAGGTTCTATGTGGCACCAACACAAAAGTGCAGGTTCTATGTGGCACTTCAACACAAAAGTGCAGGTTCTATGTAGCACTTCAACACAAAAGTGCAGGTTCTATGTAGCACTTCAACACAAAAGTGCAGGCTCTATGTGGCACTTCAACACAAAAGTGCAGGTTCTATGTAGCACTTCAACACAAAAGTGCAGGTTCTATGTGGCACTTCAACACAAAAGTGCAGGCTCTATGTAGCACTTCAACACAAAAGTGCAGGCTCTATGTAGCACTTCAACACAAAAGTGCAGGCTCTATGTGGCACTTCAACACAAAAGTGCAGGCTCTATGTAGCACTTCAACACAAAAGTGCAGGCTCTATGTGGCACTTCAACACAAAAGTGCAGGTTCTATGTAGCACTTCAACACAAAATTGCAGGTTCTATGTGGCACTTCAACACAAAAGTGCAGGCTCTATGTAGCACTTCAACACAAAAGTGCAGGTTCTATGTGGCACTTCAACACAAAAGTGCAGGTTCTATGTAGCACTTCAACACAAAAGTGCAGGCTCTATGTAGCACTTCAACACAAAAGTGCAGGCTCTATGTAGCACTTCAACACAAAAGTGCAGGTTCTATGTAGCAGTTCAACACAAAAGTGCAGGTTCTATGTGGCACTTCAACACAAAAGTGCAGGCTCTATGTAGCACTTCAACACAAAAGTGCAGGCTCTATGTAGTACTTCAACACAAAAAGTGCAGGTTCTATGTAGCACTTCAACACAAAAGTGCAGGCTCTATGCAGCATTTCAACACAAAAGTGCAGGCTCTATGTGGCACTTCAACACAAAAGTGCAGGCTCTATGTAGCACTTCAACACAAAAGTGCAGGCTCTATGTAGCACTTCAACACAAAAGTGCAGACTCTATGTAGCACTTCAACACAAAAGTGCAGGCTCTATGTAGCAGTTCAACACAAAAGTGCAGGCTCTATGTAGCAGTTCAACACAAAAGTGCAGGCTCTATGTAGCACTTCAACACAAAAGTGCAGGCTCTATGTAGCAGTTCAACACAAAAGTGCAGGCTCTATGTAGCAGTTCAACACAAAAGTGCAGGCTCTATGTAGCAGTTCAACACAAAAGTGCAGGCTCTATGTAGTACTTCAACACAAAAGTGCAGGCTCTATGTAGCACTTCAACACAAAAGTGCAGGCTCTATGTAGCACTTCAACACAAAAGTGCAGGCTCTATGTAGCACTTCAACACAAAAGTGCAGGTTCTATGTAGCACTTCAACACAAAAGTGCAGGTTCTATGTAGCACTTCAACACAAAAGTGCAGGCTCTATGTAGCACTTCAACACAAAAATGCAGGTTCTATGTAGCACTTCAACACAAAAGTGCAGGCTCTAGGCCTATGTAGCACTTCAACACAAAGATGCAGGCTCTATGTAGCACTTCAACACTCATATTCTCTCTCATTGCAACACCAGTTTGATTAAAGTGAGGATCGGAGAAACACGATCAGATTACTCATCTCTGTTCACGACCAGGCAGACGAAAAGGAAGATTACTTCGTCAGGTCTTTTCTTGTATATCTTTGGTAAGCTTCAGCAGGCAATGGAGTGGGATAGTTAAGAACAGCGTATGTGTTTTGCATGTCTTAGAGATATTAAAGACTTTATTTCTCTGTTGCTTATACCAGGCTATATAAGAAAATAAGACCCCCATAGTTTTTTTTTATGTCTGAATTAATTACTTACTCTGTATTTGGTGTGTCTGAGTTGATTACTCACTTTGAATTTGGTGTGTCTGAGTTGATTACTCACTTTGAATTTGGTGTGTCTGAGTTGATTACTCACTTTGAATTTGGTGTGTCTGAGTTGATTACTGACTCTGAATTTAGTGTGTCTGAATACATACACATTCATACACAGGGTTCTCGTCGCGAAGTGATCAGGCCGCCTTACTAATACTATGAAGGTTGTTAGTTCAATTTTTGGCTCCGTCATTTGGTTTGCGAGTGCAGGTTTTTCAGGGACACCTGGTGTCATCGCTGGAGCTTCGGAGTTCGTGCTATGTGCG
This sequence comes from Cepaea nemoralis, assembly GCA_014155875.1. NCBI lineage: Eukaryota > Metazoa > Mollusca > Gastropoda > Stylommatophora > Helicidae > Cepaea > Cepaea nemoralis. The sequence goes on from JACEFZ010016152.1 coordinate 541,149, forward strand.
ACATTTTTGGCAGACCACTCCGAGGACAGAAGACGGAGCCATATGGGATGGAAGCCAGTGCAATGAAGGCAATCCTCCTGCCTTTGACCTCTGTTTTAACCCTTGACATCCTGACACACACAAACACTTGTTACTGTGATATGCCGTGTGTAGATCATTCTCAAATCTAGGGCACCCAGGCAGACTAAAGATGCACTACCACTGAACCAGGAAGATGATATGAAAGACAAGGTGGCTGAGTAGATCATTGGTTATGGCATCAGGTTTCTACATGTCTGGTACGTTTCATGGCGTGAGCAGTGTACCAATAAGAGAAGGATCGTGTACTCTTCTTGACATAGTAACAGTTGAATAATGGACAACTATTAGAACTATAAATATGTTGCATAGTAACAGTTGAGTAATGGACAACTATTGAAACTATAAATATTATGTTGCATAGTACCAGCTGAGTAATGGACAACTATTAAAACTATAAACATCATGATGCATAGTAACAGCTGAGTACTGGACAACTATTGAAACTATAAATATGTTGTATAGTAACAGTTGAGTACTGGACAACTATTGAAACTATAAATATGTTGTATAGTAACAGTTGAGTACTGGACAACTATTGAAACTATAAATATGTTGTATAGTAACAGCTGAGTACTGGACAACTATTGAAACTATAAATATGTTGTATAGTAACAGCTGAGTACTGGACAACTATTGAAACTATAAATATGTTGTATAGTAACAGCTGAGTACTGGACAACTATTGAAACTATAAATATGTTGTATAGTAACAGTTGAGTACTGGACAACTATTGAAACTATAAATATGTTGTATAGTAACAGTTGAGTACTGGACAACTATTGAAACTATAAATATGTTGTATAGTAACATCTGAGTACTGGACAACTATTGAAACTATAAATATGTTGTATAGTAACAGCTGAGTACTGGACAACTATTGAAACTATAAATATGTTGTATAGTAACAGCTGAGTACTGGACAACTATTGAAACTATAAATATGTTGTATAGTAACAGCTGAGTACTGGACAACTATTGAAACTATAAATATGTTGTATAGTAACAGCTGAGTACTGGACAACTATTGAAACTATAAATATGTTGTATAGTAACAGTTGAGTACTGGACAACTATTAAAACTATACATTTTATGTTGCATAGTAACAGTTGTGTAATGGACAACTATTAAAACTATAAACATCACGCTGTATAGTAACAGATCAAAAGCATTAGTTAGTTAAAGGTTTGTGACAGTCCTGTACTGTATATGTTAATAAGTGAGTGTCTGATCAATATGATATGCATCTTGCTGGTCTTCTTGGTAGAGCAGCAACACACCTGTTTACTAGCACAGAAATCAGGGGGTTTGATGCCCACGAGGCATCTCTATGGCTGTCAACACTGAAACAGAGACTGTGTGTGTATGTATATAGTTAAATCAAAGGCAGACATGACTGAGATACTTCCACAACACAGGTTGGATGCAATAAGGTATGAATAAAATCATTAATCTCTTTGAAATGTATATAACAAGTGTCAGAAATATCGTACAAGAAGCAAGAACATTTGCTTGGCTGTGTTTATTGCTATATTGTATTGGATTGTGTTTTGCATGAAAACATGTTCACTTCTTCAGTCTGAAGCAACATTTTATATGTAATTGGCTTTTCTCCAACCATTGAGTAATGTTGTCTTGTACTTTTTACATTTGGTTAGTGCACTTGAGAAATCTGGCTAACCCTGTGGTCAGTTTTTTGGAAAGAAATACACTTGTGATTTTTAAAATGTGGTTATTGACCTCTTGGACTTCTGCTGCAAAAACAGTCTGGGGAATAAAGGGTTAATACAGATGATTGTTTGAACTCATTGTCTGAAGCTGCAAGTGCTTCTGGGACAGATGTAACACACATGATTGTTTGAGTGTTTGAAAACATTGTCTGAAGCTACATGAGCTTCTGGGACAGACAGTAGCTCATATGATTGTTCGATGATTGTTTGAACACATTGTCTAAAGCTGCACAAGTGTACGGACGGGACAGACAGACAGTAACAAATATTTTTATTGTAACCCTATTCATAATAAGCAGAGTGTATATTTCAATTTAGGTACTCTGTAATTGGAGACTGAAACCATCGTAGGATGGTTGCCTGGGTTGCCGACATGGAGGTCCAGGGCTCAGGCCACACTTCAGTAAGGACTTCAGCATCTGACAGATCAGTTTTCCCCAGCTTCCTGAAATGAATGTGTCTCAAGGATGGAAAGTGCTAGAAGAAATCTAATCACTATACCTGGTTCAGGGATCTATTAAATGTGAAGTATATTCACTATACAATTTAGATATAGGATCTGCCACAAAGATACCTTTAGTTTACTTAATGATTTTGAGGATCCGAGAATGGAGTGGAGTGGCTAGTGCATGCATCCACAAATTTGGTGATGCTGGATTAAATCCTCTCTGGAAGTGTAATGTTTGATTGTTGTCATTTGTGTTTGGAGTCAAATCGCTGCTTAAAATGGGCACAGAATATTTTCTGAATGGTAAAGTGGCCAGCCATCGAGTGCCATCTTGTCCAGGTAATGTGGGTCTATAAAAAAAATATAGCAGCCTTTCCCCAATATGCCAGAATAGCATGTTAATGAGTCTTTTGCTTTGTTTTTTTTTTTCCATTTTCCCCACTAAGGTATAAATGTAGTGGGGAAAGAACAAGGGGAATTCAAAGAGATAAATACATTGATGACTTGGCTAGTGACATCATTGGGACATGAACACACACCTGATCATGACTGTATGCGGTGATCAACCCTGATCTCTCGCATAACAGAATGGGATATGATAATGATGATAAAATAATATATGTGTGATGGTGTGAAATGGTAATTCATCTTTGTTATTGTAGCCTTCACGTGTGAATAATAAATAGGTTAGGGTTCTGTGTAAATGTTAACAACTTGATCACAATATGGCTGGCTCTCATGGAAGTGTGTAGCGTGATAATAGTATCTGGAATACGGTGGACACATTACAAGCAGTTTGGTTTACTGCCATTTAAACTGTCATTTACTGCCAGTATAGTACCTTGCCGTGTATGGCAGAGGGGTCTTTGAGCCTGAGGAATTAAAGGCCGCCTGGCTAGTGCAGTCGTCGTGAAATGTGCAGGTTAGAATTTTCTTTTTGCCCCCGACAGAAAAAAATCCCACACCTTACCGAGGGATCGAACCCGGGTCTCCCGAATGAGAGTCCGGCGTTCTAGCCACTCGGCCAGCCGCTCCTCCGTTTGGTTTACATTCAGGCAAATAAAGTTAGTTGCATATCCTTTACAAGACATAGCAGTCAATCCCAGCATTCTTTGGCTGTTCGTGATTCCTGGACAAGTTTATGTTCAGTAGCTTGCCATTGCTTTCTGAACAACCGATACCATTTCATAAATGAAACCAACGCAAGGTGGTATGCTTGCTGTCAAATCACCTACAGGTGTGTTTCGAACGCGGTATGCGAGATTAAGAAATGCGTCCGTAACCGATTTGCCATAAAGTTAGTTAGTCTTCAGTTTTTCAAGTGTAGAAATTAATGTTTTATTAAATATCGAAAGGAACATGCAGCCAGTTTTTCAAGTGTGAAATTAAAATGTTATGAAATATCTAATGGACCATGCAGTCCAGTTTTTCAAGTGTAGATAATAAAGTGTTGTGAAATATCTAAGGAAACATACAGCCCATTTTTTCACACACATGCTTGCTCAGCTGTTCCTGTGCTATCGTGTATCATTTCTGGAAATGTTGTATGTTTAGTGTAATCAGAATTGTAGTGAGACTAACTCTTCATTTGTAGTGGATTACATTTATGTCTTAAAAAAAAGATTGCACTTTCTCTTTATTCTGTTCACTTAAACCATCATTGAGTCAAATGGTGATAGATTAAACCATCATTAAGGGAAACCGTGATAGGTTTAACTATCATGGAGTGAAATGGTGGTAGGTTAAATCATCGTTAAGTGAAATGGTGATAGGTCAAACCATCATTGAGTGAAATGGTAATAATAACAATCATTGAGTTAAATTATGATAAATTAAACCATCATTGAGTGAAATGGTGATAAGTTAAACCATGATTGAGTGAAATGGTGATAAATTAAACCATGATTGAGTGAAATGGTGATAAGTTAAACCATGATTGAATGAAATAGTGATAAGTTGAACAATCTTTGAGTGAAATGGTGATAAGTCAAACCATCATTAAATGAAGTGGTAATAACCCATCATTTTGTGAAATTGTGATAAACTATCGTTGTGTGAAATGGTGATCAGTAAACCATCAGTTACTAGCATAGTGATACATGAAATGATACAACCAGCATGAACTTGCAAGTTGAGATATAGCTGTTCATTTTGGTAGTGAGCATGTTGGCTAGAAGCAATCGCGACTCACTGGTTTTGTTTGTTGGTTTTTGTTTGTACACATATACCATGGAATCACCATCTTGTTATCATGTAGACTTGTGCATATACTCTCTGTACTGGTGTTTGTGTTGTCAGTTGTGTTTGTGTACATACTCTCTATACTTGTAATTGTGTTGTCAGTTGTGTTTGTGTACATACTCTCTATACTTGTATTCATGTTGTCAGTTGTGTTTGTGTACATACTCTCTATACTTGTATTCATGTTGTCAGTTGTGTTTGTGTACATACTCTCTATACTTGTATTCATGTTGTCAGTTGTGTTTGTGTACATACTCTCTATACTTGTATTCATGTTGTCAGTTGTGTTTGTGTACATACTCTCTATACCTGTAATTGTGTTGTCAGTTGTGTTTGTGTACATACTCTGTATACCTGTATTCATGTTGTCAGTTGTGTTTGTGTACATACTCTCTATACCTGTATTCATGTTGTCAGTTGTGTTTGTGTACATACTCTCTATACCTGTAATTGTGTTGTCAGTTGTGTTTGTGTACATACTCTCTATACTTGTATTCATGTTGTCAGTTGTGTTTGTGTACATACTCTCTATACTTGTAATTGTGTTGTCAGTTGTGTTTGTGTACATACTCTCTATACTTGTATTCATGTTGTCAGTTGTGTTTGTGTACATACTCTCTATACTTGTAATTGTTGTCAGTTGTGTTTGTGTACATACTCTCTATACCTGTATTCATGTTGTCAGTTGTGTTTGTGTACATACTCTCTATACTTGTATTCATGTTGTCAGTTGTGTTTGTGTACATACTCTCTATACTTGTAATTGTGTTGTCAGTTGTGTTTGTGTACATACTCTCTATACTTGTATTCATGTTGTCAGTTGTGTTTGTGTACATACTCTCTATACTTGTATTCATGTTGTCAGTTGTGTTTGTGTACATACTCTCTATACCTGTATTCATGTTGTCAGTTGTGTTTGTGTACATACTCTCTATACTTGTATTCATGTTGTCAGTTGTGTTTGTGTACATACTCTCTGTACTTGTATTCATGTTGTCAGTTGTGTTTGTGTACATACTCTCTATACTTGTAATTGTGTTGTCAGTTGTGTTTGTGTACATACTCTCTATACTTGTAATTGTGTTGTCAGTTGTGTTTGTGTACATACTCTCTATACTTGTAATTGTGTTGTCAGTTGTGTTTGTGTACATATGTAACAGTGAGGGAATTAGGTTAGGAGTAAAGAGTTAAGGAATGCTGCGCATTCCTTGACTAGGGGGAAAACCATAGTGAACGTGTGTGCACGAATGAAGAAGTGTATCTAGGAAAACACACACGTCACTTGGGGGCCAGCGAGAAGAGATGTCAACACCAAGAAGGGAGTCTCCATCATGTGGGCTGAAATAGAACGATTCGGCTAATAAAGTATGTTTCTAACAACGCGAAGACTTGTGTCCTGTACGATCACGTGCCTAACCTGTAATGTCACACTATTATAACAGGTTGATTTGGTGCCGTGAATTTATGAAACATGGGAGGTCGCGGAGAGAGAGAGTACCGCCATAGAAGATGGTTATGTCTGGGGTGTCTGGAGAAGTAAATATTGAGAAACGCAACAGATGAAAGCCGACTGTTGGTAGCTGTTCTGGGTTCTCACTGGATTCCTGGTTAAGAAGGAGATCCATTTTCAAGGACAGCGCTAAAAAAAGGTTTGATTGATAAACTTATTTTTTTTGAAAGACTGATGTTATTACATAATTATGAAATTAACTGGAGAACTGACCAACGCAAAATGGTATATTGAGATCAAGTAATGCTGTTCTGCATCAAAAATCAGTACAAATTATGAGTTTTAACCCGTGGGACTGTTGAAGGTGAAGTCAAGGTTATGGTGCAAATTCCATAATTATGAAATCAAGATCTGCAATACTCTCTACAGTCACTTCAATTAAAGGAAGGCATAAATGAAACTTGTCTCAACTCGGGGTTTGGATAAAGTAATTTAAACTGACCATGGCGAGAGTCCCACATGAAAATAAGAGACTGGATAGCGTCAGCTTTAAGTCCAATTGTTGTTGACTGGATTACGTTTGCGCTGAAATATATATATGAAAATCATAGATTGCTGTTGGAAAGTGAGTTTTTTTTGCTGAAGTCGTGAGCAGTTGTCGCTTGCGTGAAGGTGACCTTACTTGAAGGGAATCTACAGTAATCGAGCAAGTAATCAAACAGTCTTTTTGCTAGCCTGATATCGAGCATAATCAACGTCAGGAAATAATTGGAAAGAACTGACTTCGACTTCGATTGAATTATTAAGGAAAGAAATCCAGAGGCTCTTCTTTGTTCTGCTCATTTCAATGAGCTTGATTAGAGTCCTTTTTTATGTGGTGTAGGTAATTCTGAATCAGGAGGTCATTTAAATTCTTGTGTCAGAATTCAGGATTGAAACAGGAATATTTCTTCGTCAGGATCTTCGATTGGAGGCTTTAGTTAAGATAATTAGATAATATTAGAGTAATTAACAGATTATGTATTGTTGCAGGGTTTGAAATTAATATTGTTTGAAATATTTGTATATTGCTTGATAATTATAAATTTTAGGATGGAATCCCAAGATTTTTCACAGGTAATGACTGGAGTTGGCGGGGCAATATCAAGGTTGGATGCAGTGTTAAGACAACAAAATATAAGCACTGATGTTGAAAGATTTAGTGGTCAAGCAAATCAGTTTAAGAAATGGATTATTTCTATTGAGAAACATGCATATTTAGTAAACGCTACAGATGGAGAGAAAAAGAATTTGGCATACAGAACAAGTACAAGTCCAGTTTCTGACCACATTAGAAGAAAGTTAGAAGCAGCAGGAGGTGAAACCTGGGAAGAATTTAAAGATGATCTCGCAAGAAAATATGCTGAAATTACTGATCCACAACACGCATTCTCAGTATTGCGACAGACTAGACAAAACAGCACAGAAAGTGTTCAGTTATACAGTGACAGGTTAATCAATTTAGCTGAAGAGTCATTTTTAGGACAGAATGTACGAGCAGAAGAAGTGGAACGGATGTTAGTAGGGATTTTTGTTGATGGGATTAGGTCAGATGGATTGAAATTTAAATTATTAAGAGAGAATCCTGCAAGATTGTCACAAGCGGTAGATATCGCTATACAAGAGGAAAGCTTGAGGAGGAGGTTTAGGTTAAGGGTAGGACGAGAGTTAGGTAGTAGTTCGGAAGATAGAATTGAAGAACCTATGGAAATAGGACAGTATAGACATGGATGGAGAGGAAGACGAGGAGAAATACAGATGGTGCAAAGAAACGAGAATGTATATAATCAAGATAGAAGAGGACAAGTGAGAAATACTGTAAGAAACATGGAAGGTAACACAAATAACTCGAATGTGGTTTGTTGGGGATGTCACCAACGTGGGCACATTTTTCGCTTTTGTGGTAACAGAAGTGGCCCATCGAATACGCAAAATAGTAGAGGTGTTCAGACGAGTATACAGAATAGAATTGCAAATGGCAGACCAGCAAATTGGAATTCTGGAGAAATACAGAGAAATTTTAGAAGGTCAGGAAATCAGGGAAATTGGCATCCCGCTTACTGAATAGGATCGGCAGTAGGAGGGAAGATAGTAAGATCCAAAAAGGGCATCAATATATTAAAAACCCAAAGGATGAGTATAATAGAACATTTAGAAATAAAAAACAAGCCGAGGTAAAACAATTGTCATTAAATATGGTAGATCCTAGCTCATGTATAGTACAGATAGGAAAATATAAAGTTAGAACATTAGTTGATTCGGGAGCACAAGTTAGCGTGATTAAAGAAGCATTTTTATATCGAATGTTAAAAAATTGTAAAATATTTAGAATTCAGGAGAATCTTCATTCGGTAACGGGACAAAAATTAGAAGTGTTAGGACAAACGATGATAAATTTGAAATTAGGAGGGATAAATGTCAGGCATATGTTCCATGTGGTTAAAGATTTAAATAGAAATATGATATTGGGACGAGATTTTTTATTGAAAAATGGGGTGAGACTTTTATTTGATTTGCATAAATTAAAATTCCAAGATGTTTACGTAGATCTAGAAGAAGATATGCATGTGTCGACACTAGTTAGAGTCAAAACGACCATGAATTTAAAACCACAGTCAGTTAATTTGATACAAGCAAGACTGAAGAGAAACCCGTATTATGTAGCAGGAAACATAGTCAGAATCACGGAATTGCAAAATGAAATAATTGATGAGCCAGGTTTAGAAGTTCCGGATGGAATAATAGAATTAGATAAAAGTTTAACATTTCCAGTAATGGTTATTAATAACACAGGTAGAGAAATTAAATTATACAGAGGATGTGTAATAGCTAAGCTAGAACATAACGTTAGTGACATATTGGCAACAGATAGAGTAAATATGGCAGGCATAAGTTATTCAGAAACCTCTAATGAAAGAAGTGATAATAGACGCGGATACAGAAGAAAAGGGAACGTAAGAATGGATGAATTGATCCATCCATCTAGAAGAAATACAGCACAAATACATTCACTAGACAAAGTAACAAGAGAAAAAGAATTGTTAGCACAATTAAAAACTTCGCCAGAAAATAAGGAAGTGTTAGAACAACTTATAAAGCAAAATCAAGATGTGTTTGCGATAAATGATTTAGAATTGGGTAAGACACAAACAGTTACGATGGAAATAGACACGGGAGATCATCCACCAATTAGTTTAAAACCATACAGAACTCCATTAAGAAATAGAGAAGTCGTAGAAAAGGCAATAGAAGATATGTTGAAAGCAGGCATAATAACAAGATCAAAATCAGAATGGTCATCTCCGGTGGTAATTGTGGCCAAGTCTGATGGTTCGAACAGGTTCTGTTGTGACTACAGGGCGTTAAATAAAATTACTAAGAATGTAGCGTACCCACTGCCAGTAATTGATGATATTTTGGGGCTGCTTAATGGCTCTACATATTTCACAACGCTGAACGCAAGGGCAGGATTTTGGTGTATTCCGATGTCGGTAGACGCGCAAAAGAAAAGTGCCTTTTGTACTCATATGGGGTCGTACGAATTTTTACGTATGCCATTCGGTCTGAAAAATGCACCGTCTCACTATATGTTCTTAATAAATGAAGTACTAGACGGTATGCAAAGTTTTGCCCTAGCATATATTGATGACGTATTGATTTTTACGAAAGGAGATGTAGAGAATCATTTAAAACATGTTAGACTAGTATTTGACAGATTAAGAAGGCATGACGTTAAATTAAAGCTTAGTAAGTGCCAGTTTTTAAAGACAGAAACAAAATATTTAGGCTATATAATAAATAGGGAAGGTATTAAACCAGACCAGGAAAAGATAAAGGTTATTAAAGAGTTACCTCCTCCCACTAACGTTAAGGAAGTGCGGGCTTTTATAGGAACGTGTGCGTATTATAGGCGGTTTGTACCAGCCTTTTCAAGGATAGCAATACCTATTACGAATTTAACGGGAAAATACGCTAGATTTAAGTGGGATGATGAGTGTCAAAAAGCGTTTGAACTTTTAAAAGATAGCTTAACGGTGGTACCATTATTGACACATCCAGACCTGAATAAACAGCTAATACTATACACAGATGCTTCAGACAACGCAATAGGAGCATGTTTGGTTCAACCATATGAAGGAGAAGAATCTGGAATACCAGGGGTTAAAAATGAAAGACCAATCTATTTCTTGTCGCATAAACTCAGCAGAACTCAACGCAAATGGCCGATTATTGAGAAGGAATCATATGCTATACACTACGCGCTGCAAAAATTAAATTACTACTTACATAACGCCAATTTCATTATTAGAACTGACCACATGCCATTAAAGTCGATATTAGAAGCACCAATACAAAATAGGAAAATACAAACGTGGGCATTGAATTTACAAGGGTACAATGCTAAGGTTGAATATGTGTCAGGGAAACATAATACGTGCGCCGATCTTTTGTCTAGAATCCCGTACCCACAGTCATCAGGAAACACGGAAGATGAAGTTGAACCAGAGGTAGACGATCGAAACTGGCAAGTAAATATATTAGATTCTGCCATAATAAATAGGGAAGAATTTGAGAGTTTACCATCGGAGCAAGAGTCGGAATCTAGAACAGAAGACCCACATTTAGAACAGTTTGATATGAAAACAGAACAAGAATTAGATCCAAAAGTAGTACAGATAAAAAAGAAATTGAAAGAAACAGGGGAAAATAGTTTTAAAAGAAAGTTTGTAGAGTTACAAGAAGACAATCAATTATATTATATCAGTGAAAAAGGTGAAGGAGTAAGAAAATATATTCCGAAACATTTAGAACAAGAAGTCTTAAAGGCATACCACGATAATAATGGTCATTTTGGACGAGATAAGTTAGTGAAGGCTATTAGCAGTAAATATTATTGGCCGAATTTATTCAAAAGCGTATATGAATATGTTGAAGCATGTGAAAAGTGTAGGTTAAGAAACATGAAGATAATTAAATGTCCCTTACAAGATACCGATATTCCTCAATTTCCAATGCAGAAAGTAAGTTTGGATATTTCAGGTCCTCATCCAAAAACATTATCGGGAAATGTATACCTACTACATATAGTTGATTCATATAGTCTTTGGCCAGAAGTGTATCCAATTCCAGACAAGAGTGGTGATTCAGTTATAAATATGCTTTTACAAGAATTTATACCAAGGTTTGGGTGTCCACAAATAATACTTACAGACAATGGGAAAGAGTTTGTAAATAAAAAGTTTGAGAAATTGGTAAAAGATTGGAATATAAAACACATTAGGACTTCATATTACAGACCAACTTCTAATGCTAAAAATGAGAGACAACACAGAACACTATACAATATTCTAGCGAAAAATGTAGAAGAACACGATATGGATTGGGATCTTTATTTGGGGATAGCATTGGCGGCGATACGTACACACGAAAATGAAGGAACAGGTTTCTCACCATTTTACTTAGTACATGGAAGAGAACCAATATTGCCAATTGATAATTTATTAAAGCCTAGGAGAAAATATCTGGGGGAAGATTTTCAAGAAACAAGGTTGCAAGAGATGCATAAAGCACATGTACGTTTAAGAAATAATATAATTAAGGCTAGAGAAAGACAGAAGAAATACGCAAATAAAAATGCACACTTACAAGAGTTTAACGTAGGTGATAGGGTATATTATAAAAAACATAGAAAAAACTCTAAGTTTGATGCTCATTGGGTCCCGGGATACTATATTTTAGAAAAAAAAGGTCCAGTGTCGTATACTATTAAGAATCAAATTTCAGGGCATGTTGCACGTTCACACGTAGAACACTTAAGGCGGGATAATGAGGAAAGGAATGCAGAGAATAATAATAATAATTATTGTTCCGAAGAAATATTGTCAGGTGGACAGATTGTCAGACAATCGGTATATCCAATACCTATAGAGAATGGAAAACAAGTAACAACAGCATCTACTACAGCTGAACAAGAAGAAACGGTACCAAAAACAGTCATGACAGAGGAAAATAACGTGTATGACGATTATATTAGTGAAGAGTCAGTCAGGGAAAATATTGAACCTCCATTTATGAATACAAGACAGGCAGTAAAAAGAAAGTTAGATAGACAGAAAGAAAAAGAAATTAAGAGGCAAAGGAAACTTAGAGCGAATTCTTCGAGTGAGGAAGAGATGCCACTATTTGAAAATTTGTTGAGACGGCAAGACAGGAAAATTAGATTGGATTTAGAAAGGAAGAGATTAGCGGTTGCTAGTAATGGATATACAGATGGGGAACAAGAGATGGATGAAAAGTCAGAAACTGATGAAGAAGCTGATATGAAAGAAGATAGCTCTCCTCGAGAGGATAGCGACATTGATGTAGATATTGCAATTATAGAAAAAAATTTGAGGTTATTAAAGAAATGGAGAAGAGATAGATGAATAGAATGATACAAGGTTCTGCAGATGGCGGATAGAAGAAGAAGTTGGACACGTCGGAAAATTATTATTGGGTACTCAGAATATGGTCTTGAAATTTATAATGTATGTGTACATTGTGTGGGGATTGAAATGGTTTGCTCAATTGTTGGGACTTCAATTGTGTTTTATGAAATGTGAAAAATAAGTTATCTTAGATGGTTATTTTTACGATGTTTTGGTTTGATTGAGTTACCCTAAGTGTGTTTAAAATGATTATTACTTTGAAGTTCAGTTAGAAGATGAATTAAAGTAGTGGTTAGTGAAGTGACTCTATATGTAGTAATGGAGGGGTATGTTGTTATTACATGTGGGGTATGCAATGTATATACAAGGTTTATAATAGGAGCTGGGTTGAACAGCGTTTAATGGGAGAATATGGGGGGGAATGCCAGGTTGAGTTTTGGCATTTAAATAACTGCATATTGGAAGAAGAAGACTGTACTTAACAGTATAATAATAGTTAGGAAGTTTTTTGTTGTTGAAGGAATGGTAAACGGGAAATTGATGAGCTGAATAATACAAAGGCTAGCAGTTTTGGATTAACATATTTTTTTGATAATAACAATTATTATTGACGGAAACTGAAGATAAATTTTGAAACTTTATTTTTTGATAAAGTTTTGAGAATGTATGGGAAGAGAAAGGTGATTACTTCTTACTTTCTTACTTTTTCCTTACTTTTATTATTTTCAGGTGCGCACCTACCCAAATCTAATCTAGCTATTTTTTTCTGTCTATCCTAGAATACTGAGAGTGTGAGAATGTGAATAAGGGGGAAATAAAGGATAAGGGGAATATCTTCAGTTTTGTCAATCATAATTTAGATGGACATTTTAAAGTTAAAAGCGGTTCGCTTATGGAGACTTTTGTATTGTGGGGAATTTTATGGAGAGTTTTGTAGAAAGTTTTCTAGAGAACTTTATAACGAGTTTTGTAGAGAGTTTCGATATTATTGTCTCTGGTTAGCAATTGGCTATGAGGAGATAGGAGAATTGAGTTAGGAAATATATGGAATTGTTGTTATTGTAGAATAGAGATGTAAAGTTAACTAATTAAAAGTTGGGGTTGAGATTTTTTCAAGGAAAAATTCTCTTTGAAGAAGGGGAGGCATTGTAACAGTGAGGGAATTAGGTTAGGAGTAAAGAGTTAAGGAATGCTGCGCATTCCTTGACTAGGGGGAAAACCATAGTGAACGTGTGTGCACGAATGAAGAAGTGTATCTAGGAAAACACACACGTCACTTGGGGGCCAGCGAGAAGAGATGTCAACACCAAGAAGGGAGTCTCCATCATGTGGGCTGAAATAGAACGATTCGGCTAATAAAGTATGTTTCTAACAACGCGAAGACTTGTGTCCTGTACGATCACGTGCCTAACCTGTAATGTCACACTATTATACATACTCTCTATACTTGTAATTGTTGTCAGTTGTGTTTGTGTACATACTCTCTATACCTGTATTCATGTTGTCAGTTGTGTTTGTGTACATACTCTCTATACCTGTATTCATGTTGTCAGTTGTGTTTGTGTACATACTCTCTATACCTGTATTCATGTTGTCAGTTGTGTTTGTGTACATACTCTCTATACTTGTATTCATGTTGTCAGTTGTGTTTGTGTACATACTCTCTGTACTTGTATTCATGTTGTCAGTTGTGTTTGTGTACATACTCTCTATACTTGTATTCATGTTGTCAGTTGTGTTTGTGTACATACTCTCTATACTTGTATTCATGTTGTCAGTTGTGTTTGTGTACATACTCTCTATACTTGTATTCATGATGTCAGTTGTGTTTGTGTACATACTCTCTATACTTGTATTCATGTTGTCAGTTGTGTTTGTGTACATACTCTCTATACCTGTATTCATGTTGTCAGTTGTGTTTGTGTACATACTCTCTATACCTGTAATTGTTGTCAGTTGTGTTTGTGTACATACTCTATACCTGTATTCATGTTGTCAGTTGTGTTTGTGTACATACTCTCTATACCTGTAATTGTTGTCAGTTGTGTTTGTGTACATACTCTCTATACTTGTATTCATGTTGTCAGTTGTGTTTGTGTACATACTCTCTATACCTGTATTCATGTTGTCAGTTGTGTTTGTGTACATACTCTCTATACTTGTATTCATGATGTCAGTTGTGTTTGTGTACATACTCTCTATACTTGTATTCATGTTGTCAGTTGTGTTTGTGTACATACTCTCTATACTTGTATTCATGTTGTCAGTTGTGTTTGTGTACATACTCTCTATACTTGTATTCATGTTGTCAGTTGTGTTTGTGTACATACTCTCTATACCTGTATTCATGTTGTCAGTTGTGTTTGTGTACATACTCTATACTTGTATTCATGTTGTCAGTTGTGTTTGTGTACATACTCTCTATACTTGTATTCATGTTGTCAGTTGTGTTTGTGTACATACTCTATACTTGTATTCATGTTGTCAGTTGTGTTTGTGTACATACTCTCTATACTTGTATTCATGTTGTCAGTTGTGTTTGTGTAATACTCTCTATACTTGTTAGTGATGTCAGTTGTGTTTGTGTACATACTCTCTATACTTGTATTCATGTTGTCAGTTGTGTTTGTGTACATACTCTCTATACTTGTTAGTGATGTCAGTTGTGTTTGTGTACATACTCTCTATACTTGTATTCATGTTGTCAGTTGTGTTTGTGTACATACTCTCTATACTTGTATTTATGTTGTCAGTTGTGTTTGTGTACATACTCTCTATACTTGTATTCATGTTGTCAGTTGTGTTTGTGTACATACTCTCTATACTTGTTAGTGATGTCAGTTGTGTTTGTGTACATACTCTCTATACTTGTATTCATGTTGTCAGTTGTGTTTGTGTACATACTCTCTATACTTGTTAGTGATGTCAGTTGTGTTTGTGTACATACTCTCTATACCTGTAATTGTTGTCAGTTGTGTTTGTGTACATACTCTCTATACCTGTATTCATGTTGTCAGTTGTGTTTGTGTACATACTCTCTATACTTGTATTCATGTTGTCAGTTGTGTTTGTGTACATACTCTCTATACCTGTATTCATGTTGTCAGTTGTGTTTGTGTACATACTCTCTATACTTGTATTCATGTTGTCAGTTGTGTTTGTGTACATACTCTCTATACCTGTATTCATGTTGTCAGTTGTGTTTGTGTACATACTCTCTATACTTGTATTCATGATGTCAGTTGTGTTTGTGTACATACTCTCTATACTTGTATTCATGTTGTCAGTTGTGTTTGTGTACATACTCTCTATACTTGTATTCATGTTGTCAGTTGTGTTTGTGTACATACTCTCTATACTTGTATTCATGTTGTCAGTTGTGTTTGTGTACATACTCTCTATACCTGTATTCATGTTGTCAGTTGTGTTTGTGTACATACTCTCTATACTTGTATTCATGTTGTCAGTTGTGTTTGTGTACATACTCTCTATACCTGTATTCATGTTGTCAGTTGTGTTTGTGTACATACTCTATACTTGTATTCATGTTGTCAGTTGTGTTTGTGTACATACTCTCTATACTTGTATTCATGTTGTCAGTTGTGTTTGTGTAATACTCTCTATACTTGTTAGTGATGTCAGTTGTGTTTGTGTACATACTCTCTATACTTGTATTCATGTTGTCAGTTGTGTTTGTGTACATACTCTCTATACTTGTTAGTGATGTCAGTTGTGTTTGTGTACATACTCTCTATACTTGTATTCATGTTGTCAGTTGTGTTTGTGTACATACTCTCTATACTTGTATTCATGTTGTCAGTTGTGTTTGTGTACATACTCTCTATACCTGTATTCATGTTGTCAGTTGTGTTTGTGTACATACTCTCTATACCTGTATTCATGTTGTCAGTTGTGTTTGTGTACATACTCTCTATACTTGTATTCATGTTGTCAGTTGTGTTTGTGTACATACTCTCTATACCTGTATTCATGTTGTCAGTTGTGTTTGTGTACATACTCTCTATACTTGTATTCATGTTGTCAGTTGTGTTTGTGTACATACTCTCTATACCTGTAATTGTGTTGTCAGTTGTGTTTGTGTACATACTCTCTATACTTGTAATTGTTGTCAGTTGTGTTTGTGTACATACTCTCTATACTTGTAATTGTTGTCAGTTGTGTTTGTGTACATACTCTCTATACCTGTAATTGTGTTGTCAGTTGTGTTTGTGTACATACTCTCTATACTTGTATTCATGTTGTCAGTTGTGTTTGTGTACATACTCTCTATACTTGTAATTGTGTTGTCAGTTGTGTTTGTGTACATACTCTCTATACTTGTATTCATGTTGTCAGTTGTGTTTGTGTACATACTCTCTATACTTGTATTCATGTTGTCAGTTGTGTTTGTGTACATACTCTTTATACTTGTATTCATGTTGTCAGTTGTGTTTGTGTACATACTCTCTATACTTGTAATTGTGTTGTCAGTTGTGTTTGTGTACATACTCTCTATACCTGTATTCATGTTGTCAGTTGTGTTTGTGTACATACTCTCTATACTTGTATTCATATTGTCAGTTGTGTGTGGTCAGTATAGTAGCCAGAACTCCAGTGTGTGTTAGATTGTTGCTGCTACTGTTGATACATGTGGCTTTATAGGTTACTTTGTTAGTGTTGCCCGTGACCAGTCATTCATTATTTAATTCATCCTGTACATCCTTCACAAATATTAGCTGATTTTATTGTAAATGGGTGTTAAATTGCTTGGTTTCAGTATGTGCTTTGGGGTATATTCATTTGGTTTAGTACATGTGAACTTTTGTAGCAGTTTTCAAACTGGGTTGTTTTGTGGTTTGAGATATGCTTATATACAGGTATATACTTGTGAAGTGTTGCAGAGATACACTTTTATAGTAATTAATGTGTGAAGTATTGCAGAGGTTCTCACACTGAGAGTGCATCAATTGAGGTACACTTTTATTGTTACGCCGGTCTCCCTGGCCTAGGTGTTAAAGACTTTCTCCGTAAGCCCGTATATTCCGTGGGTAACGCAGCTGCGCGAGATTCGGCGGGAGTATGTGAGCTGGTCGCTCAGAAAGTAATGGCAAACTACTGAGCGTAATTTTGCCAAGACACAAACAGCAGCTGAAAAATGCTGGCTTTGACTGCAATGTCCTGTAAAGGATATGTGGAAATTTTTTTTTTTATTGTTATAAATCTGTGAAGTATTGCAGACGTTCTCAAACTAAGAGTGCAGGAATTGAAGTACACTTTTATAGTCATAAATCTGTGAAGTGTTGCAGAGATTCTTAAAGTACAGGAATTGAGGTACACTTTTATAGTCATACATCTGTGAAGTGTTGCAGAGGTTCTCACACTGAGAGTGCTGGAATTGAGGTACACCTTTACAGTTATAAATATGTGAACTGTCGCAGAGGTTCTCACAATAAGAGTTCAGGAATTGTGGTGCACTTTTATATTAATTAATATGTGAAGTATTACAGAGGTTCTCAAAAACTACAGGAATTGAGGTACACTTTTATAGTTATAAATCTGTGAAGTGTTGCAGAGGTTCTCATATTACTAGTGCAGAAATTGAGGTACACTTTTATACAGACATAAATTAGCGTCTGATCCTTAGTCTATATTATCTAAAGCTCAGAATGGACAGATTCGGCTCAAGCAGGTACCGAGCGTTGACACTTCTCTTGTACAAAGACTTCATGGGTTCACTGTCCGGGTCATGCAGGAGTGTTGGGTCATGAGCGAGTAGATCTACTGGTTTCAAGAGCATCAGTAGTTTGGACACTCGCAAGGTACAAGGCCGACATTCTGAAAACCATCTATGGATGACTGCTAGATGAAGATACAATAACAGATTAAATGACATATTTCAGGATGATGCTAGATGAAGATACAATAACAGATTAAATGACATATTTCAGGATGACTGCTAGATGAAGATACAGTAACAGGTTAAAAAACATATTTCAGGATGCTTTAAGTTTAGATTTACGTGTGGATCCAGCAAGTAGGAACGTATGAGGGGACCAATCCGACATGTTTACAAGCTTGATATTACTGCACCAATCATCATCTACACCTAATGACATTTGCTAGGGGAGACGGAGCATGTTTGGGTTTGTCTGATGTGCTAGGGTGTTTATCCATTGAAACCAGTCAACTATGTGCTAGGGTGTTTATCCATTGAAACCAGTCAACTATGTGCTAGGGTGTTTATCCATTGAAACCAGTCAACTTGTGAACTGTCTCAAGGGTTCTCATACTAACAGTATATGGATTAACGTACCTATACAGTCATGTACCAATGAACTGTCCCAGGGGTTCTCAGACTAACTGTACACAAACTGAGCTACTTATACAGTCATATGTTAGTGACCTCTTGCACAGGTTCCCAAACTTGGTACTGTTT